>VXAC01008451.1:1776739-1935440 GCA_013399225.1 Rhipidura dahli
GCTGTCGCCGGAGGGCCCCGTCCCCACAGGCGCCCCCTGAGGTGCGGTGTCCCCTCTGCCAGGGCGGGCTGTCCCGCCGCTCGGAGTTGATGTTCTGCTCGTCTGAGGAGAGTGGTAGAGCCTCGGGAAAGGCGCTACAGCTTCACTGTCGCTGGAGTTACCTTGTCAAGTGATCCGCTACAACTGTATCGCACCTCGGTTTAGGAGGGGCAATGCTCAAAGTGTCTCCCAGATCGGGATTCAGAAGAGTAGGGGTAGGACAGGCCAAGCCCTGGTACATTCAACTTGAGGTATTAGTCTTGCCCCAGACAAGACAAAGCTGGAGAAAATTCCTACACCCATAGGCAGGATGCAAAGGTCATCACAGGCCAGTTCAGCAGACACCAAAGCCAATGCCTAGAAACCAAAGCTAGGGATGCCTCAGCATCTGCAGGGAAGCTCTTGGCCATTCCTGGAAGAGTTGTGCCATGTTACAATGGCAGGTCCTGTATTCCAAATGCTGATTCCCAAACACTGATGTTAAACCTCATGGAGATAATTCTTCATCTCCCCTCCTTCCAATGCTGGTGGCTGGCACAAGGGAGTGAAAAGCAGAGGTCTTTTAACATAGTCTACTCTATTGAATGGAAAAATAGTTTTCCTTAATTTCAGTCAGCATTATATAACAGTAGTTGGACAGTAGTCAAACATTACTTAATACTTTCACCCTATATGTGCAGAAACTACTGAAACAAAATGATACCTGCAATGGGGTTCTGCACCAAATGCCACCAGCAACATTACCTAGCTACATAGAAGGAGAAGAAAATGTCAGTTGTATCCAGCTCTTCTGTACGAGCAATTTGGGAAACTCTTCCCAAAAGCAAACTAACAAGCCTTTATTGTGGCCAAAAGTACTAAAGGGTTTCAAATAAGTATGACTCATCAGAACAGAACTGAAGAACACATCCGAAATATACCACCACAAAAGGAAGAAAAGTCTGAAACTCAGTACCTGGGAAAGGTGTGATTCATTTTAAATGCAAAACAAAAAGATGATCATTGCAATCTTATCATGGTTTGCTATTTTGTAAAGACTTTTCACACTTTTCCAGATGTCTCACCTGGGAAAAGTTTCTCTCTCTTAATAAGATGTAACTCAGTTATAAATTCACATCTTACAGGAGCCATGGTAGTAAATCAATGAGAATAGGAGAATATGTGTTAATCACACCACAGTGTCTCTGCCACATATTATTTTTAGCTCTTCATCTTTAAGTCTTCAATGTTTTGTGTTGAAGTTGCCTTTGAAATTATATGAACAGTGGCAAAAAGCAAGAGCCAAGCAGCCAATTTCCACAGCTGCAGAAGCTGATACCCAAACATCCATTCACACTACAGACAGCTGAAGGGTACAGATGATCCTGGGAATTTTACTAGCAGGAGGTGACAGTATTCACATAATGCCAGCTCTCAGATCCAGAAGTCATTTGGTCCATTGACAGGGAATCCAAGTTCCAGCAAATACCAACCCTGGCAGCCCCTCCTGGCTCTGCTTTGCTTGGCCAGGTACCAACAGTCTCCTCACCAGTCATAGGGCACAGCTTCAGCACAGGAACCACCCTTGAACAACCCAGAAGCCACACAGGCACAGAGTTGCTCTTCTTTGTGGTATTCAGAGGAGTTAAACACTGCTGCAAAATAAACCTTTGGTCTGGAAATACTTGTGGTTGTGCCTCAGTGGTGTTTGGAAGGACAAATAAAACCTACCAATTCCCAACATTTGTTGCATGACCTTAGACTTACCTGACTTCTTAAAGCTGAAGAGTCATTGTATAGCCAGAGGAAATATGTATGTTGGAGAAAATCATTGCTGCAGTGGGGATCATAACATTAAATCCTGTAAATTCCTGGATGTAACAAAACCTCAGATGGAGTAAGGAATCCTTAAAACCAAACCAATAAAAGAGTGACTCTTTGAAACACCAGCTGTTATTCAGCACATTCACTGGACCAGAAATAAGAGTAGTCAAACATCCTCACAATCACAACAGATTTATCAGAAACAGCAGGTTTCCAATATCCAACATCCAAAACTCGAAAGTGAGAACTTCCAGGCAGACAACAGAATTTCCTGTAAGGAGTATGGATCACATAGTCACAGAAAACTATCATGTGACATCTTCAGTCCTTTTTGGTAGCACAAAAAGCCTGTAGATCTATGCTGAGGAGAGGTGTGGGAAAAATAGTTCTCCAAGCTGAAGAATCTGCCCCAGCAAAGTCTGTGTGTTTAAAAAGGAGAAGGTTAACCACCAGAATAAAATCTTCCTTCCTTTATTCTTTTTTTTTCCTGTTAAATTTTCTTCTTATAATTTTAAAAGGCCCCTTGAATTGTTAAAAAAAATTACAATTCATACTATAAGATCTGAAAAGCAAGTTTTTCCCTGGGAGTAAAATTTTACATTTTAGTCATAAATCCCTCAGAAAGGGAATTTATAGTGTTCACACTGACACTTTCTTAATTACAGAACTGAAAAGTTCAACCTTGCCTTGTACTCGGTAATGAAGCATGGATTGTTTCCTCTGAAGAATAAAGAAAGGTTTGAAAGAGACCCACAGAACTGGCTAGGCAGCCATATATTTATTATATAGTGGATATTATAAATAATGGTCACAAAACTGGTGCAACTTCCTCACAGGAGCTACAAAGAAAATACAGCTTTTGTGTGGAAGACAGAAGTTGAAAAGCTTTATCCCATCAATTGTAAGAAATGTTAAAAGAGTCATTAAGCAGGAGAAGCAAATATTTTAGCAACTGTCACAGACACTTTTTAGCCAAAGGATTTACTGACCACCCCAGTATCTGCACTGCTGAGCAGGATGGTAGCTCAGCTAGATTTTCTGGTTAGAGCTGCAAAACTTATTAACCAGATGTTTCATAAAGAAAACTTAATTTTCAAGCTTTGCCTTTATGAACTTTTCATCTGCAGGATTCAAGTTGATTTTAAGCATGTCATGAGAACTCACAAACTACCTCAGAGCTGAGGTGGCAATGACTGCTGCAGTGTGCAGGGAAGAGGGGAAGGACATCCCTCCCAGTGGTTGTTGTCACTGGTAGAGCAGTCCTGTGCCACCTCATGGCAATACTCATGGCAATAGCTTCAGCTACTCTGTGCAGCCTTGATCAGGTGCTGGTGAGCATCCTTGGTGTCTCTAAGGGCCTTTGAACCATGAAGCTGATCTTTGAGAACAATTTCCTGCTCTAGCAGCACAGTTCAAGGGGAAATGTATGGGCAACCCATCTTCATCACACAGTGTGACAGGTCCAACACGCCCAGCACATCTTCTCAGCATAACAGATCTCAGGCTCCTTGAAGAGAATCTCTTGTAGAAAGTGTTCTAGTGTGTACTTAGCTCCGTTCTTATCAGCCTTGCATTGTAATCTTGGTAAATTATTGTCGCTTAATCATAATATTTAAAGTAAATAATGGCTTAAAGTGAACTACTAAGGTCACTAGTGGAAAAGCTGACATGAAGGAAGGGAGGTTGTGCTTGTAAGTGGCTGGCCTGCTGCCTGCTGATATGTTTGTTTGAGTCCTCAAATGTTGAGCTACTCCTCAGCTCAGTCACCCTGTCTCCTGTATTTGCAAGATCTGCATTTAAAAAATCTTCTGAGGAGTTACTGCCCACTGGCCTCATACACAAAATACAGTGCTGTCCCTTATAATTTCTGTAACCATTTGCATTTGTTGATGTCAAAACAATTTTTAAGAAATAATGAAAATTATTATATCACATTTTCAAAAGCATCAGACCCAGAGAGTGAGGACGTTTGCCAAAGATTTGACAGCAATTACACACCTTGGGCAGAACACAGCTTCCAGGTTCTATCCTAATGTCCTGACTTTGGAGTGGCATTTCCTCATGGCAAAGCTCGCTGTGCCAGAAAAAACCTTTTCATTTATCAGAATTATGTTTTCAAAAGTTTCAGTCGAGTGAAAACTCTGCTGTGTGGTTTGGGATGCTCCATAAATACCTTTAAAAAAATACATGTGAAAATACTTGAAGTAAGTGTCAAAGTGCATTTTTTTGTACCTACATTTATGAGTTATTTACTCAGCATCTTGAGCCAGCTTTGGCTGCAGAAAACACCGGTATGTTTAAAGGGCATGCAATCCCCCCTTCAGATGAAGAGTTAAATATTACAGTCACTACATCCACAGTAATTAAATGCCAGCAGCTCATTACCATTTCTATCAACAGTGAGTTGATACCAATGTTACAAGGCCTCAGCAGAAAAGGGAAACTGCAGAAGGCTCTGCAGGGAACCAGAGGAAATTTTCTCCTGTGCTTTTTAAGCCAATTATATAAAAATCTTTCATAAAAATAATGTGAATTTGAGTGGGAAGGACTGGCAAAAAACAGCATTTGACAATAGTTTCAAATGAAGTGAGTTGTAACTCAGCAAGAAACAGTGCAGCTCTGCCCCCCAGGTAACTTTCAGCCTTTCATTTCTTTCTCACTGCAGAGTAGCACCACGGGTGAGTTGAGGAGAGAAAAGGCTCTGTTACCATCTGCTTCATCCTCCTGCTCTTACTCATTATCCCTGAAAGCCTGGAGAGGTTCAGGAAAGGGATCTTCAGCAGGCTGCGCACAATGAGCAGGACTGAACTCGAGCCTTCAGCCACTGCTCTGAGCTCATCCCAGGGAGCCACGAGGGGGTCTCACAGTGTGAGGAGAACACACCAAAGCTTCTCTCCACAGTCATTTTCCTTTTTCCTCCCATTCTGCTGAATTCTTCTTAACATTGATTTTGCTCCTGCTGGTGGATGCTTTTCTGGGATCATAAAACAGAGATAGCCCAGGTCTTTCTCTACTTTCTACATGGCTGATTGCAGGGATTTATTATTGTGCAAGGCCTTCCCTCAGGGCACACAGGAAGGGAGGAGAAGTTCCTTGCATCTGTGCTCACTCATGCGTAGATCAGCTTTAATCTGACACATGCTACATCAGAAAAGTTTAGAAAAGCCCTCTTGTTAATCAAAGCACAAGAATTCTCTGGGGATGGTGAGAGCACGATGGTCCTAATGCAGATAAGCATGTAATCATGTAAAAACACATGTCCAAATCTCACTAAAATCAAAATATGATTGAAAAATTAATTGACTTGAGTGATAATTTCTGAGTAGGGCTAGAATGAGAAATAGTCTTCAAAGCTATGCCTTCCAGATGCGTGTGCCTTGGAAAAGCATCCATCTGGTTCTATCTCCAGGATCAGCTTATTTGTATAGAATGCAAATGGTTGTTGCAGCTGCTGTTACCTTTCTGCACTGTAGTCATAATGGAGTGAGTCACATTAAAGGGTCAAAACCTTCAAAACCTTCTGTTCTACTTTCTGTGGATAAGCATCTTTTCAACATGCACTGTTAGAGATCCTGTGTGGCAACAGATCGAGGTAGGAGCTGGTGTGGGGTGATCTACAACCATAATCTGTTCCAAGAGACTTCTGAGTATGCTGGGGAGCAAATTTACCTTTGCAGCTTCAGAAGCCTCAGTTTAGAAAAGCAAAGGACCAGTCTTCAGAAATTCTGGCAGGTAACTCCATATGGTTGCTGATCTCACGTACCTGTGTGTGTCTATAAATATGAATATAGGTAGAATCCTATTACTTCATTTATCATATTTAAAAAAATCCTTTCACCTCTCCAAACAGATTATATTTGTGCAAAATTTAGAAACTTCACAATATGTTTGTAAACTCCAGCTACTGTCCCCTCTCAGTCACTTGACTGCAAATCTGAACTTAGAGACTCTATGAGATGTTTTTAAAAGAAACACACAAATTGAACTCCACAGAGAAAAAAAAAAAACAACAAAAAAACAACCAACATTGTCTCCGTGGAAAATTTCTAGCATGCTCCTTACTTAATAGGAGAAAATGTCTAGAATAAAGAATTTAGCAATGAGAATCTACAAGTGCTTGTTTGGCCTGATCTCCAATTAAAAACAGCTTGGTTAACTTCAGCTGAGCATCCAGGACATGTGTGTGCTTGTAATGATTATAAAAAATATCACACACACACACACACAAATTGTTTCCTCTTTTCTTCTCAGACTGGACTAGTAATTTTCAAATACCACCCCCTCTTTCAAAAAAAAAAAAAAAAAGCTTTTTAATATTCCTTTATGATTAAGAAACTCCTTTTATCCTGGAGCTAAGCTACAGAATATTTTACAGGAGAGTAGACAAAGGCTGAAACACAGAAGGCTCTGCCAAGTAATTTAAACCTGTGTTCTTTCCAGAACCTTTTTTCCACACATGGGGACTTATTTAACCCCTTTTTTGGAAAGGATAACTGCCCTGCTGGGCCTCAAAGGCAGCAAAACAGAGCTTACCTTTAATCCAGTGCAGAATAATGAGTGATACACTGCTGAGATTAGTGAGGCAGTGTCAAACGGAGGTTTCTTCCTCTTTGTACTCTGATTCCACCTGGGTAAAAGCACACTGTTAAGATCCCTTAAGCATACAAAATCTCTAATCAAGTTTTCAACAGCTTAGGCCTTTTAGCTAATTTAAAATGTAAAAGAAAAAAAAGTCACCTTCGATGACACTCACTTCTTCACAAGGACAGATTTTGTTATGGCTGCTGCTAGGAGGGGAAAAATAAAAAAAAAAATTTAAAAAAAAAAGAATTTCTAAGAAAGAAAGTGGAACCCTAACTCTGAAATATGTCCCTCCCAGCCAGCAGGACTCTCTCCCCTTCTAGCGCCCACATGGGCTGAGCCCTTTTCACCCTGTCTCGCTTGCATCACACGTCAATAAGGTGGCAATGTGTTCATAATGCCCCCACCTGAGACCAACCAACAATTGTAAGTTTCTGGTTGTCTTACGCAAATTTTGAATTCTTTGCTTTCTGGTTTCTAAACCTTTGGGATGCCCTTTCTTCCTGTTTTAAGTTTTTTCCACATCCAAGGGGTTTATAATTTGCTTTTTCGACAAACACTAAGAGTCTCAGGGACTCTGCTCACTGAGCTTTTAGGAAAATGTCAAATATCTTTAATCCTTTGGAAGAAAAAAATCAAAACCCTGAGAATTGAAAAAACTCGTGTCTGTTTTGAGATATGCATTTATAATATATATGCAAATATTCAGCTTGTGTTCAGCCACATGCTGTCAGGAAAAAATGGCTTAAGCATGGAACCAAGGCTTTAAAAGTTAGACCTGAATAGAACTCCTGGTCTGTTACCCCAGAGGATATTAAGAGAAGGTTCACTTTATTAACAACTGATAATTGGCACTCATTTACTTTTTTTATTTTAAAAATAGTGAATATGTTGAAGCTGAATAATACTGGTTTTCAATTGATTTATATGCAAATAATAACCAGAATTTATAATTAGATCTGTAGATAAATATATTAAGAAATAAATATAATTTTAACAGACTAAAATGCAATACAAATATTTATATCAAAACAGATCTTGAATATGGCAAAACAGAGTTCACTTTGAGATATTCTATGAAAACAAAACAAAACATGACACTATTTGACCAGAAAGAAAACACAGAACACTAAAAATAAAAAATAATGCAGAAATATAACTGGAGAAGGGGTTCCTTGTAGGACCACTAAGGAAAAGTAAGAAAATCCTGCTGCCAGTGAGTGCCAGACAGCAGCTTTGCCCTGGTCTGGCAGCACAGGTGGAAGGAACACACAGATCTGCTGACCTGAGGACAGACACCTTCAGTGGGCTGAGGAGACCTCGGCTGCTGCTGTGGCAGGAAAGCCTCAGTTACACAGCAAAGGCAAGAGCTAAAGTTGCTTTTCGATGATTTCTGCAGTGTGACAGCAGCCAGGCTCTAGCACCAGGCAGTGCAATGGCAGCAGTGCTGCAGAAAGGAGAGGTTTTGCTAAGAAAATTGCCAGACAGAAAAGGCAGCAAAAGAATGTCCTTGAGACTACAGAAAGAATAAAACAAAATATTTCCAGCCTCCTACTACAGTGGGCACCAGTGAGGTGCTTTGATATCAGAGAGGAGATCAGTCAACAGAATGAGAAAATACAGGGCTAGAAGAGGAGATATCTCCAACCCCACATCTGCCTCTGCCCTGCTCTGCTTTTAGCTCCCTTCTTGTGAAGAGCAACTTTCTACCCCCAAAAGGTGAGAGATAAGGTCAATGGAAAAGCAAGGTGTTGCCAGATTGTGGCTAATTTTGTTCATTTTAATTTTTTTCAAAGAGAGGAAATAATGTGTGCAGAGCAGCAGTGGTTCATACTGGGTCAGTCAGGAAGTGTGGGGCTGAGAATTTAAGAGACAGGTATTTTTGTGTTGTGCTTCTCTCAGAGAACAAAAGCATACAAGAAAACTTTTTTTTGGCTAAAAAATGCAAAGTTTGAGTTCACCTACAGCTAGCTGAGGTATCAACATCATGTTTCACTCTGAAGATTGTCACTTTAAGTGGAGTACTTTGCATCTGTGGCTGCAGGTATTACAGAAATGCTAAACAGCTAAAACCAGCGCTCCTTTGGATTGCAGCACAAATAACAGCAGAAGGAGGACAGGAAGATAATGAGAGATTATTAACTCTATTCCCACAGGTGAAGAGCTGAGGCATAATTGGTTTCAAGCTGAAGTTTCACATACATCTTCATCCAGCACTTACAGTGGAAAAAGGCAGTCCCTGCTTCTGCCATCCTCACCTGGCTCTTGCCATCTCTGCCCCAGCTCAGCCCATGTATATAAGAAAGAAATCTGAAAACACAAATCCAAAACTAACACTGGAAGTAGTGGAAGCAGTGGAAAAAAGAGCATCAGCTGGAGGTATATCTCTTTAAGTTACAAAACTGCTTTTAATTTGGCTTCTCATGGTCGTTACTTATTAGCAGTAAACAAGCTGATAATCTTTATTACTGTAAATGGGCATGGAAAATTAATGCAACAGAACCACTCAGAAGCTCACAAGAGCAGTCCTTGAACAGCAGAGTTGGCTGAAATACCTGGAATTCAATCTGCATGTTACACAGTTACATCTACCTTTTGATGAGGGAGCTGAAAATAGAGACTCTGTAATTAAGCAAAGCACTGTGTGTTTTGAAATTCGTTAATAAAAAATCCAACCAGCCAGCAAGCGACTGATTCCTGTGATGACAAAGAAAAAGGAAAAATCTGTTGTGCCATGACACCTACAAACAACTTAAAATATGTTGATATATATCAATTGATATGACAAAAAATTTAAAAAAAAAAAAAAAAAGAAAATAGAGTAAGAAATTTGTCTATGGTTCACTAAAAAAAAAAAAAGCATTTTGCAAACAGGGAAAGAATCACCAAGTTTTTTGAAAACCTCCATGATGATTAAAAAAAAAAAAGAAACTCCACACTAATAATTTCTGTTGAAATATTCAAGCATCGAAATTGAGAGCAGAGCTGCCTTGGAAATGCTATTTCTTGCTGACATATGTTTTACAGATATTTTTTAGACCTTCAGACATCATAGCTTTATTTATGTGTCTGCTGAGTATGAATTTGCTGCCTTCCCAGGCTTATTCAAAAATGATTTTTAATCACTCTATCAAAAAGCAGGGTCTGCATAAAAATTTGGATCAGCTGAAGAGAAAAAATGCTGCAGTTTTTCCTCAGTGTTGGAGCCCCCTGCATTACACTGGTTCAACCCTACCTCCTTTTCATTTTCACTGTTAAAAGGAAAGGTGAATATTTGAGGGATAGGCTGATGCTACCAGCATAATAAAGATGTTTTTAAATTAGTCTTCTCTCTGACTGAAGGAGACCAGCAGTGTTTCAGTTGAGAAAAAACAAGGAAGAAATGGCCTTATTTCTTGCACCAAACTGCTGGGTTACTGCAGAAGAGAAGAGAGCCCAGGCAGTGTGACAATCCCTGCTGATTTTACAGGAAATGCCTTTTTTAAAAATGACTGACACATTTTTAGCAGCTGATTTGCAACAATTTGTTCAAAAACATCCCCTAAAATCCCAAACATGGAAAACAAACTCTCTCCACTTCTGTAGAACTTTTTGCAGGCCCTTGAGAACAAAGTGCAGAGGAATAAACCAAAGGACACCTCTGAGGCTGTGCTGTGGTTTTGTAGCACCAGGTCACCTCTCCAACCCCACCACCTGAGCTGCTGGTGTGGTGTGACCACGGCCAGGCCACTTGCACGAGAGCTGTCGTGGCTGCTTTGCTTGTTCACGTCACTACTGGCAGAAGCCAGAGTTGGGCTAAACAAAACTTTTGCAAAGTATCCAGGAGAAACCCATGAACTCAATGGAAAGCAGCTGGCTGTTCCTTTTCCTTCCGTGTGTGCCCTCAAATTGTTTGGACAGCAAATATGGTGGAGGTTGATGTCGCAAAGGGGACAGGGACAACTTCTGCAGAAAGCACTGCACAGGCATCCCCAGAGAGCAGCAACACTCAGAAAGACTGAGCCTTTTTCAAGGATCAGAGCATCTCATTGCAACGGGAGCTTCCCAGTCCCTCACCAGAGTCCCTGCATGGGAGCAGCTGCTCTGCACAGCACGGGATTTGCATGGCAGGACACACCTCCTGCAGGGATCGAAGCCACAGCTGCACTCTGCTCTCCCCAGCCCTGGGGACTTTGGGCAAGTTGCTCTATGCCTCAGTTTCCCCAGCTGCAAAATGGAGACAAGGATATTTCACTTTGCTGAGAGCTTGGTTCAGGAGTACAGGAGGCAGTGTTTGTGATACAGTATTTGTGGTACACTATTTATGAACAAGGCTCCACCACTAATGCAGCATTATCACTACAACTAGCATTACTATTGTTTTACTATAGATGGAACCTGTGCTGTCAAAAGTTATCTCACTGTACTTAGAAACTAAATCTGCACGAGTGTAACACTGAAAAAACTTAATTATTCTGAGGCCAATATGCCAACCATATTTATTTATATCTCTATTTTTTTCAGCTACCATATGATACAATCATGTCGGCAAAAAGCAATATATTTTAAATCATCAGTTGTTGATGGCAACTTTAACATCTTCTATACCCCTTTCCCGAAGGCAAAGAATTATCTAATAAAAATAAAGCCAGCATTACAGCACTGAGGTTTGGTATTAGCACGATAAATTGAATTTTGAAACAATACTGGCCCTATCCTGTACATACAGATAATATAATAGAGCTGATGATTTATAGGAGCTGCCACTGAGAATATAACACAGAAGGAGACTGCCAAAGTAATATTCCTATTCATATATGTCACATCACATTTATATGTCCCTTCTACTACATTTCCTCAAGCTGGAAGACTGTGGTGTGTGGACTGTGAGCCTCAGCCAGGAACCTGCTCCAGTTGTAGTTCCACTCCTGCCTGAAGCCCTCAGCTTCGAGGAGCTCCTGGCTGCTGTGGTTCCAAGCCAGTGACCCAGAAACACCACCAAGCTTCTTTGCATGATTCAGATTCCTAAAATTCTCCTTTCCCAGGACGTTAAAATATCATCCATGTTACTGTGGCACTTGCTTTTTTACTCATGCCAGGATCTGTGTGCATTCTTCCAGGACCATTTATGTCAACCTCCTTTTTAAAGATAAACCAGTGATGGCTCAGTGAGTCCAAACGTACCAGGTGTTTCCGTCACCAAGAGCTGTTGCTTGTGCAGTGCTTTTCTACAAGCCATGCAGAAGGCACACCAGTCCACAGGGAGAGAGGAGAGATGCCTGCTTTCCTCATCCCTGGGAGCTGCAGGGCAGAGATGAAGGAGCAACACAAGATTCACTGGCCAGTGGTACTAATTTCCATAATCTACACTGTGTAAAACTTACCGTGTGTGGGCACATGAACAGAGCACTAAACACAAGTAGGATCCCCATCCTGAGAATTACCTCTCCTCAGCCTCTTATCTGTCCCTCTGCTGTGTCTAATCCTCTTAGTTCGTTGCTCTGCTGCTTCTTCTGTGATACCACGATGCCACTCACTGCCTACATCCAGTATTAGCAGACTTTCTGCTCAGGATTCATTTGGAAGAAATGTTGCTCAGCAGAATCTGGTAAGTGTCTGGCTTGGCTCCTAAGTGTCTCTCTTCATGTTGCACACCCACTGGCTCTTTTTTACCTTTCTCTTTCAAAAGGGCCTTGTAAGTGAGCAAATAAATCTAACTGCATCAACAAAGTCACCTCCAGACCCCCCCCAACAGCCATCTGCCTTGCACTGGATACAACTATGCCATTCCAGTAGTTTTGATGTTTCAAAATTTTACTTTCCCAGTTTCCCAGTGATTTTTCTCAGGTTTTATCATTTACCTCATCCACATAGGCTACTTAGTGCCTAGTGATCTCTTCCTAGATAGCTTACAGCAAAGATGGGTTACAGATCAGTTTAGCTATTAGCTCAGCTGTTTCAGCCTGACTTTCTCCCAGAGATAGGCCAGTTTAGCAGCTTATCTTCTCAAATCTGCTCTTGCACATGTGACCTGTATTTGCATGTGGCACACATCCCATGGGACAGCACGTTTGGTGCTCTGCATGCTGTACGTTGCTGCCCCTTGTACAACGAGCTTACTTGGGGTTTGGTAACTGCTACAAGAGCAGGCACACAGGTGTGCAGCACACTGCAGATATTACCATGGGGTTTAACCACAGGCAGTGAACAGTAAGAACAGTCTTGTACTGAAATGAAGCTTAAATAAAATGAAAGCAAAGGTCTACAAATTTATAGCTAGAAATGGATGTGAGATACTGTACTGAGTATGGGAAACTCAGAGCACCAGAGTTTCTCACAGCTGAGAAGCAGATTCTATTCAGGCTTTCTGGATAGTCAGATCAATAATTTGATGTTTTTATAGGACACTGTGCTTACTAGTAACAGCAGTAAGAAGACCCGAATGCAAAATAAATTTTTATTCTTACCATCAGATTGGAACAGCCTTCTTTAATACCTATTCAAGGGCTCAAGGCTGTGTTTGGTCTTCAGGATGAGTAATATTTTCCTAGGTAATGATTTGCTCTTGGGAAGCCTAGCTGATTAGCTTCCTGATAACCTTGGGTGGAGAGCATTAGTGAAGAACAAAATGACATTATAAAGAAAAAAAAAACCACTTACCAAAGAACAGACAAGGACTCCCTGCCTGGACACATGCAGATTGATGGGTTGGCTTGTTAGGTCTGTATTTCAAGACCGTTCCTAGAGAAGCTCAGATTTATTACTGAACACGGCTTTGAATGCGACAAAAAAAAATCAGTTGTCAGAGTTAATACCGCGGAAAGGGTCATGACCATCAGCACTCGTCAAGCTGCCTGCGAGCCCGCAGTGGCGGTCACTGATGGCACAGTCCTGTTCCAACCCGGATTTGCCCGAGCCGGGCTCATTTCCTTTCCTAGACGTGCCATGCGAGGGCAGCAGAGATTGCGGAACGGGAGCCGTGTGCGGGCTCTGCGGGGCTCTGCGGTCCCCGCGTGTCCCGGCCAGGGACTCCTGCAATCGGAGCTGGGCATCACACGGAGCCTGTGAGGAACCTGTGTCCGGACAATCAGACGATAAATAAGTCGCTCTTGTGATCATGACACTTTTAAACTTTTGCGATGGAGTCACCATCCCTGGAGGGATTTACAAGACGTGGAGATGTGGCTCCTGGGGATGTGGTTCAGTGGTGGCCTTGGCAGTGCTGGGCTAATGTTTGGACCTGAGGATCTTAGAGGGCTTTTCCAACCTAAATATTCCAGGATACCCACCTCTAATGCAAAGAGGGGAAGGATACAGAGCAGCCAAAGCCCGTGTGCGACTCTCACGCCTTAAAGCAGCAAAAGCTCAGCGCCGAGATTTCGGCTGCGCCTGAGTCTGGTTTCCAGAGTCCCAGTCCAGCCTGTTTGATTTGGTGGCGCTCAGAGAAGGAAACGCTGTCGCTCCTCACCTTGCGAGGCCAAACCACAACTCTGTCGTGCAGTCGCCGTGAGGTGGAGCCGTGCACCAAACCCCAGCCGTGAATAAACGGCGACCAAGGGCTTTTAGCTCTTTTTTTCCTTCCGCTTCAGCCAGGTTGATCCTAAGGCTCCATCCCAAGTCAGCTGATGTTTAGAAGCACCGATAAATCAGGCGGAAAGCGCTGACGGTAATGCTGCTCGCTATTGATCGGGTGCTGCAGGTGATGTTTAGGGGAGGGCTGGCCATTGCCACCATTCCCTGGGTAATAGGGTTGCCTCGGGATACAGTCAGGCACCAAGGACGAAGCTGGTGAGATAATGCTCTGGGTTTTCTGTTCCGTGTCTGTGCTGGGCTGTCCTCATTACCCTTGCATGGGCCACTTGATTTGGAGGCTTAAAGAGGGCCAAGCAGTTTGAGTAAGAAGCAAGGCATGGAGAGGCTGATACAAATGCTTTTCTCTAAGCTGCCTCTTGACCCTATAATCTTCTATTCCCCTGTCAACCAAAATCTTCAGCTTTTCCTACAAGGGCACATTCTGCTTGCTTGCACCTCATTGCCCAGGGATGCGGTGTTTGCTGGCTGCCAGGGAGGATGCCTGTCTTCAGCCAGAAGATGAGCCGAGCTTGTTTGCAGCAACTGGAGGGACAAAACATCTGAACATAAATCCCCTATGTCTGTCGGCAGCCCAGGCAAGGATGGGTGGTTGTTTGAAACTGCTCCAAGCCAAGCACTGTGATTTGGTTTCCTCCGGACCGTTCCACCTTGAAATAGCTGCTCCATTCCTTGTGTAATTTTCATGAAGGAAAATTTGAAAATCTGTGAGATATTAATTTTGCAGGAACACTGTTTCCCACTTTAAAACGAGCATCTTGGGAAAATTTCCAAGAAGATCTGAATAATACATCTGTAACACTGAGAGGCAACCCCTGTGATCATGTGTCTTTCATTGCCTGGGGTCTATTTAAGCTACGAATCCCATCTGTGATGCACAAGGATGGCTACTGAAAATCCCGATAGGAGAGTTGTGATTTGTCTGGATATATATGCTACAATAATCTTTTCTGGTATTTGGAGTAATAAAGGGAATATTGTCATTGATTACCTTACTGATATGTAACTTTCTGTTGGCAAATCTTTCACAGTAAGGTTATAATAACATCACTCTTCGGCATCTCTGCCAGATACTCAACTCTTTATTTTCTGTTCTGTCATATAAGCTGAGTAATTTATATGCCTGTTCGATACAAAAGGTGGTTATTATACGTTTCAAGAAAGAGATTTGACAATACCTGCCTTGTAAGAAATACTGAGCCGTAGAGAGGCAAGGCAGAGGAAAATGCTGTAAATCAAGAGGTGACAAGGCAGTTTTCAGATGGAAGATTAGAACACTGTTCAGGGTTCCACAAACAAATATGTTGAATTATAGACAAAAAGCCACTTTGTAGCATTTGTCCCCTGTTACTGCAGTCCTTTTAGGGACATAAATCCCACTGAAGTCAAATCATGTCTATAAACTAAATTCCAAAATTAATCCATAAGTAGAGTCTGACATGGAAATGCTTATTATTAGTTTGATTTGTACAAGATGTATAGATATGATTTCAAATAAAAGCAACATTATGGAAAAAAATTACGTCAATTGCAGTTTCATCTGAATAAGGACTGCACAGTATGAATGTGTCCCAAAATAACACATCAGCACTGATCTAAGTGAAGCTTAGCTAACACTCCCTGTGCTGTATTTTTGCACAGGTAATTCTGTGTGAGTGCTTAACCTCAGCTCTCAAATGACATTGGTTTGACAAAGGGATGGGGAAGAGCCCCCTGCTCCACCCAGGGAGCAGGAGCAGTGGCTGCCTTCCTACCTGTACCACGATGCAAGTGGATGTGTTTTAGCTGAGGGACTAAGAACCCTTTGCTGTTTGCAATTGCCCCCAAAGGTGCCACCACAGGTCTGCCTCCAGCCATCCAGGCCAACAGCCAGGCACAAAATGTGGAGACTTAAATACAGCAAGAGCACAAGGTGAGAGAAACCCATTTGGGTGTGGGACTGTGTGGCAATGCAGTGAGGGAGCTGCAGAAAGGTTCTGCCTGGATCTGCTTTCCTGTGGCCAGGGCAGGTAACCCCAGCCCAGCAGGCAGGATTCAGAACACAAAATATTAGGGGTTGGTTGCCAAGAACTGATCATGCAAACTGCCTTAAACCCCCTGAGGAGAATGGCTGAGCACCATGGGGAAAGCAGCTCATCATGCAGAAACATTCAACACTGCCAACCCAATGCTGAACTCCTCTTTAGAGGCTCACAGGACAAGCCCACCCTGCTTCTGCTGGTCTGTACTGTCCTGCTTTCCAGGGCACTGCTGCTCCACCAGCAGCCAGCTCCTGGGCCAGATCCATGTGGACTACCCTGCTGTCCCTGGACACCACTGGGCAGCCCTTGGCAGCCACAGGGAGCAGGGTTTATCCTGCTCCTGGGCAGCACCTGGCTTTTGCAACATCACAGAGGAACAGGAGACCAAGGCATGGGAAGAGAAATTCATCCTCTGTTCATCTTCCCCTTCAGCAGAAATGTCATTTCCCAGTCTGAGGCTTGAAATCCAGACCCCAGTTCAGAGAACAAGGTGAAATTACCATTAATTGTCCATTAAAACAGAAAGATCATTGCCACTGAAGATGGAAAGGGACATTCCCTGTCTCGGAGCAGCCCACCTGGGAAAGGAAAGCACCCTCACCTTACCCTGGGGAGAGGAATGCACGTCACTGCTCTTTTGAGGCTGCAGCTTGGGTAGGAGCCTGGTGACAGGGGACGTGATCCCTCCTCTAGAGGAGCTGCTGAACTGTGAATGTGCACAAGTGGATTTCCAAGCTGAGCAATACCTGCTGCCTTGAGTGACCTACTTTTTTTGCACGCTATGTGAATAGGGTTAGGCAACAGTTAATTTGGTGCCGAAAACTGAAACTGTTGGGCAGCAACAATTACCACACGTCTGGTGAATGCCATGGCAAACCTCAGTGCCCCTGACAGGGGTTCCTGGGCAGTACCCCATTTCAGTCCCATGCTTTGGGAACATATCCAGCAGGAACATGGTGCTTTGCTAAATTGAGCATAATCATTCAAATTCATTTATCAGATCCAACAGGAGTTTTGCTTATTATCATGTGTGGCAATTTACCAAATGTACTGTTTTTAAGGTTATCTCTTAAATCACAAAAAATGAAAAGCATTTTCGTGTTGAGCATCCGAGCAGTCCTGTGCATCTGGATGAGCAAAGCTGAGCAAGTGAGGCTGTCAGCAGGAGGAACACAGCAGCAAATCCAGCTTTCCCAGGGGCCTTGCCACATATCACAAATAACACCAGCTATAAAATCCCACCCTGCGTCACCATCACTCTTCACTGGGCCCTGTGCTAGCAGGTGTCTCATGATGCCTCCCTACCATTATTTCATTTCATCTGGGTCAGCAAATGCTCACTTATATCTGTACTCATTTATATTCATCCCTAGTTGAGTTTTCACTGAGATTTTAAATATTTGTCACCCATATGAGGAGGAGAAATAACTTAACAAGTGAATCACTCATTTGGACTTTGCATTAGTTTCCCATGCCTGTGCTAAACGACTAATAACTGTTTCCAAAGCTGGGATGCAGAATGATATTTCAGTATACATATTTCAGTGTGATATGATACTTTGGATACAAATTTTAATTTTTGAACAAAATTTGATTTCATGATACATTCGCCAGTTAAATTAAACAGGTTTCCTCAAAATGAACCCCAGTTATGAGCAAGAAACTTAACCCTGATAGTTGCAGCTCAAAAGCCTGGTGTGTTTTATCTCCCTGTTTTTCCCAGAATGAGATCCTGGCACCCTAATTCACAGGCACCAGAGCTGATCTCCACAGAGAGTCGCAATCAAGTCAACTCTTTCTTTGCAGCACAAAGGAAATCACATTTCTTTGAAATGCCGAGGAAATCTGAATGTGTGTTCCTGTTTAGCATGATTAAGGTGTCACATAGCACTCCCACACACCCCGACACAGAGAACTTCTTGCCGGCTGCTGATGTCAAAGCAAATCAGCTGAAAACACAGAGGGGTTCTGAGAAACACAACTAGGACGTGCCAGGCAGGCTGGCAACGAGCTACCCTGTGCCACAGGGACTGGGCAACCTCAGGGACTGCCCCTGAGGTAGGGCACAGGATGGGGACAACACAGGAGTGTCCCCTGCCCCCCAGCAGGTTTCTAATACAGGCACAGATCTGTGGGGCACAGATCTTTCATCATGTAGAAATTTCTGTGTGTGAGCTGCTTGTTACAAAACCCTGATAATAACAGTGTGTGTATCCATAGCAATTGGGAATCTCCAAGGGGTGCACTGCTTTCCTTTTGGATTTTCCCAAAAACCTTCTCTGTGTGTGCTCCATCTTGGTCCCAGTCACCCAAGACATGTCTCTCCTACCCCTGTTCTGTCCCTCATCAGCCTGATGGTTCCAGCTGCCATCCTCTTGCTTTTCTTCAGCTCTTTGTTCTGTATATTTTTGCTTGTGTCCTGTGGTTGGTCCACTATTAACATTAATAATTTAGGAAATTGTCTGCTTCTGCTGAAATCAATTCCTGTGCTACTGCTGCTAAGTGCTGGGCCTGGGCCCAAAAGCTGCTATGATGGGGATGAAACAAAGGGAACAAAATGAGAACAGAGGAAAGCAGGCACCTTGTCCTTCAGCACTCTGTGAATTTAGGTGGGGATGCTCAAAGCCTAAGAAACACAAGCACCACATTTCAGTTGAAATCCCTTCTTTTCCAAAGGTCTCCCACATATGTGTTACAGTCCTGGTGCTGGTAAAATTCAGCCCCAGTGTGGGAGCCCCACAAGGTCTGTGCCCCAAGGCAAAGCTGCTCAGACACAGGCAAGGGGGACCGACTTGGTGGAAAGTACATCAGCCTGTGCCTCTGCAGCTGTTCCCCTAATGAAAACTGTGAAAAACCAAAGTGCTCATGCAAAGCTATTGATAGAAGCAGCCCTTTCTAAGTGCCACCAAACCTCCATCACTCTTCCAGGGTCCATCTCCCAGAGCTACAGCAGCCTCACGCAGGAGATGCCGTCCTGACGGTGACTCATTTCCCTGCAAGAGGCAGAGGAAGAAAAGCACCATGTGCCTCAAGGCTCGAGCTGGGAGGACCCAAATTCTCATTTCCTTCTCTGGTCTGCACAGCTACACTGCTGAGAGCCTCACATGGGGAAACTGTCAAACAGCAGAGGGCACGGATTCTGTCTTGGAGACACATTTTATGTCCTTAATCCCAGGACTTAAATAGCTCTGTGAGGGAGAGAGATAAATAACAGGACAAGGAAAACAGTGATTTAGGGACCAGGTATGCAGACAGTTTGACTAAGGCTGAGAGGATAAATTTACCTGGTATAACATCACTGAAGCTCAGCTCTCATCCGTGCTGTCGAGCCACACAGCTGTGGTCCTCTGTCCTTCCTAGAGCAGCATTTAGCAGAAGGACTTTTTTACTGGGTTTTTTAAGTGGCTGGATTAAGACGCCACCCCCAGACACAAGCAGACTGCAGCTGTCCCCTTAAGGCAGGAGAGGCTGGCTGGACAGAGGAGGGTTTGTGCCAGGCTGGGGCTCAGCTCCCACCGGGAGCTGCCGGTGCCGCGCGGCCGGACCGAGCCCGGCGCGCCCTGGGACCGGCAGCGACCCCGGCAGCGCAGGGACAACACCCCCACCCAAATCCCAGCTGGCACCCCGGGGAGCGGGCGTGCCGGGAAGGCTGTGGACACCCAATGCTTCCACTTGCCTCCTCCTTAAGGACTTGGCCGATGTCCCCTCGGGACCACGGGCCCCGGTGCTGGGGACCCGGCGCTTCACTCCTCAGCTGGATACAAGCCACGTCCTTACTCTGGTGCTGGCTGACCACTCGCACAGCCGACGGGCAGGGAATGTGAGGACACACTTCCCATACCCACCCGAGCTGGAGATGCCTCAAGGCTGGGCAGGAATGCGGTGCCAGTCGTGATGGGTTGCGGCCAGCAGCCAGGGCAGTCACGTAATTAAATAACGAGAGCAGCTTAGGCAATCTCTGTGCTTCATGTTGACAAGGCTGGAGGAGAGAACAGAACATGTAATCAAATGAGGGGGGTTCTTTCTTTCTTTACTTACTTTGAAAGAAAGACAATATTACAGCACTGTAAGTGGTGCCATAGCATGCGCTAATTATGCTGCTGGGGAGATTTCTCTCTTTCAGGTTTCAGGATAAGACTGAGATTTTTATTAAAGCCTAAGGCAGAAAAGAACTGGAGGAGCTGGCATTCACTGGGAATTAAGCCCCCAGTTCACTTAATGCTTATTCAATAGCTTCTGCCCCTCCGTTTGGCTAACCTGCCTAAGAACACATTCACCTCTTCACATCAGCGACCTGCAATCAGAAGAATCACCCAAAATCCATCTCCCTCCAGGCACAGACCGATAGCTACACAGTCTCAATGACAGATCAGGCTAAATAAAGAGCACAAATCCACAATCTGCTATCAGGAGATGTCTACGGCTTCCTTCTTTTGATGATTTCTGCCAAGATATTCCTGCTGAGTCACTGGGTTTGCAGAGCCATGTGCTGGAAGGAGCTGCCAGAGCTGACCCAGGGCAGGGGCTGCTGCCGCCTGCAGATGCTGAATGGGAGCTGTAAGGAGCACCTGGGCACTTTCCTTGGGCTTTGGGCTTTCTTGGCAAAGCTGCAAACCAGGACTGGAGTGAAATTGTACTGAAGACATCATATGACTGGTACAGGAGGTGCTTTAGCTGGATTGCTTCACTGGCTTGACAGGCAACTAGACATCTCCTTATTCAGCTCGCCGTTTCCCCAACCCAAGGATGTAATTTGGTGACTCACCACCATTCAGGTACCAGTAATGACAGTTGGAGTTTTTCCCCAAACAACTGATTTCAGATACATAATTCATTTAGATCGTGTTAAAAAAATATGCTCCTGATTTTTGTCTCTATGGTGCTAAGCACATCACGTAACGCCCTCTGCAGCAGCGACCTGGCTTACCCTGAATTTGGGAATCATCCAGACAAGCGAGGCTCTCTGCTTTCTTGAGTCACCCTTCTGAAGTGATCTGCAAAGAAACAGTCTGCCTGAAGAGTGACAACCCCAGGTTGCTAATAAATGTCCCCAGGCTTTAGCAAATCTGCCAAAAACTCGCTGGAATTAGCACAGCATCTCTGGTTTAGTAAAGACTTCCTGCAAGGTGCAAGAGGGCAGGTACTCTGGGCTGAAAGGGGACTTGTGGCGTACATGCAAAGAGACCTTTTGTCCTATTTGGGAAATTGCTGGCTAAGCTATAGGTGACACCATTCCCTGGCAGTGTCATTCACCTTGACACCTTTTCAGTGGGAAGGCAGCTCGTCACGGCCAAGATGTGTGTGGAGTTGCCTTATTTACTCTCCTGGGGTGGCATGAATCAGAGTTGAAAAGTGCAGTATGTTGAAGTCAACCCATATTCCCATGATGTGCGAGCGTGAGTCACTCAGCAGGGAGATTCTGCCAGGGTCCCTCCTGGACGACCCGGCTGTGTTAAACACGCCGGAAAACCCACAGATAAAAAAATCCCCGGTGACGCACGGGAGCCGAGTAGGCTCCGTGCCTTTTTGGGGAAGCTTCTGAAACGCCGACGTTTCCTCTTGATCAATAATCTGGTTGGCAGAGCAGGGCTTTGAAGCAATCCAGAGAGCTCAGCTCTCTGCTCACACGGCCACTGCTGCTTCTCTCCGGGAAGATGACGCGCGGGGTAACCCCGGGCGCAGGCAGGGGAAGGATTTCTCTTCCATGTCTATTTAAATCTCCTGGAAGAGCTGCTGCTTACAGGCAAGATAATGCAGGATGTGAAAGGGCTTGCTTGGGATGGGCAAAGAAAAATTTTTTAAAAAGAACAATTGTGATTCCAAGGTCTCACAGCTGATTTCTGGCTTTCCCCATCATCTCCTTTGTCCCTTCTGTCCTCAACAGATACCACTTGCGGGGTTATCATGGGCTGCTTCCTACAGCAAGTGAGCTGGAACATTGAGACAGGGGTTTCTTGGCCTTAAACCCTCTGATCCTCCACTTACCAGAGCTGATCCTCCTGTCCCTGCAGCCACCTCAGTGAGGACACCACTGTCTCGGTGATGTTTTCCACGCTGTTGTCTTGACTCAAAATACAAGGAAAAGCCACTGACAAGAATATTTCCAGATAAATATCTCATTAATTTCAACCACAGGCAGCTGTGAGTCATTTCCCTTTGACTACAATCCTCTCCTGTGACCAGAAATCAGGTAGTAGAGGTCTGGTACTTTGTAAAATTCGTAATTATTTTGAAGGGATATCAATAAATCGACACTTATTCTCAAAAATTCAGACCTAAAAAAATCCTTTATTTTCTCAAGAGATTTGCTGTTAGTTAATTGCCTTTGCTCCTACCACAGCTGTGGGATAAAATTTAGCCATTTTACTGGGAAACTGCTGAACTTCTTTTAAAGCCCCAAGCAGCAGGTTGGGCTTTGCTTGAACCATAGCTCTGCCTCCTGGTATATTGTGTGGTTTTCCCCCAAAATAAAAGGGGCATGAGGTGATTGTCACCCCTGGTCACCTGCTCTACTGCTGCCTCAGTGCCCTGGGTGGGAGCACCATGCTGGCTCCCCTGTGCCATGTGGGATTTGGCAGCTCTGCTGTGCCACTGCTGAGCCTTTCCTTTCCTTTCCTTTCCTTTCCTTTCCTTTCCTTTCCTTTCCTTTCCTTTCCTTTCCTTTCCTTTCCTTTCCTTTCCTTTCCTTTCCTTTCCTTTCCTTTCCTTTCCCTTCCTTCCCAGAAAGTGGCTCAGCTCAGCCACGCTCGGCAGCTCAGAGCCTGATGGATCACAGACCCCGGGGCCTGAGCGCCAGCAGTGTCTCACATGCCAGATGTTTCTCTTTTAGACAGATTGCTTCTTTTTTTTTTTTCTTTCCTTTTTCTGAAATAACAACAGCCAAGACCCAAACCCCCAACTTCTAAAATCAAAGCTAGAGCTGTGCCTCAGAGTGCAGACAGGCAAGGAGACAATGCCTGGTGGGGTTGCACGGGGCTGGCCATGGTCACATGTGGAGTCATGCAGTGGCATCATGTGACACAATTTGGAGCCTTTAGGCCTGTACTCAATATCCACTTAAAAACACACAGCCAAACAAAGCTCCCCAGACTGCTTATTAATAACTGGGGTCTGCCTTGAACTGAGCTAAAAAAGAACATTTTCCATCAGCTTTCATGGGATTTGGGTTATACTCTTTCACTGGAGATGAATTCATGGCAGGATAGAGCCCTCAGCCACCAACCAACCTGCCACCATTGGGGTCCTTCTGGGCTGTCAAGGCTGCTGTGGGAGCACTGGTGAGGGGGCTCACCCTTGGCCAGCTATGGCATGGCTTCAGCTGAGCACAGCACTGAAATCCCACTTTATTTAGACCCAAACTTCTTGCCAATTATTTTTCATCACTTCACTCACTGCTCGTTAGCCCTGGGTTCACCCTGGTGACTAATGACTGCTCTTGTCTGAATTCAGTGCATTTCTAGAGAATAACCAAACTTCAGGAGAAGCTGCTCATTTGTACTAATGAAGAGGAGGGAAAACATGATGGTGGGGGAGGATAAACACCGTTGTCATCTCATGAATTTCCCTAATTCTCCTTGGGGGTGGTCTCTGACGCTGTGGGTACCCAAAGGATCTTAACCTGAATCACAGGAAAAAGAAATTACCCAGACCCAGCCCATGCCATGCTGGGACAACCTCCCAGTAAGGGAGTGGCCCTGGATGGGTTTGCTTCGTGCTGCATTTTGAGGCATGGAGGAATGGAAAATATCCCACCCACCTGCTCCTCCAGCCCCTTGCTGCCTTGAGGCCACACCAGAGCACGGCCAGGGACAGGAAGGGTCCCCACGCCAGGCTGAGCTCCCTGTGGCTCCTGAGCACGGTGTCAGCCCAAACCCGGCCCCAACACCCAAAGCACCTCCACTCACGAGCTGCAGGAAGCCAAGAGATCTGTTTGGCCACCATGAAGACGTTGGAGTCCATCAGTGGACAGGAGGTGACTTGTGCCACCATGTCCCCCTGTCCCTGCCGATGACAGCTCTCCCTCATCGCTCCCGGGACCTGCTGGCACAGCAGTGGGGATGAAAAATGGACAATTCCACCAACTAACTCCCACATGGGGCTGGGAGCAGGGTGCAGCTCAAAGCCCCTGGGCAGCAGGGCAGGGAGAGGAGGGGGAGGAGGAGGAGGAGGAAGGCCCAGGACCGCAGTGGCTGGTGCTGGAGCTCGGGCGGGTTTCCTTGGCAGCTGCGAGCTCAGGGCACTCACCATACCTAAGTGAAGATTTTGTCACCATGGAAACATTGATGTCATCGGCTCTGCAGCAGCCTCAACCTCAACTGCAACTTTTTTTCTCTTTTTCTTCCCCCCCACCACTGACTGCCCTGGTTTGGGGCTTTCATTTTTTCTATTTGAGAGTTTCTCACAGGAGGTGACCCCGGCGCCAGGTCTGCCAGAGCACCGAGGGATGTCCACCAGCCCAGACCCTCCTCTCGTCATCTGGGGGGACTGGGGAGCCCCTCACTGGCAGCAGGGGGATGGGGCTGCATTTTGGAAACACCCATCAGGACCGTGCTGTGCCCTGTGCACACCAACCCCTTTTCCCTGTCCTCATAAATCCGCTGTATTTCCAAGAAAGGTGGTTTGGAAGCTCCCAAAATATGAAGGAGGTGACCTGAGCAGAGGCTTGGCACTGTGGGGTCCTGCAGCTCTCCCTGTGCAGGAACACGAGCTCACTGCCACAGGCACCGTGGCACAGCCACCACCCCTTGCTCTCCTGGCAGGAGGAGCCAGACAAACCCCCCAGAGAGGGAATTCCACGTCTCCATGAGGGATGTAATCCTGTGTGAGCATCCCATGGCCATGCACAGCTCTGGCTGCACAGTGGAGCTCTGCCCTCGGCACTCGGGGGAGATTCCCCCAGCTCCAAACCAAAAACCCCCCTGACAATGACACCCTGCACATTTTCTGAATAAAAGAGTTGTGAAGGAGCAGGACCTGGCATCTCCACCAGGCTTGAGCAAGGAGACCCAGCCCTCTGCCAGCCCCAGTTCCAGGGATGGATTTCATCCCGTTAGCCACATCCACCATTCCCCCAGAGCCTCCTTTAACTTATCAGCTAATAGTGGACTGTTGCAGAAGTCTGGGTCAGACTGTTCCAGCCAAAAATACTCTACCGAGTTCACTGCAATGTTAAAACAAGAATTTCACCTCAGTGAGGGCAGGAGCAATGCTGTGGCTGAGCTCAGCTGTCCTGGCTGCCCCTCACACAGCCCTTCCCCCGAGTCACGGGCAGGTTTGTCTCAGCTGTAGCTGGGATTTTTATAAAGGTTTGATTTATTTTTTTGTTGCTACACTGGACAAATCCTGCTCCTACACTAAGAGCAGAGCAGAATCTCATTTCCTTACCATGCAGGGGATCTTCATGGGCCCCATCCAGGCACAGGGATGCTCCCCCAGCCCTGCCACTGCTCATCCCATCTGTCAGGCCTGGCGAGAACCACGTGGAAGGGAGACAGCTGGTAAAACAGAATTGGAGAACAACATGAAACCCTAGTCAATAGACAGGTTTACAGTACCTTTTCTATTTTATAAACAACAATCAACTATAGATTGTGCCTTTCCAACATTATGGCCTAAACTGAAATTTGAAGTGCTCCTGATAAAGGTGTTTTTGCAACCTTCAGGGATCACACTCTGCCCCTCTGCAGCAGCAAATAACCAAACCTAGCCCCAAGATCATAAAGCACCTGGCAAATGAGTCACTAACATTTGTTATCCTTAATGTCATCAGAATAGGTAAAATACAGAAAGAAAAGAGTCCCTAAGCCAAGGTTTCAGTATTTCAATATATGGAGGTACAGTGCATGCCAAAGACAGCAGTAACACCTCTGTTAAAGTGAGACAGTCAGTGGGTCTCTGACCTCACATTCAAAGCACACTTCTCTTTTGAAAAGAACTTTTTCGTAATTTAATACCAAGGCAGGAATTTCACAGCAAAGGCTTATGTAAAAACAGGAGATTCTGGGTGGGAGAGCCTGCTATGATTTAAAGTATCTCAGTATCTACTGTGAACAACTCATTAGACTTAAAGGATTAATGTTTGATACCCTATCCCAGTTGGAAGAAAAATTAACGAGAAACTGGTTACTATATCAACTGCCAGATCTGTGAAGCAAACTGGTGAATTTAGGTGCTGAGACCAATTCAGTGGTCTGAACACAAACTGGGAGCTCTGTTCTCTTACACAAAGCTCTTTTTGGGTCTTTGTAGAGACTGGTAGGAAAAAGACACATATTTACATTAACAAGGTTCATCCATGGCCAGCAGATCTCTGTGAGGTTTGGGTATGTATGTATTTAAAATCTGATAGGGCCTATTGGAAAATTACAAATGTATTACTGTACTTGCTGTAGCTGGCTGGTGAAAAGCATGAAAGTGAGATTACCTGAAAAAAAATAAGCAGTTATCAGGCTCGCAG
The DNA here is from genome assembly GCA_013399225.1 of Rhipidura dahli. Lineage (NCBI taxonomy): Eukaryota > Metazoa > Chordata > Aves > Passeriformes > Rhipiduridae > Rhipidura > Rhipidura dahli. The sequence continues at coordinate 1,803,209 of VXAC01008451.1, forward strand.
GAAGAATACTGCATGTTTGATATTCCTGGCAAAAAGGACATTCCAAGATCTGTTGTTAATAAAAATGGCTAATCTCAAATACTTACTTAAGCTTTTCCCTCATCAATAGAAAAGAAAATGGAAAAAAAAGCACATTATAACATCTACTTAAAATATTTTGATACGTGTACTCTATTTAATTGGAAAAAATCATTAAAAATTCAAGAGACAGCAATATAACTGAGTGATGTGTTCTGATGGACACAGCTGGTTGGGGTTACAGGGGCTGGGAGAGGTCAGCACTGCCTTTAGCAGCACTTAGTGCCCCACTGCTTATAGATGTTTGGAAAGTTTCAAGGAACTCTTTCTCCAGATTAAAAATCCTTGTCCATTGAGAGAGGAGGGTACTGCTGCTCCCAGGGAGTAGAAATCCCAAGGAAGGGAGCAGGCTGTTGTTCTCCAGAGCCAGCAGTCCTGGGTGGAGCTGGCATCCCTGCTTGGCTTTTACCTCATCACTGTTTGGTTCCTTTCCTGCCTTTGGGGGTTGCTAGCCCAGAGCCCATTCTGTTTCCAAGAGACTTCACCTGAGCAGAGGCTTGATGCTCTCTGGGAAGTGTAAGGAGTGAAGAGCATCAGAGACACTTCTTGTGCTCGGTGCTGCAGGGGCTCAGAGATGGAGACTGTCCCTGCCTTGGGGACCAGGGCAGGTCACAGCCTGGGGACAAGGCCCACCCACTCTGGGGACAGACCAGGACACTGAGCAAGCTGCAGGTCTGCCCCAGGGACGCTGCAGATGCTCCACACCCACCCAGTGCCACCATCTCCCCCACGGCCCCGAGAGGTCCCTGAGGCAGCGTTAGGCAAAGGAGCCTCGGGTCCCTGGGGATGGGACTCGTGGATAACCTGGCCTCCACCTGGATCCCATGAACAACACATACCAAGCTCTTACCTGGTAAAAATCCCACCAGACAATGCTCCAGGCCAGCAGATGCTCCAGTACTCCCCTACAAGCAAATCCATGCTGAATTCTCAGGATTTTAGGCGTATCTTTCACTCTCTGAGCAACAAATCAGCTGAGCCCACGCAGCTGGGAAACTGGAGGCAAAGGTACTTTGAGAGATTCATCTCTGAGTTTGGCCCTCTGAAACTCAAAAGGTAGCTGTGAGCAGTGGAAGCAGCAGCAGGAAGGCAGGACAACCACAGGGTTTTAATGAGGACAGGAGAAAATTGCTCCTGAAACTCGGCAGTGCTGCTGCTTTGTGCTCTTTGGATTTGCATCAGAGGTGCTGCACGAGCTCGGGTTGAAAGCCGAGAGCTGCAGGTTGGACAAGCCCCTGGCATTCTGAGTCCTCGGGAAGATGGGCTGCAGTCACCTCCTAAATGGAGCCAGGCAGCTTTTGAACAGCTCCATTATCAGCGAGCAGCAGCTGGGCACAGGCAGAAAGGCATCATTATCCAGGGAAAGCCACCAGCCAGCCACGAGGCCCAGTGCTCTGGTGCAAAAAGCTCAAGAAAACTGAGCGCAAGCTGGCACACAGCATCTATTACAGCATGTCTAACCCCCACCTTCTGCAACCGACAGGAGAATCCCCACCCAGACACAATCCTGAGACAGCCTCACAACACTGCTCTGGAATTGCCCCAGGCCTGAGACCAAAGGCAGCTGCCCTGGCACAGCGATGGCTCCAGCCAGGGGACACAGAGCCTGAGTACCATTTTACTTAACACCACACTGAGCAGCTCCAAGCTCACTCAGACTTGGTTCAGCCTGCTGCCACGGCAGGGGCAGATTCTGCTGGTTCAGGAGCGGGGAGGAGGCACAAAGGAGTTTTTGGAGGCTGTTGCAGAAGGCAGGGCTGGGGCAGGTGTGGAAGGGGGATCTTGCATACACCCATTCCCTGCTCACTCCAAGTCACCCACGTGGCATCTCAGCAAAGCTCTCTGGATGTCCAGGCTTCTCCCACTGCTGATGATCCCGCTGAGGCTGCAGAACCCAAATGCTGTCACCAGTTCCCCCAAAGGCAGAGCCTGGGGAGCTCAGGGAGGGGTCATTGTCCACAGCAGGAAGAGAAGCTGTATCCAACACACGCCTTCATCTCACCAAGGCTTAAAGTTCTCCTTCCTTCTCAGTCCTTCATGCAACATCCCAGGAATATTTCTGGCTCTTCTGGGTCCAGAAGGGCTTTGTGAAGTCCTTGCTGTTGCCAAGGCAGGACAGCCCATAGGCAGTGGTGACTGCTCAAAGGAAACACCCAAAAAGCCCAACTGACTCAGCAACAGCTGCCTGGTTTCAGTGAAGGAAAAGAAATGAAGGCAGGTTATTCTCTTAATCAAGGGCCACCCTGTGAGCACTTCTTAGCTTGGCTGGAAGCACAGTACAATCCCTTGTGTTTCTCCATGTCCTGAAGTCTCTTGTGGAAGAGAACAGAAATACAGATAAAAGTACAGGAGCCAGGGAACACAGGTGATGAAGGCAGCTCTCAGAACACCTGCAGGAATGGGTTTCAAGTGGGGCCCATTTGTTAGAAAGCTGAAGAAGTTCAGTAGCTGTGCTGACAATGGAGGCAGAGTTGTGGAGCTCCAGCTGGGTCTCCTGCTGGCATCCAGCCCACAGCCTGGAGGGCTCTATCAAGGACAGCAGGAGAAAACACAAACACAGCACATCCCTGCTGAAATGCACCTTAATGCACAGAAACCCCTCTCGAGCCTGGAGATGCCCCAGTGCTTCCCGCACTGTCCACATCAGGCACCCAGTGTTAAGAAACCCCCTCACCAGTGCAACTCTTTTGATGGCCACTGCAAGGACTCCTTGAGCCTTTGAAGGACTGGGGATGGTGCAGAGAACAGGCTTGGGAAGGGATGCAAGAACAGGACACACAGAGCTCAGCTGTCTTCCTCCTTTTTCCTCCTCCTCCTCCCTTCTAGGTGGTGGCTCCTCCAGCTTGGGGAGTGGTGGCAAATGCCCTGGCTGCCCACTGGTCCCCTGCTCTGGAGTCTGCACCTCCCACAGTGTCCCCCATCACCGGGCAGCCAAAGCCTGCTTCAAAGAAAACACAAAGCACGCAGCTAAAAGATATTCACTTACAGTTTATTTTTGCCTGAAATTATTTCACATCTCTTTGTACACAGCTACAGAACAGTAGTAGTAAACCATTGGTAAAAGCAACAGTGCTAAGGAAAATGTTGGCATATTTTTTCTTCTTTTTTTTTTTTCTTCTTCCTTCCCATACTGCATCTTCATACAGTCTGGGATTTGAAGGGGGGAAGAAAAAACCTGACACACTACATGAGTTAAGACTCAATTTCTGTTTTGTTATTAAAAAAAAAAAAAGAAAAAAAGAGAAAAACAACATAATTTGGGATGGGGTTGTCTACATAGCAACAAACTTAAAAAAAAAAAGAAAACAACAAAAAAACCTGAACAAAAAGCTTGGCTTTCCATTGAATAAGATTAAATATATATATATATTTATATAAAAAATTACATTGGCTGTATGTGAAACCTTGAGGTGCTGAAGAATAAAATAAAAGTGTTAAACAGAGGAAAAAACTTCTTTTTGTTTTGTTTTTGTTTGTTTTTTTTTTAAATAAGCAGCTCTGTACAATGAAGGCTCATTATGAAAAAAAAAAAAGAAGTCAACAGCATAGTTATAAAAGAAACCACAATTTTTAAAAAATCATCTTCTAAGCAACTGTGGNCCCCCTCCCCCAACAACCACACCCCCCCCACCCTTGATAGAGATTTTCCTTCCTATTTGATACCATTTGAGGCATTTTGAAATCAAAAAAGACAACGCGATGAATGTTGACCGAGAGGGAGTATAATACAGTTTGCATTACTAAAAGGCAATTCTTCAAGGAGGACATTTCCTTAAAAAAAAAATAATAATAACAACAAGACAGCAAACTAGTTTATACAGTACTATACGCAAAAAAAGGGTAAAAGAATTAACAATTCATAAATAAAAGACAGGTCCCAGACCTGTTATTTGTGAACCATTTTCTTAAATAGGTGCATTATGTAAATCTTATGTACAACAAAATTATTTTGCATAACAACTGCAAGGACATGGGGGAAGGTGAAAATCATATTGGTTTTGGTTTTCTTCTCTTGAGATTTTTGTAAGTTTGATTTTCTGGAGCAAAACTGGTGAAACAGGAGTTCTGGCTGGCTGGGTGCCAGCCAAGGAAACCCAGGTAAATAAGGACAAAGGAATATATTTTTTTTCTCCACACGGCATAAAACACAAAGGCAAATAAAATCCACAAAGGTGTTTTTTTCCTCTTTATAATCCTCTTGCTGCTACAAAGTCCTTTTTTGTTTGTTTGTTTGTTTCCTTTTCAATTTAAATTATGTTGATTCTGAAATCACAAAGCTGAAAGAATCCAACAGGGTCCAGGCTTGCCCCGTCCTCCCAACACACACAACTCCACTCTGCTACCCCACAACCACAACTCCTGCCACCAAGTCCCCGGACTCACTGCTCTACAGGAATTGGCCAAAAGTTATTTTGTTTCAATCTGTCTGTTTTAAAAATCTTTTCCTTCTCACGAGAAGCAAAAGAGAAGAGTCGGAGGCAGGGAGAGTTCACCAGGCTTCGGTGTAGCGGACGTCCACCTCCTTCAGGTTGGGGAGTTTAGCCTGTGAGGGGAGGAAAAGGCCAGCATTAACAACGTGTTCAGGGCTCAGGTAAAAAGTTCTTGTCAAATCTCTTGTGTGGGATCATTCCCTGTACTTATCCAACAACTTTGAGGAGGAATAGAGAAGGGGAGTGAACTCCAGAGAGCGCCTTGCCCCGCTGTTGTTGGTGTTGATGACTGGCTGCCCACGGGAGGTAAAGGCCAAAAAAACCTTTGTGTCCTGTGACTCTTTGTGGACAGCCAGCCTGGGACCTGTTCAGTTCTGAGGATCATACTTGTATTTCGAATGTGGGCTCCCAAAAGAGGATGAAAGCACCTCCCCTTGGCAAGGGAAGCACAGAGCCCTGCTGATGGTGGTGAGGATGACAGGGGAGCTAAAGGACAGACACAGCTCTCTGGTCTGATTCCTGTGTGGAAACAATGCCCGGACTTACTCAATTTAGAGGCTGTATCCAAACCTGGAGGAGGGCTACAGAAAGGGACAGAGCACCTCCCAGCAAACTGGGAGGATTGGTCTGTCAGCCAGAGCTGCAGGAAGAGGCGTGACAGGCTGGCCCCTGGTGCTGAGCTCAGGGTGAGCCGGAGCGGGCGGGCGCGGCGAAGGAACGCGACCTGAACCCTCACAGATAGATGGGACTCAGTCCCACCTGCTCCAAAACCCACACAGCAGCCACCAGGTGCCACACCAGGCCCTGACCATCATTTTTATGTAAATGCCTAGCCAAATGTGTCTGTCCAACTCCCGCCATGAAATATTTAGTTTTAACAAACAGCGGACAGAGACACGTTCCTCCTTCTGCCTCCGCATCGCTCACTTTGCCCTCCACGTACTGCAACAATTTGTAGAGCATTAGCAACTTGTGGTGACTTTGCAGTCTCCCTGCCACAACTCCACTGCTTTTGGCTGTATCATTCCTGAATTACCCCACGTGAGGCAGATGGGGTTGGCCATTTGCGCCGTTCCTGCTCGCCCATCCCCTTTCCACGCTCCCTGGCCATAATTGCACGGCTAATTCTCTCAAAACAAATAAACACCTTTAATTAGGCCAGGGCATAATTGAGGACTTGGAAGTTTCTAGGAGTCATTATTACCTCACTCCTTGATTTATGTGCACGCATATTTTGATAAGAGCTATTCATAATCCTACAGACACTGCCAGCAAATAATTTTTCAGTTAGGCAATAATGACTTCAGTAGTGGGTGTTTATTTATTGTCTGGTTCAGCCTGCCTGGTACATATGTGGGTGTCTGTGTGTGTGCAAGCGTGTTTAGTGGGGTGGGGGATGGAGCTGAGAGGAAATGTCATCACTGGCTTGTGCCCCAAATGCTCTCACAAACTGAGGGGAGAAGAAGGAAAGATTTCTATCATAAATACGTTCTTTGAAGTCTGAGCTGTTCTTAACAAACCTACGACCATGTGCCCCAGGGAGAGAAACTACTACCTTTGAACACACAGAGCCCTAAAAAATGGCCACCAAGATAAATCTCAGTGGAAGAGGTGAAAGGGGAAAAAGCGATGCCTGCCTGTTTTCTCAGCTTTTTGAATTCTCTGCAATCATCAGGACTTTGCTCACAGCCACTTCTGCTGTTTGCCCTGGCAAGTCACTTTCTTGTGTTGCTGCTAAGGACTATTAATGCAATACCAGAGCAGAGGGAACTGGTTAGGAAAATGTGAGTTTCAGTAAGAAGTGAGTGGCAAAGGGGCTCAGAAGCAGGGGTGGGACTGAGGGAGCCCTTCAATAGATGTGATTTCAGAGCCCTGGGCCAAATACAGCATTGACCTTGATTGTCTGCAAATGCCTGGGGCCTGATAGAAGCTCCATTGTGTGAACCCATCTGCAAGCCAGCTGTTAATTCCAAGGACGACTTCTTTGCATATACAATTGTGACACAAGTTTTGAAAACTTGATCTTGAAAACTCCATGCAAGCAGCATTGCAGCTGCAACCCTGGAGGAGCCCTGGCTCCACAGCCAGAACCAAAGATAGGTGTTTGCAGTGAATTTTGAAAGCAGAGGAGTTACAGGACTTGCTTCAAGTTGCAAACTGAACCCAAGGTTGGGACCTTTTGAGTAAACCTGGCCCAATCTGTTTCGACATCCAAGACAAGCAAATGTCAAGTTTCATCTTGAGTCCTTGGGTCTCTGAGGTAAGATTTTGGGAGATGCAACTCACACACCACCAGAACGAAGGCAAAGTCCACATAAAGTTACAAAAGCCAACACATTTCAGGCAAGCTTTGTCTGAAACCCCCTGGGGCTACATCCTGGTTCTTTACACCATTTTGCCCAAGTGGTTATAAACTCACAGTAAAACCAGACATTACACGTCAAATTTCAGAACTTTCTGCTCAGAGCCCAAATCCAGTCCTAGAGGTGTCAAGATAAATTTGCATCTTCCTCAGTGCTTTTAGTTCTCCCTTTGCATTCCAAACCAAAGCTCCATGATCCTGTTCACCCAAGTTACTTTTGGTCCTATGAACAGTACAGGACCCGGCGTGCACTAGATTGCACCTGTCTCTGTATCCTCATCAGAAACCATCAATATGCTTCTATTTATGAAACTTTTACTGATAAAGCCTTTACTGTTGATAGCACTGGCAAAAAGATTGAGCTCCTGAGTCTATCTCGTACTTCTCTATTCAGTGTATAAATTGTTTCCTGAGTCCATCAAAGCCAGCAGCCTCACAATGCTGCCTTCAGTCATTATATCCCCAAAATAATCCACCCTCTTCAGATAACTTTCATGCCACCCACTCCACAGGGTCAGTTCTCCCTGCCCTAGGCATCACCACCACGCTCTTGCTACAGCTACTTTTCATCTTTAGAGGATGCAATTCACAAATACCTTGAGATCTTCGTAGGTATCTGCTGAAAGTTTGGTGCTGTTCATATTTAAACTACACAGGCTCTTCATGGCTGAAAGAGAAAACACACAGATATTTATGATCATGCTGCATTTTCTTAAAATATCAATATTACAGTAGGCCAAAGCATAAACAAGACATGACTATGTGCAACACTCCCAGGAAAAAGCTGAATAGTGTAAAATATAGAAATACAAATGGATAAACAGCTGTTTGGGCCCTCATCCAGGAAAAAGTCCCTATTTAGGAAGGGCCATTAAGCATATGCTTAAGTCTGCTGACTTCAAAGGAGTTCAGTCAACTTCTCATAATCTGTTTCCTGCACATTATTCTGAATAGTGCCCGTTCTCAGTGCTCTGCGTGGTGCTCGCAGGGGCCATGCTGATCTGGCAGGCCTCCCTCTCCTCCCCCCATTCCCATTTTAGGCTCCAGTACTCCACAGAATAGTTTCCTAAGATGAGCCATAACTACTGGCCTGTCTGGCACGTCTGCAGAGGATCAAGACTATTAAAGTGGCCCTCAAAACCCAACAGTGAGGTTTGTAAAGCACTGCTAGGTGCAGGAGGGAGGCTCATTGCAGCACATCGAGCAGCTCTCGGTGCTCAGGGATATCTTCCTCTGCCTTCCCTTGATTAAACTAAGAACAGGGAGAGGTTCACCTCAAATGAAGGAAGGAAATCTGCCAGGGGTATGGAACCTGCTGCACACAGTTGCTAAACTGCCTGAGAAGCTGCCAGATGGCTTTGCAACCTTCCCCTCCTGCACCACAAGGGCAGGTCCAACACACAGAGGATAGCCGGGGGAAGAAATCTGGGAAGTCCCTGGGCAACAGGTCACCACCTGAGATGGACACAGGTGCCATGAAGCCAGAGGCAAGATCTAGAGTACGGTCCAGGAGGACAAAGCCCACAAGAGGCCACTCAGTGCCATCAGGCTCAGGTCACCATCCCACAGCCAGGCACTGGGCAGGGAGGGAGGAAGATTCAACCCAACCATGGCCTGACCTAAATCCCTGCAGCAGCAGTGCCGTGGCCCTGAGAGAATCCATCTCCTGCCTGAACCCGCAGGAACCCCACCCAAGCGTCCCCCAGAGCGCCGTTTGGTCACTCACAGCTTAGTGCCAGCAGCCCGGCGTCCGTGACCGGGGTCTCGCACAGGTTGAGCACTTGCAGCATGGTGAGGTGCTCGGACAGGAGCCGCAGCCCCGCGTCACCGAACTGTGGGGCACAAGCAGAGCTCAGTCAGACGAGGCACCCGCTCCTCGGGAGCCTCAGTGCAAACAGAGCCATGGAAACGGGGTTTGGCTGAGCCCTCGGAGCCACATTCCAATGGCTCACCACCATCACAAGTGACAGCAGAGAAAGCAAATAGTTTTACCCCTGTCTCGAAGGCGGGGAACAGAGAAATTAAGCGACTTGTGTGCACTTAACCACAGGCCATCACTTAATTAGAGTGGTGCCTTTGAAGCCTGGACTTTGTACAAGCGGGCTCCCACCCAGGCTATACATGATGGTTATAGCAGCCTCAGCCAGTTCCCAACCACATCACACAAAGAAAGCACAATGCAAGTGGTATTAATTAGCTATTTTGGTCTCAAGAACAATGTACTATTGATTGGTAATTGTTCTATTGACCCGCTTGGTTTCTGCTGTTTCTAAATTCTAGATTAATGGAAACCAGGATATCGCAAAATAAAATGGCATCTAAACCCTTTTTTTCTTCTTTAATTAAAAAAAAGCCCCATACAAAAAGCAGGCTCTTTGTTCAGTGAAATCAAACTCATTTTGAACAAAAAGCATCGAAGTTTTTCAAACGCAAAAGTTACATTGTTAAGACAAATCTGGAGGAGATATAAACAGTCTTAAAACAAGAGAGCAATCAGTTTCTACTTCATATTCCCCATATTTAAAAAAGGATCTTTCTGGGATACAAAGTAGTTAGAAAAACAAAACAAAACAAAATATTTACATGATTTTTTTGGTAAAAAAAAATGCTGCTTTTTGTGATTGCACTGACAATAATCATACTTTCAGTGAGCACTATGAATAGGTACTAACAGAAAATGGGGAAAACCTATTCAGTGGAGAACCTCAGAGAGCAAAACCAGCAGGGAAATGTAGAAGAAGAATTTAATTTTAGAAGTTCCTTCAATCAACAGCTGAATAATTTGTTCAGTTAACTTGGTCTTTTTTTGCTTACAAAATAATCACATTCTCATTAGAATTTCCTTCTACTTATTCATTATCTTGAGGTTCTTTTGTTGCTGTTGGGTTGTTCAGCTTTCAAGTAATTCATTGCCTAAACTGCACAGACTCTGTGCTTTGCTTGACCACATGAGCTGCACAGCATCATTTTTTCATCCTAACTGGGTGAAAGCAGAAGCATTTCTCAGATGAACTGCAGCAGAGGGTCTACTCAGTACACAGCAGCAACCATGCCCAACTGGAACATTCAACCCAAGATAGCAGCAACTCTTTTATATTTAAAAATGAAACAAAAATTTAAAAATTGAAAAAAAAAAAGTGGGGGGGAAGAGAAAAGAATCAGCTGCCAAGATGAGCTAAACCACAGGAAGGCCCTGTAAAAATAGCAGGAGGACAAAGCCATCTAAGCAAGCCTCTTCACACACTCTTCCTGTGCTGACAGTGGTGTGGAATTTTGGAATCAGTCAGCACTGGTTCCTGCTCTGAGCCTCAGGCTGCAGAGCACTCACCTGAGTTGACCACAGGTTCAGCTGCTTGAGCGAAGGCAGTTTGATGAGGTGCTCAGCACAAGCACTTGTCACGTTGGTGAAGGCCAGGCTGAGGTTTTCCAGATTTCCAAAGGATCCCGAGCTCAGCAGGCGGGCCAGGTCAGCATCCTGGAAGCAGACAGGAGATGGGTGAGACAGATTGTGGATGGCCGGGCTGGGACCGCGCGGTGTCACCGATACTGGGAACCAGAGAGAGTTGCACAACTGCTCCACTTGTTTACAGTAACTGAGAACCACACAGAGCAGTTTCTGTTTGTTTGGCAGGCAGCTGGGCTCTTGTGGCAGCGTTGCTTCACACACCCTGGGAAAAATTTGTCCAAACATTCGGACAAAAATGTCCTTTGCGTGTGTATCCTTACGAGACACAAAGGCTTCAGAGTCAGAACAAATGCTGAAGATGGTCTTTGAACTTCATGAGGATTTTAACCACAAGGTTCAGGTCCCAGCTGTGCTCAGCACCATTACCTGGCCTCAGTGAAGTTAGTCTGGGTTTGCACCAGGCTTAAATGCAACAGTTCTGGGTCTCTTTGAGACTTCCATGACTAAAATCCAGAACTGGACATTGTGAAGTTTGCCTTTTTAATGTAAAATTCTGTCCTCAGATCTGCCATTGCAAATCTGAGCACCACTATAAATGTGACAGCCTGCTGCTGGTGCTGGAAACTGCTGCACAGACCCAAGAGCAGAAATGTGCCCTTACTTGTGTAAACTCCAGTTGTGTTGACAGAGCAAGTGGAATGGCTCCCTACTCAACTACCCAAAACCACTGTACCACATGGTAAACATAAATCAAGTATTTAAATATGGAAAGACAAAGCTTGTTTTTCTATTGACATGATTAACTTACTGTGGACTTGGATGGCAGTGTTAACCTTGTGGGGCCACCTTTTCTTTGCTGTAAAAGAGAAGATATTTTGGTCAAACAAGCTTCCATTCTACATTTCAGACTCACTGAAGTACAGCAAGCTCCTCACACTAGAGCAAACCCTGCTCCCATTTCAAAGCTTCCTGCCAGCCCTTCCACCTCATCCCTGCTCTTCCTGCAGTGAGTGTGCCTGTGGCTCCCCAGGGGACACCCACTAACCACAGCTAAGTGGGTCTTCATGACATTTGTCTGCTTCAGCCTGCCAGCATTTGGCTACTTTCACTTTAAAGGAAACCGCTTTAAAATGCTGGGCAAAGTGAGCAAAGGAGTTAAGGCTGCACAGCTGATAAAATCATTTGTGTGACTTCAAAAAAAGCATCTACTTTTCAGGCTGGGAGCAGGGGTTAAAGACAAATATAAATGTGAAAGAAGGGAAGAGGAAGTTTGTGGGTATGTTTGCATAGGTGAAAAAGTGCTAATGAGAGCAGGTCCATTTTAAATCTGTAGGTCTTGTCTTTAAAATCAGGAAGGATATTTTTCTGTAGGCTCTAGCTCTGAGAACTAGATCTAAAGACCATCTCAGTAAAATGCTGTGAATGCCAGAGCATTCAGAAATGCTGGCCAGCACTAGAACCATTTGCTACTCGTATGTCAAAAGGTGGCAGAATTTGACAAGCTGACTTGTAAGATCTTGAGACAGCAGAGTTTCACCTTTATTCCTTCACACAGATCCTAAGCAGGTTATTGAATATCATTCATAAACATAGTATGGGATTAGTCACATCAGTAAATATCACACAGTCTATATATTCACAGTGAAATCCTCAGAGTGCTGCTCCCATCCTGTTGTTAACTGGGAATTTCACACCCTGCTTGTCTTTCTTTTGTACCTCCATTTGTGGAGAGCACAGACCCCAGCGTGCTATGGCAGTATGTGCAGGGTGACATACCAGCTCCTTTAACTCCCTCTGCCTCTCACACAGCTGTTCATACATTCTCTTTCCCACGTCTGTGCTTTCCAGGGTGGAGATGATCTGGAGCTGGGTGTCATTGTTATCAATGATGTTGTATTCCAGCATCAAACACAAAATCTAGCAGTAGAACAAAAGGAGAGTGGTCAGTGCAGGGCTTTCATTCAATTTCTTCCAAATATCCTAATTATACCCTGGGATTGGTGGTTTAAATTCCTGGTAAGTTTTCAGAGCATGCATTATGGAGGCTCAATTAGAGGACATCACAGCAATATTTATGGCCCTTCTGACACATGAATCCACTTTTTTACTCATAAAGAATGCAGTGTAATCTCCAAAATCCAGCCTGCCTATCCTGCCTCCCATAAGTGCTCATTCCTTCTGACTGAGAGGAGCAATTATTTGCATCAGACTGGGGAGATGGCTCTGTGCCACAGCCCTCTCCAGAACAGGTACAATCGATCCACTATTTCCCAGGTCCCTGGCCTGGGCTGGGGACTGGAAGAGCTGGGACACTGCACACCAGCAGCAACAGAGCCAAGCAGCTGCTTAGAGGCTGGATTTTCCATCCCTGACTGCTGGGGTTTCTGTGCAAGCAGAACACGTGTGAGGTGTGCCCAGTCCACGAGGCAGGATGGGAAAAGGGCAGAGAGGCTCCAAGGGAGGGTGATGCTGGGAGCTCACTGCTGTGGCCAGGACATCCCCACCTCACTGGCAACACACCCAACTCACCCTGGGAAAGGGACTGCCAGAAGCAAGTCAGATCCCAAGGGATGATTCCTGTGGGTCACATGGATTTAGGACACAAGCTGCCCCTCCATGCTGCCTTTCCTTTTCAGCTATGTATCATGCCATTGCAATTAAAATGCAAAGCTTTCATTCCCTCCATAATTTCAATTACTTTTAATGAAGAAAAAAAAATCCAGCAACATTATATTCAATTGCATGCAGTATGCTCCTTTATTTACTGGATTAAATTAGCAGGCACAGATCTAAGTCAACAAAAAAATTGTAACTCCATCCATCTATTTATCCACTTTCTTTCTGCTGGTAACGTAACATTTATCAAGAAAATTCTCTTAAGAAACCCAGAAAAATACATTTGAACTATTAGCACAACAAAAAAAAGAAACAGTAAGCATAAAAAGTGTACTAATGCAAGCAAATAAGGTTTTATAAAGGCACTTCCTGTGGACTGCTCAATTTGCATGTGGCAAGACAAGAATCAGGCGTTTCATCATGGAAAAGCCTTGTGGTTGTGAACTGTGAACTCTCACCACAGCTTACACCATCATGGCCATTTATTTCCCACCCCAACCTCTCCAGCTGCATTACAGCAAACAATCTCTTTCTCCACAAATTCGTGCACCCACCTTTCATTTAATTCACACTCAGATCCGCAGAACAACAATATTCTGTTCCCCTTAATTCACAGAGAAACACAACCACCCACTGCTGGTGTTTGATACAACACAAACCTGACAGCTGCTTACAACCAGTTCAGGGAAAGGCAGTGTGAACCTGAACACTGCTCATAAATCTCTATGACCACAAGTTCTTAGGGCTTACCTCTACCATCGTCTGGTTACCCCTCAAAGCCAGCAGCATGCAAGGTCCTAATTTATTTTCAGCCAGTGAAAGCAGGAACTTCTTTGTTTTATAGCAGGATCCCATTAAAATATGAACCTATTAAAGAAACAGAGGTAAAATCAGGGGTGTAAGGCCTGAGAAACACATACACCTCTGCAAAGGATGTTGTCATGCAGTCTAAAAGTGCTAAGCATTTGCAATAAACCTAGAGGAGTGAAGGCTCTCTTGACAGGTAGGGTTGCAGTGTTTTAACAGCTTTACTGCTAAATGGAAATGACTTTTTAAAGAAGGGGATGCCCAGTGGGATCTGAGGGACTGGGAAGTTTTTCTCCATAAAGGAGCCCAGCTGACAGCCTTATAGAGGCTCCCCAGGAACCATCAGAGCAGCTGTGCAATTGCCCCCATTCCCAGTAACCCGATGAACCCAGCCCCAGGGGAACCACCGGGGATTTTGCTCTCGCATCTGTTTGTGCTTTGGTTTCTCTGGAGATGCCAGCTGGGGAGCAGGGGCTGTGTGGGCTGGGTGTCTAGGTAAAAGGCACTGCTGCTGGCAACCTGCTGGCCTTGGTTAAGGGGTGGTGACAGACAAAATCACCTGTTCAGGATGAACAGACAGGAGCTGACTGGGGAAGGAAGGACTGCTTTAAGAAAATCTGGCAGTCCTGAGCACTAAGTCAGAGATGACTTCATAGGCTTTCATGCTCTTGGGCCAGTATCTTGCTTTCTCTTTTTCAGGAAAGAACTGCTGAGAACATCCCCTGAGTAAGACTCCTTCGAGTCCTAGAGCTGACAGAACTGTTCTGCAGACTCCCTGCAAGCTGCAGAAAGCACCATGTGATATCACATAGTAACACCTATGGCAGAAATGCAAAGCCACTTGTACAAATCAAACATAAGTCTCTTCTCACAAAAGAGGTTGGCCATATTATATTCCCAATGCAAAAGCCTTAGAGATTAAATGCAAAGAAGTTTGGGTTCCTAGAAGAAAGTCTTTTATTTCATAGCCCAGATGGCTGATTCACCATTTGCTGCAGAGCATTATGTGAAAATTTGCATTTTCCAATAGCCTGGCCAGGAAGAGCTCCATTATGTGGACTCAACATCAGCACTAGTCTACAATAACCTTGTAAAAACATTCTGTGCCCCCCCCTGGCTCATGGCATTGCCTACATTACTTCAATACTGCTGGAAATATCACAACCATGCCATGATGAGGTCAATTTTATGTGAATCATGGCTTCATTACCAGCAAGCTCTTTAGAAAAACAAAAAGTCTTGTTTTCCTTAAGCATCCATCAGCTCAGGTGGCCTTTAAAAACATGGACCTCCAGGCCAAAAGGGATTTAATTTCATGCAGTTTTCATTACATTTTTTAGAGGTTTTCTTGAGCAATGGAAAATACTGACACTGACAGTAAAGTAACATTAGGTGCATCTCAGAACAGGGTGTTTTTCTAACTTTACGGTTGGTCGTTAGCAGCTCTTTAAGTATTTATCAACATCCTTGCAAAGGGGACAGAGTACTGCATATTAATGTGTGTTAGCATTGTGCTTTCTCATGCACACCATCTCCTGATGCTCATAAATATCTTGAACCACAACAGCTCTCAGGAGAAATGATACAGTTCTGAAGAAATTTTCTTTTCAAAGAGAAAAGACAGATAAACAGTGAAGAGGGATGAAACCTTTTGTAAACACTCTTCTTCCATTATCAGCTTCAGAGGTATCTGATCCATGTGAATTTAAGGGTACAGACAGACATGTAAGTTCTTTCTGTCCCAAAATGTTCAGCACGAGGGAGGTGCACAACATGTAGATCCCCCTGGAAGTCACTTCACTGTGTATCCAACAGCCAACTTCAACAAATGTTCCCCCTTACCAGGGAAAGGCAGTAATTTCATTTCCATCTTACTTGGTATGTGGAGAAATAATACAGACAGAGACCTACGTGACTTGACCCAGGTTACACAGGAAGACAGTGCTTAAATCACATCAGTGATTAAAACCTGTTATTTTCTGTCTAGCCCTTCTCAGAGTTACAAAAGAAATAACTGCTGGAAATGGAATGCTGGGTTCTAATTACACCTCCTCACAACAATGTAATTGGGCAGAGACACTGATAACACCTTTTTATATCTATCCATCCATCCTTTGATTAAGTCAATGTAACTGTTGGTTTCAAATTCCAGGGTAGCCTATAAATGCAAACTATAGGTGTGGATGTACAGAACAGTCTGTCTCCCCTGTCTCCCAGTATTCCATGTTCCCTGAGAGAGATTTTTGATACAGACACACAAACACATGTATTTATAAAAACAAAAACACATTCATATGCACAGGCATGGTTTGTGCACTGCACCACCAGTGAGAAAACAAGGCTCAAAAAGAGAACAGGAACGTGCAAAGCAAACTGTGACTGCAAGGGAGGTTGGTGGATTTGGTGACAGAAAGATCTGGATTTTCTGGTGAATGCTCATGGTTTACAGAATCATGATTTTGATTTTTTTTTTTTTTTAACAAAAGCAAGCAGCTCTTGTTACTGCCAAGCAGGCACTCGCTACTTACTGCAAAGAAGTTCCTAAACCCCCATTACTGCAGCCACGTACCATGCTGGCAAAGAGCTCTCCATCATCATCACAGGCCACTCCCCCAGGGCTGTAGAGCTGGAACCAGCCGTCCTTGCCAGCCCTCACACTCAGCAAACACGAGTGCACCTGCCAAGAAGTGAACACATTGGGAAGGTTACAGTTCCTGCCAAAAAGCACCAGAGTCTCCCACACCAGGCAAAAAGTAACTGCAAAACCAGGCACTGCTGGAAATGTCATGGTTAATATTCCAATCTACAGAGCTGCAGGCCAGTCTCCACTCCCAGGATCCATTTTTTCAGTATAACCAAGGAGGGAAGCTGCATCATCATGAATTGCATGGCCTTTTTCATTCCCTTTACACAAATCAAATACAAAATGGCTCTAATCTAGAATAGCTTCTTTCACTTGGGGAAAAAGCCACCACAAAAAAAAAAAACCCAAATAAAAATCCCCCACAAATTTCTGAGCTTGTCATTTTCCCCCTGTCCTCCCAGCATGTGTGTCTATATATCTGATGTGATCTGCATACCAAATGCAGTGGCTGATGGCTTGCTCATTAAAAATTCTTATTACTCCTTCTCTAATAAAATTTGACCAGAGTCAGGGTGAAGGAAATCCACAGGGAAAACTCAACAGGGATACATAACACGGAAGCTGCACTGGAGAACTGGCACCAGTGAGCAACCATTAGTCTAAATTTGGCCTACTGTAGAGATTACTATATTTAGTCCCACAATTTAATAGAGAAGTCATAATTAAGCTTTTTTCTTTTCCTTTTTTTTTTTTCCTTCACTTGAAGAAACAGATGTTCCACTTCAATTTTTGAGGTGTGTGTGTGGGAGGTAAATCCTTTCCTTTGGGCACGGAACACTAGCGACAGATGAAATCCTGGTGCCATTCTAGGACAAGAAGGTCTCCTCTGACAAGAGTAACTACTGCTCACAAGAGCTAAACCCATGGAAAGCAGGAGTTCTGGGCAGTGATACAGCTTCACCCACAGTCTGAGGGAGCTTTCTTGCCTTTATGCCAAAAGCAAGAATCACTGTGGATGAGAGGTTCCCTCTGACTCAGCCAAAGCTGATGATGCTGAGCAGGCTCCGAGGGCAGCTCTGAAGCAGCAGCCACCACGGGGCTGCAGCAACACTCTCACCCCAGTAACAAACCTCCCACCCCCTTTCTGCTGCCAATTCATGAGAATTATGGTCATTTGCACACAACGTAGCTGAAACACAGCCACATAAAACCTGGTATTTTGTAAGCTGCGCAGATCTGTGGATTTCACTTCCCTTTTTTTGGTACAGAAGATGAAAAGCTCTGAGTGATCCCACAGAATGGGAAAATCTTGCTGGTTGCAGTTTACTGCAGAACAAGGACATCAACTGATGCCAGACAAGCAGATGACAACACCTAAATCTGACACATCCATCACCCTGAGTGGCCACTACTCCTTAAGAGACACAGGCAGAGTAAAATCACACCACAGTGTTTTGAAACCAACTACTTAAGGAGAGATCTGAACAAGTGCATTTGCAATCCCTCCAATTAATACTCTGTAAATTGCCAACAAACTTACTTCTTGCCTCGGGTCTTCTGCAAATCTCTGAATCACATATTTCAGCTCCCTGAATAAAATAAAGAGTAAGAAGGACAAGGATAAGCAGTTGCTGGTTGCAGTATTTGTACAAGTGTCACAATTCTTTTGAATAACACCTAAAATTATATATATTCATGCACTTTAGAGAGAAACAAGTTGAACTCCTTCCATGGGAAGGAAATATCATGCCTAAAAGTAATTACCAAGGACAGTGTCTGTTCACAATAGTCTAGAAAATGTTTCGGAGATGTGTACTGACAAACTCCTTTGTAAATTCTATCAGCACCCAGTGGCTCTAGTCCTTGGGCTCTGACTAGCACAGTAAATTACAAAGAAAACTTTTTATTGGTAACAGAACATGCTTACAACCCTTCACAGATAAAAGCCATTAGAGACACAATACTGAATAATGCATCATTGCTATTATTGACTAGTACAAGTATTTATTCAATAAAACAAAGGAGCCCCAGAAACTTACTTTGTGAATTTCTCATGTGCAAGAGCCCTGAAATTTAAAACAGAAAACAGAAGAGTATGAGTATTTGAGAGAAGGGAAAAAGGGGAAATAAAGCCCAAAAAAACCAAACAAGCAATTTTCAGTTCTTTCCAGACAATAAAAGGACTTGCTAAGCAACTGCAGTACATAAGACAAAAAAAAAAAATCTTTCAAAAAAAATCAGATAAAGCCTCTTTCATTAACCTAGGGAGGAAGATTACTTGGAACAAATCTTGTAGCTTTTCTTGAGTCTGTCTTAGACAAGGCTCTGACTAATGCCAGTGGGAGTTATGGGTCAGAAGAAAGTAAAAGACTTACAATACCATTATATAAATTACAAACAGAGTTTTGGCTACCTCCAAGAGCCAGGTGTATTCTTTAATTGCAATGCAATTAGGGTATGGTCGCAGCTAATTAGCATCATACATCAGTAAGGCAATTAATGGTCATTTGGTGAGGTGCCTTGCATCATGGTGTGGTTTACAACTCCCCCAAGACTCACGTTTGACTTAGGTAATGATGTCTCTGTTACCTATCTCCAAGCTCTCACTGTAGCCCAGGTAACCTGGCATGGAGGATTAGACCTCTGTGATTCAAGACATCAGGTCATTAGGGGATGTGATAAGCCAGCAAATTGTACAATTACAGGTTGTAATTTTTGTCCATGGAGGTCTGCACTTTATAAACACCACTGCTCATTAAGAGGTTTCTGAGGGAGCTCTGCTGATCCGTAGGGCAGCTTCTTCATTTAATGCAAAATACAAGTGACAGGAGTCTCTGTGATGCCCGTAAAGCATCCTCCTCCACTAAATGTCTCATTTTGCTCTCCTCCTCACCAGCTTTTCTTCCCTTCCTGTCTGCCTGTCTCTAGTTAACCATATTTCTCTTTGGGATCATCTGAGAGAAATGGGGAAGGAAGTTGAACATGGGGAGGTCTTCACATCCCTCTGCATCAGCCAAAATCACCTTCAGTTTCTAAATCAATACTAGAGGCACAAAGCTCCTATTGCCATCACTTTCTACTTGACGTACATTTCACCATAAATTACTAAGGACAAGCCAGTAATTACTAAGACAGTGCAAACTCACTCCTTGGGAAATGGGATAGGTTGAAGCAAGCTGGCCAGGGCTGGTCTCCAGTCATCATAGTCTGACCTGCAAAATGAACATTTTGTTAATAGGTTACCAGATTTTAAAAATGGTTTGCCAACAGTTAGTTCAAGGAGTTAAAAGCTTTTTACTGTGGGCACCAACAACCTTTCTGGTTTACTGAAACACTCCCAAAATCTACAGTGACATTTCCCTTTCCATTTTCAGCACATTCTCCACCGAGGCACAATAAATCTGGTATTTACAGCAACCTCCAGAGAGGCCTTCTTTATGTCAGCTTAAAGACATTTGCTGTTTATGAAACCTGTTGACATTTCATCACTAAAGAATACTTTCATCTAAGTTGGTAGAGCAATTACCAGGCCACTGCTATTTACAGTTCTTCTCTGCATTTAATTGGACTTTTTCTTTGCTGTAAGACATAAGCCCATTTTTAAAACAATCCAATCCATTTCTGACACAGAACACACGGACACCCTGGCTCTCAGTGGTAATGAGTACACATAGAAGCAAATTTCACAGGGGCTGAAACACCTGGGGATGTCTGCAGAAAGAGTGTAGAACAGCCTGCCACCTCCTCTTAGTGCTGCTACCCTTTGGATTTCAGTGCTAAAAAGCAGATTATTGGCTGCAGCTTACTGGAAACTTGGCACAAAAGTGTGGTGTGTCTTCGGGAAGGAACGAAGTGTAATGTTCTCAGATGGACAGTATCTACTGATAGCATTAGAGACAGACAATGTATGCACAGGAACTGCTCCCAAAGAATGCAGTTTTGCAAAGGGAAAGTTCTAGTCCAGAATAATTGAAGATGGATGCATTTCCAAAAGTCTCATCCATCTTTTGAACCACACGAACCAGAAATGTCCATAGACTAATAACACACACTGGACAGGCCACAAAGATGTGTTCACAGAAAGAAAATTTAAACCCATGGCCAGGGCTCTCTTAAGAAGCAACATGCAGAGAAGTTTTGCTGGAATGAAGAATCATGATGTAAAATTCACCCAGGGCAGCAGTTATCACTTGCCCAAGAGCAGTGTGGAGTTCAGGTTACACAAGTGTGTGATATCTCATGCAAGCTGTGACCTGAAAGCAGTTTAGTGTATTAAAAACCAGAACTGCACATGTGAAGTTACAGTAATCCAAAAAAGAAACCTCGTGCCCATGCCACTGGTGCTAGAAGCCAGTGAACCTAATTTTCTCCTCCATCAAAAACTCTGTTCTCAGGTCTAAACTAGGGGTAACTCTGAGACAAAGGGCGTCTGACAAACCTAAAGCGAGTGTGAGTCAGTCAGAGAGAGCACTTTGTGATCACACATTCATAAGGTTCTTTCCAGAGACAAAAAGTCCCTCACCTGCTTAGCCACTGAACAAACAAGGAAGACTATCAACTTTGTTTAATGTCTCAGAACACCAACACATGAAGCAGGACTTCATTACAGGGGTTGTTTTTCTGTTTAGTGAGTGTTAAAGTGAATATCATGAAACACCTGAGGATGATGCTTGTCATATAAACTGAAAAAAGGCAAGGAAACCTCTGACACAGCATCTCCAAGATGAGCTCTCTTAGATCTTTAAACAAAGCTTTGATTAATTAGAGGTTTCTACAAGATTATTCATTGTTTCTGACCTACAGACACATAGAAGGGGTCGGTGACACAGAGCTCTGGCCCGTGTTCAGGTTCAGCTGGAAATCTCCTGTTTAACTACCAAGGTCTCTGCAGGAGAGAACTGATACAACACACCTATAGCTGCAGCCCTGAGAAGGGCCACAGGTCTCTCACCACACAGCCTAAATCTCACTGCATTTGTCAGGTGTGAGAACATAGTCCAGACATTTGATTTTATTTTATTTAAATATACATACAATTTGAAAATCCTAACTGGCTTTATTCTAAAAACAACACATTTTTATTAGTAGATACAAACAACTTTAAAAGCAGATTTTTGAGCATGGGAGACTTGGAAGTCAAAAGGCTTAATTAGAAAATTCGGAGGTGTTAAAGGTGCTTCATATCACATGAGATACAGCACCTACAAAGCTTTTCAAACAGAAGCTTAAAAGCTGAGACCTACTTTGAGGCTTAGTTCCTGTGACATCTCAGGCTGAGTGTTACACCACTGAAGTTCCTTCTTGAGCAATCTGGAGAGTTGTGATTACTAATAATATGAACCAATCAATTTTTCATGGCTGATCTTCAAAGGAAATTGCAAGAGTAAGAAAAAAGCTGTTTTGTAATAGACTAAGACCAAGTGAAACTGTAGACAGAATGGGACAGTAACATTCTGACTTTTCTTGAAGCTGGGAAGCCTCCATCTGCATGGCAGGACTGTGAGAGGGCAGTGAAAATAAACCACAGTCTGCTTCCCCAGAAGGAAGAAAGAAAGAAGGAAAATTGTCTCCTATGAAATATATAAAATTTGGTCACATGAGTGGGACCTGAACATAAAATCTGCACAGCCTGTAATCCCTTCAATCTGAGCTAGGAAACATGAAACAAACATAGCACAAGAATAAAGCTAAACTACTTATTAAAAGCCTACGGTGTTTCTCCTCCTCCCACCTATTCCCTTTTCAAAAACATTTTCCTTCTGTCTGTGCTCATCTCATCTGCACTCTTCTTTCATTTCAGACAGTTGCTTTTTTCTTTTCTTTTCTTTTTTTTTTCTTTTTTTTTCCTCAGTCCATTCAAAGCTCCAATACAAGACAGAAGTGTTTGAAGCAGGGAAAGAAAAGGAGATGGATTAGTTCTGGCTGCAGTTAACAACCACTGCAGTGAGGCAGACAAAGAGGCTGGGCCAGGAGAAGGAGGGAGCACAGAGCCACAGGGAGAGCCTGGGACAGCGCCTGTGACAAACTCCCTTCCCAGCTCTTCAAAGGGCGCTGGGCTCAGCACTCATCACACAGCTCAAATCCCAGCACTGGCCTTACAAAAGGGACAGAAGGCCTGCCTGGCTCTGATTGTTGCAGGATTTGCAGTTGCAGGTGAGCAGCACAGCAGCCAGGCTGCAGCCTGACCTGCGGCGTCCTGGGAAGCGCGTGGGGGCCACGGAGCCAGCGGTGACAACAGCCAGAGCCACCCCCTGCCCCTGCACACAGCCTCCCTCACCCTGAGACCCATCCTGGGGCATTGGCCAGGGCACACAACAACCATATTAATTAAATAATCCCCGACTGCAGCGGCTTTGCCTCTGGGCCGTCATCGCTCTTGGCCTGCCAACATGATACATTTTCCTTCCCCGGGATCACCTTTCAGCAAAATGAAAACCTGCCCGCGTGTCATGTGCGGCACAAACAATCCCAAACATACGAGCAGCCCAGGGCAACCCCGATAAACATGACATAAGATAATCCACTTGGGATATTCAGAGCATGCCACTGACCTATTGGGGAATGCAGAGCAGCCAGGGGAAGCTCCAGTGGGTGCTTGTGTTTGGAAAGCCATGGCTCTCATCCCTGAGACACTGCAAGCCCCAAGTCCCTGGGTTTTGGAGGATAATGAAGAGACAAGAGCAGCTGCTTGGAAGCAGCTTGTTCTCCAGACTGAGCACATTAACGAAGTAACCTCTGTTGCCAGATAATAATAAGATGACCAAACCCCCCAGACAGGTACCTGATCCTTTCTTTCCCTGCTCTAGGTGCAACTTCCTGAATTGTGTGATGTAAGGTTTAGTTCAGGGTGCCAGGGCACGCTGAGAAAAAGCCTCATCAGACCCCTTGTCTCAATACAAGGCACAAACCTGCTATCTGCAAAACACTGAGGTGCCTTTTCATGCTCAGCCTTCTTTACAGATGGGCTTGTTCAGCTTTTTCAAAAGCAGAACATTTAGCGCCATTGAAAGACCCTAGAAAGGTTCTGCCCTGACTGCTGAGAACAGAAATGGGCTCCACTGCTCACAGTTGGCATGGAAGCATCAGGAAACAGCAACACAAGGTTGCCCAAAACAGGCTGTGACACTGGCCCCAGAGAGGGGTACAAGTGTCTGGACATCTGGACGGACCCTTGCCACTACAGGCAGCCATGGAAACAAAAACTAACACAGACAAAGGGAACAGCTCATGATACAACACCAACACAGCTTCCCCAAGAGGGGTCTGTTCTCACAGCCAGCTGACCTTGCTATTTGCTCACCCAGATTTCACTGCAGAGACAGTTTAAGAGTCTCCCCACTCCCTGGAACCAGTGGGGTCCATCAGGTGAAACAGAGACTTTGAAGCTCTCCAACCCAAGGGGAGGACACACAGCCCCTTCTACTGCAACCCTCTCTAACCAAGGTTATCCTCTGCAAGCACAAGTTTGGCTGCACAAGACATTCCCAAAAGCATGGAAACATTAACACATTAACATGCAAATAGGGGCTGGGCAATGCTGAGCTGTTCTCAGAGCTTCTCATTCAGTAAGATCAACGGCAAATTTTCAATTAATTTACTGCATTTTCTATGCACCAGTTTAAGACTTGTAGCATTCAAGAGGCATTGGCTGGTGTCAGTAACACTATCAGAGTCCAGAATGGGTTGCAGAATATTGACACAGAAGTTTGATCCACTTTTGAGTGCAGGAGCAAAATACTATGTTCCCCTAGAGACTGTGACTCCTTTAAAATCTGCCCAGACTTTGGGTCATCTGCCAACATCTTTAAAATCATGATTTTCTGCTTTCCTTTAGTATGCAATAGTTGTGTTTTGTTACTCAACTACATTAGAAAAAGGGTCAAAGATGTTCTAGGTGCTGCAAGAGCCCCACAGATGAACTTTCTAAACTGCCCTTTTAGCCTTCTGTGCAAAAAGTAAAGTATTGCAGTGATTATTAAATAAAAACTTCATCAATATTAAAAGTGAGTTTTTTCCCCAAAAAGTAAGCTTTGTGTAAGAGTTGGATGAACAATAAAATATCCTCTGTTGAAGCTACTGTTGAGAATTCTTATCTGCTAGACTTCCAATAATTAAAATCTGACTAAATAAATTACTCCCTGCTGCCCTAAGTTAATTATGTAAAAAAGATATCATCGCTGGTGACTCTTGTTTTGATGGTGATACTGAGTCAGACACCTAAAAGAACAATCAACTCAATGCTAAGCAACTTATTTATGTTTGGCTTACCACTGTTATTAATAAGAACATTATTTTAGTGAATGCCTGCTGAGAGCTCAGCTCCTGGATAGCAGTTGTTTTATAATTAATGTTTTCTTCCTACTGGCATGTTCTTCAACTCTCTTTCTTCATATTCTCAGATTTTCAAAGTACACTAATAGTATTTCATGCAACAGAAACCCTTTGTTCAAGAAGAGTTAGAGCATGAAAGTAATCAGCATCACAACAGCATTATCTTGTATTTTTGGTAATAACTACAAGCTCTTCTAGAATGCTTTTCCATCACTGGTTTCAGCATTTAAAAACGACACTGAAAATCTTTACCTATATTTTACAAATAAGGAAAACGAGGCATTTATGAGTGATTTATCTAAAACCTCCTAGTGAGCCAGTGGCAGAATCAGGAGCAGAACTCAGTTCTGCATTACTGTTTTCAGGCCCCCCCAAAAAACCCCTGGGGATGAACAGGAATGGAAGGGAACTCAAATGAGTGGAGCTACAGCCATGGCTCTGCCTTAGGAGCTGCCCCACGTTCTCACAGCTGTGATTTCTCAAGCAGGGTGTGGGCTCTCAGGGCACTCTGAGAAGAGTTACACCAGTTTTGTGGCACCACTGGTCCCTCACTGTGCACATCCTGTGGGTTTCACCTTTCAGAACTCCTGCTGCACAAACAGAAAAAGGGCCCAAAGCTGCCCCATGCCTGCAACACCTCTAACAGTAACACATTCCCATTTTCACTGTTGCTGCTGAACAGCTTGATTTTTAAAAACACAACAAACACAATCAAAAAATTGATTTTTTTTAAGATATGGAGTGAAATGAGTTCTTTGTGTAGCAAATTATATGGGACATATAACGTGTCCATTTGTGAATTTGTTTATAAGTGTGTGTCAGCTGCATGATGAAACCAAAACTGTCAATGCTCAGTGAGTCAGCACCAGGACTGGGAGAGAGCACAGTGTTTATGGAAAACAGGGAGAGTCAAGGGGATGGGAATAAATACACGATGTGTTTAATGTAGCACCTGGGTGTGTGGAGACTTAGGAGCCCCCAGATGAAGCAAACTCAGAGGTTGTGCTTTTTTAGTGCAAACATTTTCAAAGGCAGAAGAACCTAGGCCACAGGGAGAGAAAAAAATACATAAAATTAGCCTTCACAGCAACTTCCTGCTCAAGAATCTAATGGGAACAGTATCTTGTATTCACTCATCCTGTCTCCAGTTCTGAATGAGTGCTTAAGTATTTACAAGTCAGCTGTGCAGTGAGTGGAAGGAAGAGTGATGTTGCAAATTTGTACAATGTATTTTGAAAAATTGAAAATGTGGGACAAAACTTTCACAAAATCCTCCATTACAGCAGTTTGACTTCATTTAATTCCTTGACAGTGCACTCCCAGATGTGCATTTGTCTGCAGTGTAGGTGCATGAGGTTTACAGCAGAGTCCAGATTTCACCCACCATGTCTTGGATTCTAAAAAATTAAACTATGACTTCATTAAGCCTTACACAGTTTAAAAATAATTAATGTAGAAGTTTAACAGTTTGCCATAAAACATACCAACTCAGTACCAGAGCTAGCTGTCAAAGTCAACAAAGTTGTTTTACTGCACTTCTATTCAAAGCTCACATTCTGCAGTCCACCTTTTCTGTTATTCCTTTTCATTTATTTATCCAGAGAAAACCAAACTTTTCCTGAAGAACATTTTCCTTTATATTTCTTTTTAAGATATTCAGAAGATTTGCCTGCCAGGAATCCTCTTGCCATCATTTTGTGGCAAAGACTATTTGAACACCCGTTCCCTAACACAGGCCCACTGTAGCAAAGCAACTGAACAACAAATAGAGACCTCACTCTAAAACAAGCAAATCTGAATAAGCCATAAAACTTCTACAAGCACATGAATGAAGAACATCTAAGTGAACAACAAGAACCATTTTCAACTCCCGCTAAAATCAGGGCAGTGGTGCTGCCTATCACTGCACAAGCACTGAACCTAGCAAAGACCTGCCTTTTCTAGCTCTATCTCAGGCAATCCTAAGAGGCCTGGAGGATACAAACGGAGTTTTTCATTTATTTTTGGTGGGCAAGAACAAAAACAGAAACCACTGGCACCAACATCCTGTCTTCTGTAAAATGCCTGAGGCTCACTGTACAAATAAGCTTTCCATTTTCATCTTCCTAATGCTATTTTTAGAACATCTTGGCAGTGCCAGATGCCTCTTTCAGAAGCTGGACTCTCCAGAGCTGGAGTTAAGATTTATAACCATGTGCTGGCTAGCCACAGATGTTGAAGACAACAGCCCTGTGGGAAAATTCCCCCCCCACACCCCCCATTGTTAAGATGACATTGTTCAAAAAAGCAGTTCAAAGTAGTTACTACTCACAGCATCTTGAGTATTTCCACGTAGCAGCCTAGGATCCTGTCTGCCTGGGCACTCAGCTCGATGCTCATGGTGCTGCAGGTGGGGCTGACCATCAGGCAGTCGATGAGGTTGGGCTCGCTGTCGTTGCCAACGCTGGCTGTCATCTTCTGGTTGGCTGTGTTGTTGCGCTCCACTTCCACGTGGATCTCGTTGGAGGTGACAATAACTGGTTTGAGACGGGATTCAGTCAAGGTGGCCTCCTGAGAGACCAGGTCAGGACTCGTGTGAAGAAGGCGGAGGGGGAGATTGGGCTTTCGGTCACACTGCTGCTGGCAGCCATTCCGAATTTCCTTCAGGCTTGGCGAATTGTCCCGACTGAATTTTAAAAATAAACAAATCATTTCAGTAGACAGACATAGCAGCAGAGAGCGGGAGGGAGAGTGCAACATTGAGAAGCCACGATTTTTCGCAATTTCCCACTGCATTTCACCCCAGCCCATCGGGTGACTTTCGCCTGTGTAATCAGATTACTGAAATCAATTAAAAACATTAAAAGGCTCCAATAGGACTGTTCTGCAGCCCCCATTTTACAAAGACTTGAGCTTTTCATTACTCTAATTGACAGGCCAGTTTAGTCTAAAGGTGAACTTTCCTGTCCAAGTTGTGCAAAGCTGTAACAGAATCCATGCCCAAGTATGTATCTGGCTATAGTACATGCCCAGACATTTGTCTGCAGCCCTCGTGTCTGGAATTTGTGTTGGACACTGAGCAGCCCCTGTCTGTGCTCTACCATGAGGAAAGTCAGATAGGCATAAACAAACAGGAAACATAGCAGAGGGGAACCCTCGGTGCCTGCTGGAAACTGGCTCGTGTGACAAGAACCGCGGCGTCTATTTTGCGCTAAGTGAGGAATCAGATTTTCCACAATAACGGAGGCAGTGCTGTGAAAGCAGCTCGGGTTCAAAGCTGCAGATGCACAGGGATTTACACACAACCCCTTCTTCAAGCTCTCACCCCTGACTTTGCTCACTCCCCCTTGGTGAGTACCAGGGAATGAAGGGTCAGCTTCTCTCGGGTTTTCCAGCACACCCATCTCACACCCATCTTGCTGAGCAGTGCCGTGGGTTTGGAAGGGAGTGACACGTGGTCAGCTGGGAATTCATACTGACCTGTTGATAAATTCCTCGTAACAGGAATAAATGGCAGCTAAGCAGACAGCTACGAGATTTGGCAGGACCCTGGGATGTGGGCATTGTCCCGTTGGACCGTGCATGCTGAAAAACAAAAAACAAGATGATATCATTGCGAGGAAGATTCCTGTGGGCAAAACCAGTCAGACAGAACGAGGCGTCAGAGCTGGACAGGCATCCTTGGGGAATCTTCAGAAGGGCCATAACAGAGAGGTATTTTAACCCTGTAAATCCAATGGCCCTATTTAGGAACAAGGGTAAGCCGAATCATCAATTTAATTGATGTGCAATCCCTAAAGTCCTCCCGAAATCTCACGCACGAGGGAGCACTATGAGGCTGAAAGTTAATTTGAATCATTCTGCAGAGGTTTTGAGTCTAGATGCATGAGAAGAACATACATTCAAAGTCCATTTGCTTGCAGTGTGGAAATAGGCAGAAAACCCCAGCCTTACTTGAAAATTAGCATTTTTAAAATGAGACTTCAGCAACACTGCCTGATGGACTCGATTTGCTGTTTGCCAGTACCAAAAAGCACCAGCTACTTCAAACAGCCAGTAAAGATATAAAGCAGGGCTGGGAGAAGTAACACAACAAAGCATGGACACAGGATTGGAAATGCACCATAAATTATATGCAACTGACCTGTGAATAAACTTCTTCACCACCTCCATTCCAGCATTCAGCTCGTTCAAAGACAGAATGTACTCCTGAGTAAAGAGCCGCAACCGAGGGCACTTCCCAAAATCCTGTCCAAGAAGGAGAGACTCGGTGAAGATGGTGATTGCACATCAAAACTGTGGGTTTTCAAAAGAAACCAGCTCAAACTCAACTGAATTCACATTGCTGTTATGCTGGCAGCTTCCAGAGAAGAGCCTCTCTGCATACTGAAGTAATGTCCTCCCCACTAATAACAACAGTTTCCAATCCCTTTCTTCCTTTATACCCACTTTGAAAACAAACGACTAAAAGCCAAAAAATGTCACCTATACTTACATTTGTTTTGCACTTTTCACTTAATATTTTGATTTTGAAATATATTTTTTTGTTTGGCACTTTGGCTTCCACTCCTAACTGCAGATTTTCAGAAATAAAACTCAAAAAATAGTATTATATTTCCATGTTTGGTGTAATACCTATTCTGGTCTTAGAAAAAAATCATTGTGACATGCAATCAATAAGCAATCAAGTACAAAACCAGAGATCAGTTTTTTTGTCCAGGGATTTTACTCCAGCTAATACATGAATTTGACAGGTGAGCTCAAGAGTTGCTTTCTTTAAACCCTGCAGTCAGAGAGGCACCTGCAAACTGAAATCCTGCATCTCCTCACATCACCTGCTATTTTTAGATGCGAAAGGAGTAAATTCTGCTGTCTGGTGAGTGTTGTTCCACAGCACATTTCCTCACATTTACACAGGTGTAACCTTATTACACAGGTGTTGCAGAACTACAGAGCTGAATTTCCAAGTTGGGAACAAGGTCCACTGAGGACAAACAAGCACTCCCAGTTATCCCTCCAGCAGCTGCCTGTGGAAGTTATCCTGAAAAATATACATGGCAACTGAAATTTTAAAGAAATGCCAAAAATGGTAATGAACTGGCTAGACAAAAACCTATCCTTGTTCCTTTGAGATGCCAAATTCATAGATAAATGAGATATTCTTTCCCCATTTTATAGGTAGAAAACTGTGGAACAAAACTTGTCAGGAATTTTCAAAGGCCACAGAACAAACTGGAAGCAAAGGTGGGAAGAGCCAGCTCAGTCTCCTGCCCCAAGGACTGCACAGGGCCTCCTGAGGTGATGAAGCTGAGTGTCCCCCTAAAGAGTAACTTATTTATGTGCACACACACACACACATTCTCTGAAGGACTATTCAGTACAGAAGTCCCCAGAGAGTGGTAAAGTGCCCAAATCCACTCCAATTAATACCTGACACCATAAATTCTCCGACTACACGCTGCGGTACAGACATGTTGATTTTCAATCTGCAAATGTTAAGTATGGTAAATATACCCAATTCTCTGAAGCTAACCAAATACAAGCATTACACTATGCATTTAGATTTTATTTGAGACCCCTCAAGAGCTCTGGATGCTTTAAAAAAATCAGTCTGGAATCCAAGAATAACATTTACAGAATATTTCACTGAACACTACAGAATATTCAAAAATGTTTACATGTCTGCAGAGTGCTGGCACAGAGCCAGGAATATGACCTTTCTGCCATCTTGGGCTTTCTACCTAGTTCTGTAAACTCAGGGAGTTAAATAATAAGATTGGAAAAATAAAAAATACGATCTGTTTTCTACAGGGTTCATGCTAATCACAGCATGACAACA
Source organism: Rhipidura dahli (assembly GCA_013399225.1). Classification (NCBI taxonomy): domain Eukaryota; kingdom Metazoa; phylum Chordata; class Aves; order Passeriformes; family Rhipiduridae; genus Rhipidura; species Rhipidura dahli. The sequence goes on from VXAC01008451.1 coordinate 1,833,641, forward strand.
GATGGGCTCTAAAACTATGTGTCTAAAACTATGTGAAAAGAAGTTGATTGTGAAGTTACAGAAGTTAATCCTTGAGATCACAGCCAAATCAACTGCCTTAAATATTTTATTTTATTTATTCGTTATTCTTTGCCACTGCGTTGTGAAGTAAGACTTCTTCATGTACCTTAAAATATGCCACAAAAGCTGGAGAGCTGGTAAATATCCCAGACCTCTCTCAGGAAAGGAATATGGATCATGTAAGAATATTTTCAGAGTTTGGGGGATAGGGGTTCTGGTCTACAGGGTGGAGAGCAAAGCAGGGCATTTATTTCAAACAATGACAAGGAATTGATCAGCAATGAGAAGAGAGAATGTCTGGGCAAGAAAAGCCATAAAATGACAGAGTACCAAAATCCTGCAGCAAGAAGGAAGAGTAACAGTAGAAAAGCATAAGGATATTCAGGAAACCCAGGTAAGAACTCATTGGAAATGAGCCTAAAGAAAAATGGAAATACAGAGAGCTGGTGGTGTCTTACAGAAAAAGTATTGAGGGCCCCAGCTCAAAATCAACAATGTCCCTATTCTGGTTTTGTTATTTATTTGATTTTAAACTGTTTTAAGTGCAAGGATGGCATGCAGGGAGTAAATAAGGAGCCATGGGCCAGGTGGGAGAGAGCTGGAGCTGCATATGCTGGCAATGCTGCCAAAAGAAACATCCCTCAAAACATGGCTTTGCTTAGATGCTTTTGAGGATCCCACTGAAAGCTTGTTAGTTCTGCACTGATGAGGTAACACACAATTACACGCAGCATTCACAGTTTGGGGGCAGATTCAGATACTGCAGCACGTTACAGGCAGCAGAGCAGCTGCTGATTACAGAAGCCAGGGCAGTAAAAGTGCTCCAGGCTGCTGGAGCTCCCGTGACACGAGCACTCACCATGTTGTGTTTGAGAATCCTCTGCACCACTGGGGTGAACACCTCGATCACCACCATGGACCGCGGGCGCTCTCGGCAGTGCTGCAACGAGCAACAGGTCACGGTGTGAGCTGCAGGAATTATGGACATGGGTCTCCCCCCCTGGCTTCCCACCCCACACGTGGATTACCCCAAGATTAACAAGATCCAAGGGCTAAATTAATCTTTCCTGGGATTCGGGTCCTCGTAACACTGCTCTCTCCTACGGGTCTGCTGGCATCTCGTAGCAGATTCTCATGGGAGCTCACAAACTCTGCAAATTCCCTTCCCTCTTGCCTCTTCTCCCCAACACTCACTGCAGTGTACCATTCTGGGGTCTTATAACCCTTGGGTCAAATTCAGTTGAAGACTGCCAACAGTTTTAAAAGGAAAGGGGCTGGGGACAGGAACTGCTGTTCACACAGGCAGTGTGACATCACAAACCTCCTTCCTTTGGGATCCAGGCTATAAACCTGTGCTGGAGCTTGGAAGGTACCAACAACCCCCTCTCCCACCACAGAATAAAATATACAAGCATAATGTATCAGTCAGACTAATTTAGGTTGGGAAGGACCTTTGAAAGTCATCTGGTCCAACCCCTGCCCACTCAAGGCAGGGTGGATTTTGAAGATAAATTCTCCTTCTCATTACCCTGTCCACTTCAGTTCTGGGAAGCCCATAACCTGTTTCCCTTCCTGCAACTATACACACCCCATCCCACACATTTACAGACAATTAGGTGCCCATCTCTGATAGAGAGCAGAGGCAAAAAACTCCAAATCAGGAATAAAAATGCCTCGAGTCTGAGGCTACAGATGACCTAAGAGTGCTTATAAAAATGCAAGTCAGAGGAGTTTCTGTAACTTGACTCAATTTCTGTAGGAAGAAGCAACTGATGAATAACTCTGGATGGGAATTACAAGCAGCATCCAGAATGTTTAACAAATGCATACCCAGTCATCAGTAAGCAAATTTAAGCATATTTGAAACTGAAACACAAACAGGCCTCGAGGAAAAGTAAGATTTTTAAATCCACAAGGTCTGCAATCTAAAGTACTCAGAAGTTTATGGATAAAGGATATAAAATGCAGCACAAGCACAGATTTACCAGAAAAGAGTCCTTATGATCTTCTCACTGCTATTACCCAATAACAAAATACCATAAGGGCTGAGTTACACAAATCTGAACACAGTGGCTCCAGTGATTTCTGCATCAGCTGAACACAACACACACTAGGACACCTCTTGTACCCAGACTGAGGTGTGGGAGTCTCAAAATTTTAACTCTCACACAGTATCAGGACAAAACAGCCTGATATACTAAGCATATGATTATATTTATCATGATGGTGCTGTTCACTATTCCAGTATCATTGCTTGGTGACCAAAAAGTGAAATCAGTCTGGGCAGGAGGTAAGGAGTTAAATAAAAAAAACAACCTCCCGCTGAAAGAATTACATTCACATACAACTATGAGATTTCAGAAAGCAAAGCTGTTCTGATACCTTGCAGAAGAATTCACAGAGGTCAGGAGGAGGATGATTGTTTTCCAGCAAAGGTGCAATTGCCTTTAAAAGGAAAGGGAGAAAAAAGAGAAAAATTCAATTACAAGGTTGTAACTGGAGTAAGCATATTGCAGGGAAGTACTTTTCTTGGGGGGATAAAAGCACACTTCTAGAAAAGGACAAAATCATCAATAAAGAAATTAGAGGTGGGCTGTGTGTTTATTTTACAAGTAAGCTCAAGCACACCTCTGCTATGAATCCTCAGAAAACTCTGCTTTTAACTACATCAGTGTAAATATGTAAAACAGGCAATGTTTATAATGGTTTAAATGGAGACAGGAGAAGACCAATTGCTTTGGGATGTAATAAAGCAAGGATGAATCTGGCTCGGTGTTTCAGTGAGAACATCTCCCTAAAAGAAAAAACTGAACACCACATACACATACCCTTTGTAGAAGAGTTTGAGCTCTTTTTTGTGAGAAGGAGTTCACTAAAAGCAACCTAGCACTGCTCTTACCTGGGAGGACCCTATTTATCAAAATCAAGCATCTAACTTTGTAAAAGCTGAGATCAACCATTCCTTTTGTTGCTATGCAAACCAATGTGCTTATGCTGGGTAAACACATTAGAGGTCATACCTGCCACTGAGGGGGTAATGAACTTAGGCTGTTGTTACTTCCTTTGTAAATTAGAAAATGGTACTAGAATAATATATTCCATGTGGTGGTGCCTTTGGGCCTTTCCACTCTTCAGTTAAAGGGATTCCCAGTACCCACTTCAATGAAAGACACTAAATACAGCAGCCAGAACATTTTGTATTAAGCAACTGAACACCAGGTATTTTATCTGGATGGTTTTACTAAGGCAGCCTACTTTGGTTTTTGCTCTCACTCTCATCTCCTTATTCACCCTGTGAGTCTGCTTGCAAAGCCTGTGTTTCACAGTAACCACTCACACACAAACAGACCAAGATTAGTGTGAATTTTAGCAATGAAACCCAAGCACATCTGCAAAGCTCTGTCTGGTTGCATGTAAGAACTACGAAATTTCTACTCATTATCATGTGCCATCCTTCTGCACCTGTTCACTCCTCCCCTGGTGGTGGCCCAGCCACAGGGGACTGATGGAAGAGAACATAACCCCACTCAATGAGACCAGAACCCCTCGCTGCCCACCCAACACCTGAGCTCAAGATCTTTCCTAAACCCATCTTTGGGACTGTTTGGGACCTGCCAAACCAACAACAGAGACAGTCAAGCAGGTCGTGGCTCTGCCTCTGGTCAGTGTGGAAGAGTGACAGACTGGAAGGACCTTTTCCTGTGTTTCCCTTTTGAGTGCCATGGTCAAAAGCAGATTCGTGCTGTCCCACGTGCTTCACGTGCTTCCCCATCCCGAGCAGGAAGGGATTGGTTGGGATATTGATCTGCTCCAGCACCATCCAGAGAAGGAAAGCTGGTCCCATCTGCACAGCCAAGAACTGTGTACTTTCCACATGCTACATAAATATACAGTATTAGCAATACTTTCCAGGAATAGCCCAGGTTATCTGGGTAATGGCAGTGAGCTCTGAATGCCCAGGAGCTGCCAGCTCATTAATGGCTTAGGCACAGCCCACACAACGGCAGGACTTGAACTGAAGAAGCCATCACCCAGAACAGAGGAATAACACAGGCTGGAAGGACCTTTGGAGGCCACCTGGTCCACCTTCCCTGCTAACAGCACGGCCACCTCACATCTTTCATTAAAAAATCCTTCCCCCAAAAACAACCAGTTGCAACTGGGGGACTGAACTACCCTTGGCACAAGAGTTAAATGAAAGCTATAGCAAAGAAAAGTAAACACAACCTCAGAAACTTATCTCAGTGGCTGATTCCAGCTAAAAGGGTATCTTAAACAGCAGTTCAACACAGTCAACACCTACTGGCAGCTACCTGCCACCTTGTCATTTTGCAGAAAGAGTCACAAAGATGTGATACAGTCAGATGGTGGTGAGGCTCTAGATTGGATTACTGGGAAAATCTGGAAATCGCCAAAGAATGAAATTAAATCACAGTGATGGGAACCAAGTTCCTCCTCCCTGATAAACTGTTGAGATTTTTGTTTCACAAGCAATAGAGCTGCCATGTGATTCACTTATTTCTATGTCTAAATAAATGTAACCTACAAAAAAGAAAAAAGTTGAAGAGGATATATTTACAAGTTAGCAGGGGGTTAAACTGGAGTGCCACATATGCACATCCACACTTAGAACAGCAACCTCTTGCTCACATACCCTCAGCAATGGAGACATTCTGCCCCTCAGGAAACTACTCAGCCTAAGGGTTTTATAGGGCACATCTGGAAATGATGGGGTTTGACTATTTAAAGTACATATACAGATATGGATATTGCTGTGTAGCTTCCTAAGGAGGCCATTTGGAGAGTCTATTAACACTCAGCATGCTGTGCCCTCTCACACAGGCTGACAAGAAAGCTTTATTGTAATTAATCTATGAAATAAGGAAAGAGAAATTACAAAGCCACACAAAAAATCGACAAATGGTTTTGATTCCTGTCTAAGCTCAGCAGCATTGGTGGAAGGGCTTTCACATTTGCCCTACTTCACTGGGGCAGAGACAAGCACTAACAGAACTGTTATCAAACATTATAGATTTGTCCTCAGCTTTTGACAGAAGGATACTCACCACAATAATGCTCTCGTGGTCTTGAGTGGTTAAGTTGTTGTTCTGAAAGAGTTGAATAGAAAAGAGATGAGTGAGTCAAGAGCACTCTTGAGTTGGTACATCAGCACACACAGTCCTCAGCTACCACCACACACAAGCAGAAAAACTCAAGACTCAATTGCTTATTTTCTGCACAAAAGCCATGGCATTAAAATCATTCTCCTAAAGAAGGTGGTACAGAGCCTGCTATGAGGGGCTGTGCAAGCCTCCACTGCTCCCTCAGCTGAGCACACAAACACCAGGATGCCAGAGGAGGCCTCGATCAGTTGGAAAAGCCAGCAATACCTCTCTTTAGAATGCTTTCTTAGGACAAATTGTATGTTTCTACAAAAATTATTAAAAGGATTGTTGTGGTGTTGGATACCATTTGCAGCCAGTTTTCCTGAAATTCTTTAAACATGGTACCAGGAAAAGCCAATAAATTGACTGGAAGCCACCTATGCTGCCACCTATGCAGACGAGTTTGCTCTGTGCTTTTTCAGCAGCATGATGCATCCAGAGGTTACAGAGTTGTGAGTTGCTAAGGTTTTTGACTACTGAAAGAAAAAACAACAGTGGATTGTTTTTGCTTATATCAAATCCTTCCACTATCACAGCAGAGCTAAGACATGAAAAGGCTGCTTGGCATTACATTTCCTGTCCGTGAAACGTTAAATATTTGAAACTGATGTTATATGAGGAGGATAGATAACTCTGAAAAAAAACATGTTCCTTTACCAGAATTAGTAAAAATACAACAGCTACACAATTAATTTCTTAATTATTTATTAATTTATTATTTATTAATATAATTTATTGGTGTGCATATAGATAGGTACAAAAATTATTGGTCATGAAAGCAAAGCCAATGAAATAGAAGTCAAAGAGAGTTTTACCACTGACTTAAGAAATGAGTTAGACCCATGATAAATTTACTGTAGATAATTAAAAAACCCAAAGAAACAAAAACCAACCAACCAAACAAACCAATCCAACAAACTCAAGATAAATGGGGCTTGTTTTGTTTCTAGAAATCTACGTAACATGGGTCAAATTTTCCTTCTCCCCAGCAAGTGCAAACTCCACTCAAGTCAGCATAAGTCACGAGCAGACTCAGGGGGCACAATTCTGACAGCCCAAGTTAAAATAAAACCCACCCCCAAACTTTTAACTGTTTGTCTCTCATCTGAGAGCAGCAGGAGCCCTGCTGAGGCCGTACCTCTGAGAGCAGCTTGGAGACAATCTCCAGGGGTGCCTGGTGGATGGAGTCGTCCTGCAGCGGGGACGTCAGTGCCATGTCCACCAGCGTCCGGATCTCCTTCAGCACCACCTCCCAGCGGCTGGGGTTACTCAGCACCTTCTTGTACTTGTAAATCTTCTTCTGCAAGACATGTGAAAGGGCCACACTGACACCACCATAAAGCCTTTGAACGGAGCTGTGCTTCCTACTGCCCAAGTGGGCTGCTTTGTGTTTCGAGTTTTGCCTTCTCTGGTGGCTCAAAAGCTGTACTTGTAACATTTAAAAGGACAAGAAAACTTTTTATGTTTAAACATTAACATTACTTCTGGGGAAGCAATGAGAAACCATGATTCTTCTCATTTTAAAATGAGTTTTTTAAGCCCAGAGCATCTTTCTTTTCATCACTTCCTCTCACAAACACCTTCTTCCTCAGGCTAACAACTGATACCTGCTATCAAACAGTTCCTAAAGCTCAAGTCCTTTTTAAAAGACTCATTAAGCAAGGGGAAGAGAGAGAGGCCATCAAAATATCACTCTTATGGATCCTTTATTCTCAATGTAAACTCACATTCAGAACTCATTTGGATCAATTTCACCAAAGCAAAAAAATCTCACGCCCAAGACGTTTTCTTTTCTCTTGTGAAGGACCCTGATAAGTCACCATGCAGTTGTAACAGAAGCCAACTTGTAAAGTCTCCAAATCTTCCATACAACAGCATTTCCACTCTCAAGAACAGCATTCCTGATTGCCTAACTCCATCTGCCCCAGTTCTCTGCATGCCCCTGACCACGTCCAAACTGTTTCACCGACTGCCCCATCCACAGACCAGCTGGACAAGCAGAGGGCAACTCTTACTCCTCAGCAGCCATGTGCCCACAAACTACTGGAACAGTGGCAGCTTTAAATTATAAACAGCAACCTTTAGAGAAGGCCCACCCACCCAAATTCCCAGAGTTAGTTTGATGGCACTCTACAAGTTCAAGGAAATGATGATGAGTGTTGAGATGCCACTCCTGAAAACAGCACAAAGGGCACAAGAGAGCCAGGAGGGGCTCCACAAGAGGCAGTGCCAGAGGCAGGGAAGGAGCTCTGCACCAAGGGACAGCACTGCCAGGACCCCACCTTGTGTTTAGTTCACACACCCTTCCCCTCTCCTCTCTGCATGAGCCTGGGCCCCTGCAATGAGGGATGTCAGGAGAGTGGACACATGCTCAGACTGATTTAACAGCACCAGCTGGGCACTTCTCTGTTTACAGGAAAACGTCAGTGTTTGGCACTAAAAACAGACCTTACATTCCTCGGCAGCATTTCCATGAAAATCCCATGAACTGCCCGTTTTGTGCAGCTTGCAGGTTCAGCTGCACATTTTGGGCTACACATCAGTGCAGTAAATGCAGAGGACTTTGCAAAGGGCCCGTGTGCTTTGTTCTGGAGCTCTGCAGCTCCCGGCACTTCCCCCTGCACTCGCCCCTCAGGAACCATCTGACCAGGCTGGCTCTCTGCTTATCAGCCACTTCCTTCCCATCGTGCAGCAGATCTACTGCTCAACAGCAAACAGGCACCTCTGTACCCCCACCCAAAACACGAGAGAAGAGAACAATGCAGAAAAATACAGATTTCAAATGCACTGGGTTTGTCAGCATTGTTGGAATGGAGAGAGGAGAGTGGCACTGGGCTGACATGTAAAGGCTGATAAAGCAATCCAATTATCGTTTTAATTAAATTCATGCCAAGTACAAAAGCACATTGGCAGTGTAGTTCACACTTTCAGTGCATTTTAAGCCACTGAAAAGCTAAAGGAACATAAAAACATGCTGCAGATATTATCAAATGTGGCTGGGATTTCAGAACTGCACAAAAATCTTTGTACTTCTGATCTCCTTGGGAGAGAAAAACCCAACAGTGATTTTAAGCTACCAGCACCACTTCCACATCACAGATTTCTTGGACTCTTTGGGAAACCTGAATCATAGAATTTAATTTTTCTTATTCATGTAGTGCCTTTACTTAGGGTCTTTTTGTTAGACCCACTCCAGCACTAAATCTAAGACAACCAGACAGTTTTTTTAACTGGAAACAACTCCTTTCTGACTAATTGAGGATACTAAACCAAGCTGGCTCAACAGATAAATTTTCCAATGCTGAAACTTATTCCTTGGCCCTGTACTGTGAAGAAACTGAATTCAAAGCAGAACTGCAAGCTGACAAAACGTGGGGACAGGGGGAGGATGAGAGTTAGACCACTGGGTTATTGCATCCCTGCCTGCTCTGGGCTGCCCCTTTTTGGGTGAGCTACAAATCATTTGTGGAGCAGCTCCCTCAGCCTAAGGGGCAGCTGCTGAAGGAAACTCTTGCCCAACAGGACGCTGCTCAGACAACCCCACCACAAATATCCTTCTGTCGCTGTTAAACCCACTCTTGCTTGGGATGAGGGAGGAGCAAGGGAGTTTTCCTTTCCCTTTTAGAGATGTCCACTAAAAGTCACAATTCTGATGATGCTGACGTACATAAGAGGGAAGAGAGCAGGAGCTTTACTCGCTGCCATGCAGGGGAGACCCACCAAAGCTGCTGCTCAGGGCAGGCAGAAGGGGACTCAAATGGAGCACCAGGGGACAGCCACCTTTGCAGACACGCCAAGCCTGCTGCAAGCACAAAATCCCAACTTATCAGTGTGTGCTTCACATTTCCAGCACAAAGGACTGCACCACACTGACAGACCGAGCTGCAGTTTGACATTTTGGGAGTCCTGAATGATGGTGGGAAAGCAGCAGAAAATAAATAGATAAATAGAGGAGCCATCCCCAAGAGGGTTGAACTCTGCTGTCCTGAACCTTTGGCCATGGTTATGCTGCTGTTTTTCTCAGCAGAATGCTTTTCACTGTTGAGCGCCTTGCTGAAAGCCTCAATTAAAGGCTGAAACCTATCAGTGGGTTACAGAAGCAATTTGCTGTGTCTCAGCAAGCACTTAGGCAACACTGAGCCATCTGCTCCATTCTACCTGCACTGGCTCCAGAGCAGGGAGCAACAATCACTCATGAGCTGAAAAATAAGGCTGCCTGGTAAGGAACTGCATGGAGAATGGGAATGTCAATCCAGGGGTTCACTCCCCTGGATGTAGGTGTAAAAGATGCCTTCAGCTGCTGAAAAAATTCACACAACATTTACCATTACTAGCCTGAACAAGAAAAATACCAGGGTAAGAATCCAGTTTCTAGTGGGATTTCACTGAAAGCAGCAGCTCCTGTGAAAATTTATGTGAGTGAAAATAAGACATGCCAACTTGGAATTTGACCCTCCTAGTTACTGACCAGCCAGAGCCACACAGACAGTATCACTCCAAAATCTTGCCATGCTGCCTTTAAATGCAAAACCACTGAATTTAATAAGTACCCAGAAGAAGCAGAATGAGGAGAATAAGTGACACTGGCAGGGCATCCTTCATTCTCAAATCACTCTAATTAATTAAGTCTTGCAGAAACTCAAAGACCTAAGTCTCAATCCTCTTTAACAGGGGGAAAGAATTGCAGTCCACATACGAAAAATTACTTTTCTAGACTTATTAAGCTAGGAAATGTGACAAAAATCTATAAACAGTGGGTTTTACCATCAGTGCTCAAAAGCTTCTGAACACTGCTGTGAACAGAAAGTTCAAGAGAGCCTGGAAAACCTTCAGCTTTTTTAAAGTAAGATCTTCATATGTTTTTCTATCTGATAATGGCTTCATTTTGTAGCCCTTGCTCATAGACCACTTTCTCGGACAAGAATGGTAATACTGATGTAGGCAACAGCTAAGAAAAATGGACTCTAATGCACAAAATCAGCCAGCATGGAACATATGCCTTGTTCAGCCCTAGCAACACCTTTCCTGTTAGAACATTTTAAAGCAGCCAGCACACCTGATCCAAAAAGGGAAAAATGAAGTTAGCCTTTCTGATGACAAAATCTCATCCCTGCTTTGCCACTGCCGGCCAGGGAACATTCTGTACTCTTGGGAACCTGTCTTCCCATCAGCAAATACTATCTTCATTACATAAAGAAAATTAATGGCCATCCCTAATGCTGAAGAGCCTGCTAAATTCTAGCTCTCTTCCCCTTTTACCACGCACAGCTCACAAAGGATCACTCTCTTCATTAGCAGGGATGCTGGAGCCCCTGCAGGAACAGAGGAGACCTGAACCCCTGTGGGAACAGGAGAGACCCGAGCTCCTGCAGGAATGGGAGTGAGTGGAGTTCCTGCAGGAATGGGAGTGAGTGGAGTTCCTGCAGGAATGGGAGAGACCCGAGCTCCTGCAGGAACAGGAGAGACCTGAGCTCCTGCAGGAACAGGAGAGACCTGAGCTCCTGCAGGAACGGGAGAGACCCGAGCTCCTGCAGGAACGGGAGAGAGCTGAGCTCCTGCAGGAACAGGATAGACCTGAGCTCCTGCAGGAACGGGAGAGACCTGATCTCCTGATGGAACGGGAGAGACCTGAGCTCCTGCAGGAACGGGAGAGACCTGAGCTCCTGCAGGAACGGGAGAGACCCGAGCTCCTGCAGGAACGGGAGAGACCCGAGCTCCTGCAGGAATGGGAGAGACCCGAGCTCCTGCAGGAACGGGAGAGACCCGAGCTCCTGCAGGAACGGGAGAGAGAGGAGTTCCTGCAGGAATGGGCGCTGCCCTGGAGGGAGGGCTGTGGGTGCCAGCAATTGTTTATTTCTTGCTGAGCAACGAGGGCAGCTCCAGCGAGAGGGAAAAGGTCAGGCTCCCTCCCGCACGAAGGTCCCCCCGGCTCATTGCGGGGACGGCTGACACGGGCTAGTGTTACACTTCCATGTTGACAGTGCTTATGTAAAATGGAGGTGGCCTCTTGCTAGATGCAAGTGTGCAGAGATAAAAACAACACAGAGAGCAGGCTCTGGAAAGGTCTTCTCCACCGCAGCAGAACATTTTGTTCAAACACTGTGTAACAAGGAACAGGAAGAGTCGCTGGCGGTGTCCAACACACATGTTGGCCTGTCCTACAAAGCCCAGGTGCACCACGTATTCTGCAGCATCACCTGCTGGCATTTTGTCCTTTAATTCATTATCTTCATGAAAACAAAGAGGGTATGGCATCCCAAAACTTGGCCATACCCATATTCTGCTTTTAATAATTAGCTTACTTCATGTGGTATTCTGAAAAATACCTAAGGTTAACTTGTTGCTAACAGAATCTTCCCTGATAGTCTGGGATGGGCTTAAATCACCACCTGAATCCACTGAAAGATTTTGCAACTGTGTTCCTACTTGCAACACTTACCAATATGAAAAGAAAAAAAAAAAGCAATTTACCTGAAAAGACTAAGTCTATAAAAAGCCCCAATCCAGGCAAAGGGCTAAGGCTGGGATGAGTTTATGGAAACTTTTCTAAATCAGGGACTCCAAACTGCTCATGCTACAGTAATCAAACTCTTCATGACCTTCTGGAAGTTCTGCACAGAAAGACAAATGTGCTGCTCTCTAAAATAGATGCAAAACAGCAGCAGCAAACTTTTGCACTCTACCATGTTTTCAGGTCATGGCATTTTCTGCATATTTCATTTTACCCAGTGCAAAATGCTGAAGTGCATCAACGTCTCTGCTTCAGTGGCTTCTGTGAATGCAATTGCCTTGGCTGAGGCTCACTTTCCTACAAATTCCTTGCCACAGGCCAGAGAAATGAAGGGAAATATTATAGGATAAGCACATCTGATTCTCACTCAGTTAAGGTCTAAATAACACTTCATTTTTTGCCAACTCATATAAAAAAAGATTGTGGTAAAATCACCGTTATTTATTACACTGAGACTGACACCTGTGAATCCATGTCCAGAATAAATACACCCAGTGACATTCTCTGCCCCGAGCAGCTCACAGTCAAGATGATTAAAAGCAAGAAGGAGAGAAAGAGCAAGAAAACCAAGGTGATTTCCTTGAGGTCATATGGGAAGCCAGGAAGACAGCAGAACTGAGGTGTTCTGACCCTCTGAGGCAATTGCTGGATCCTGGCACCCCAAGGAGAAGCACCACTGTGCCCACAGCCAGTTGAATGTTGATACCCTGTTGCTGTGCTTCCCCATCTCAACATCTCCGGCCACCATCTTTTTCAGTCTACTCTAATTCACCAGGTTTTTTCCAGAAGTGCCTGGCACCTTGTTGCAGATCTCACTAACCCAGGCAAGAAGCCCCCAAGGCTCAGGTCAGCGCTGTCCCAGAGCTGACAGAGTTCAATGGGTTCAGCAGGCGGTGACGTGGGTTCAGCCGTTACTGATGCACGAGCTGGAACAACCACACTGACACTTCCCGCAGGCACTCAGTTTGTCCTTTGCTCAGGTACCACTGGGACAGCACCACTGCAAAGGAAAAGAATGCTGAAATAAACACAATTTTTAAAGGATGAAGCAGAGACGAAACGCGTTTCTGCTTGAGCCAAGAGAAGTGCAAAGTGGACGTGGGATGACGGGGTGGGGGTCACAGGGCAGGCTCCCCAGTCACCTCCCAGCACTACACTGGGCAGCTGTGACACTAATGCACTGAAGAATTTGCTCCTGAAGCATATTATATATCTTATCTACATATATATGTACACACATATATATCTCCACCTCTTTTGCACACAGCTGTCACCTGACTGCCTATCCTTCTGGGCTTCTGCTCTCTGGTGTGTTCAACACTACTGCAAAGATATCCTTAAGTAGCAACAAAGGATGAGAGGATGGAACAGTAAGAATATTCTACCCAAGGGAAAGAAAGAAAACTAAACCCACAAAATTCATGAGCTCCACTGAAAACAAGCCTGCCATGCAAATACAGCGTGTATGCCCCCAAAAACTGAGAGCAACTCAAAAATTGTGGCTTCCTTCCAGCACCCCAAAGCAGGAAGGGAAGAGGTCGTCCTTGGCAGACGTCCCCACTACCAAGCAGAGAAACTGAGCTGTGTTTCTGCTTGTGCCTTCTCTTCCCCTCGAATCCCTGCACAGCCCTCGGGTCTCTAAGATGCAGGAACACAGCTGGTCAAGCCAAACCCAGCTCTACCTCATTCCTGCATCTGAGATGCTGTAAACCCAGCTAGAAAATGCAGAAGGCCAACTGTGGCTCCAGCTGCACTTGGCCTGGGCTAATGCGGTTACTCTTGTAATCAGACCTGTCCACAGGGGAGACATTTTTTGGCATGGCCGGCACTGATGCATTCCCCGAAACCCTCCATCCCTGCTTCCATTTCCTTTTGGCAAACACTCCCATTCTTCAGGCCCCAGTTCCAGCACCAGCTTTACACTTCAGGTTGGCAAAACATCAGCTTTCATCCTGCACACAGCAACTGCTGTTCCGTGTTTTCCGTAGCGGAGCCAAGTTGGGGTTTGTTTTTAATGTTGCTTTGGCTATGCGGAATTTCACTATGACTGCAGATACGTCTCCAGCAGAAGCACAAGCCACTCCCTGCTCACAAAAAGCCTTGGTAGAGACAAAGCTGGTATCTTGGGTTGAAAATTCCATGTGACATCTCCCCAAATGAAGAAATATTCTATAATATGTTGTCCATGAGCATTTGGGCGTTTTGGTTTGTTGAGGTTTTTTTTTTATGATGCAAAAGTCACACAACACCTTTTCCTCCTAATCTTGGGCAGGAAAAAAACTTTAAAACAAGTTGATCAACAGTTGTCCCAGACATAAAGGAGAAGTCTGCCCTAACTGCAGGCTGTTGAGGGGGACGTTTACCAACTTTCCTGAGGTGCTTAAATCTATTCTGTCGAATGAGTGAGAAAAACCTTCACAGAGAGGTTGCTGGCCTCACACGACAGGGCAGGAGCCAGACACCCTGCTTGAGCTATAGGACTTGAACAGCCTCTGACTCACTAGCAGAAGGAAGGTTTTAAACATGTTTAGACATAACTGCCTCCTCCTCTTGAAAGACACCTCACTGCTCCCTGCTGCAGCATATCTGGCCCTTTTCTCCAGAGCAGCAAACGCCTCACATGGCCACTGTCTGTATGTCAGGATCTCAGTGTTCTGGCAAAACCCAGAGTTTCCAGAGAGGTGCGAGTCTGACCTGCTCCTGTATTTGCAGCATGACCCAGAGTCAGAAAAATCATGTGCAAAAAAAAAAGAAAAAAAGAAAGACCAGACTACTAGACAAAAAGCAGGAACATGTGTCCCATACACACTCCACACTTTCTGAAGCCTTCAGTGTACTAACTGCACCGAGTGCGCAGGGGCAGAAAAGTAGTATTAAACAACCAAAGCACAGCAGACACTGTGGGACTTGTGGATTTTGACAGGCAGCAAACAGAGCACAGATGACACAAGGCCCTGTGACATTAAGTGCCACCTAGGTGTGGTCCTTGCTGTGTGCTTCTCCGTGCAGAGACCTACCATTACTGACTACATGATAAAATGCCTCTGACACCCTGTTGAACTGATGCAGGTTCCTAATTCCTTTTACCTTCATGCCCTTTATGTTTTACACATGATGGCTGTGTCTGTGGAGCCTTGGCATCCACCAGCTCTCAGCCCGTGGTGGGAACAAATGACTTTGCCACTGCAGAGAAGAGATATTGCATAGGAAAAAAAAAAAAAGGAGCACGCACAATCTTATCGTCACTGCACTTTGACCAGGTCTGGCAAAGCAAAAGCTGTGCACAAGGCCACCATGGAGCACAGCCAGGCATACCTGCTGTGCAGAGCCCCCCCTGCCCTGGCACTGCACCCTTCAGATCCTACTCAGGCACGAGAGAGCTGGTCATCACCGGGAAAACAGGACGTGGCCTCATCTGCAAGGCTGAGCAACAGATGCCAGTAACTTCAGGCGTGTGAGAACCCTGATGGGAAGAACTCCCCACCTGAGAAACCACCTCCAGCGGGGATTAAGCAGCCACTATCACTACACATTGTAGTAACTGCTAACAAAAGATAACCTCAGAAAGATAATCTATCCCCCTTTTATTTTCTGGGAAATTCCAGTAAGCTGAGGTAGCACCGAGTAGCACACAAAGCAATTATTTCTTCCCAGATATGCAAAATGGATTAAAAAGCCACGTCATCCCTTTCCCCTATTACTCTCTACTGCTGGCAGTGGACACCCTCGGCTTATTCTGCTCTCCTCCCCTCTCACCAGTCAGCAAAACCTTCCAAGTGGACGTTTACCCACCTGTTTCACTTTCTCCTCCTTGGCAAATGTATTATTTTGCTGATTTTCTAGCTCCTCAACACCATAAATGGCTCTGAAATTGGCCTCTCTCTTGTGCACCTGCATCATCAATGTCGTCAGCAAGAGAGATGTGCACAGCTCGAGGAACATGTTTGTGTCAGAAAGCTGCTGCAGAGCCTTAGGGAGAGCAGGGACTGGATGCTGATGTGATGCTTGCAAGCATCTTAAAAGGGACTTCAGAAAAGCAGGGTATTTCTATCTTCAGATCACTGGGCTTTGGAGCACTGAATTTTCCAGTTTCTCACAGGCAGATGCCCAATTTCAGAGCAGCATTTGCATCTGAAACATTCCCATCACTTTGTTCCATGTTTTTATATTGCATCTTATTGTGCCACATCAGCACAAACCCCCAAACCTCCTGCAATTCTTCAGCCTACCAAAATGTCACTGAATCTCTGCAATTTCCTTGTTTTCCTTCTCTTTTGTACAAGTGCTGCTTGATGAGCAAGACTGAATGAAGACTTGCAGTTTTCAGCTTTCTGATCCCAAGACTCACACCCTCACAGAGACCCAGAGACTGCTGGGGTGCTTCCAGAATCACTGCCCACCTCATGTTCAGAATCACTCACAACATCCCTGTCATCCTTGATGGATCTTCCCTCAGGTCACACAGCCTAATCCAGTATTCCCATCTTAAGTAAGACAGTAAAGAGCATCAGAGACCAGGCTATGGGAAATAACTGCAATGCAATGGCTTCTGAATGAAGAGAGGGGAATGAAGGACATACTTGATTTTGGATACTTTTTTTCCTAATTTTAAAACCATCAGTGTTCTAGGGAAAAAAGACAAGGAGCTGTGACATACAAGATGAACATGAGGCTTACAGCAAGAGCTTGGGCAGATGATACAGGCTGTGACACTTGCAACACACTGTTTTACAATTTTCTGTGGATATTAGCCGCAGTTTGATAATCCCCTAATACATTATGTATACTATGATGCACTCCACATACTAATTGTATTGGAAGAAAGAAATGAAAGAGAAATTTAGAACAACACTTAGATCCCCTTTGTTCCTTCAGGGTCATGGAGGTCTTCTGACACCAAGAGTTCTCAAAACATCCAGAATGCAGAATTGGGCCCCATGGCAGCAGCTTAACAAGGCACTTAGCATGTGTCATCTCCCAGAGTCAGGTTTTCACACCCAGTGCATCATGTAAGGAGGATAATTACACTCCTGGGAAAGACTACCAGTCTTGTCCTGTCTCCATAAGAGATCTCCTAAAAACAGATTTTCTCTGCAGCTAGGAACCTGAACAAGAGAATAATTTTGGTGCAGCTCTATATTATGACAGCCATAGATGAGAAGCTAGAATTTGGTGAAATTCTTGGTCACCATGACCTCGAAATCCTGAATTGCAAACAATTAGTCATAAGACCAGTTCTGGAATAATGCGGAGGAGCAATTCACCAGCACAAAACCCAAGGATCCCTCTTGGCCAGCAGCTCAGCATTCCTGAGAAACAACATACTCCAGCAATTGTATCTGCTCCTCTTCAGAGCCGAGACCTAAGCACACAATAACAAGCTGACCTGTTTATTCAGCTGTTTTTGACACCCCTCCATCTTCAGACCTAATATTAGTTTGAATAGGATAGCATCCAAGTCTAGAGGGGAAAATTTAGAGCTGGTCCTGACTTGGCCGAAGCAAGATAGAAAATAACTATCTAGTTTCTACTCAAATTTCACCACTAGGCCATTAACTGGCTTGAGTTCTGCCTCCTTAAAAAAGGCTGTTTTGGCAATGCAGGAGGCAGTTATGAGTGCACAAAGCATGTGTGCCTGTGGCTGGATGAGGATAGGGCAGCTCAGAGCAGCAGCTCAGATCCAGGCTGGCATCCCAGCATATTGCCGAGAGCCTCCCTGGGCTGGACAAAGTGCTGTGCTGACATGGATATGCAGCTCCCAGATCTGAGTGATTCGTGTGAAGCCAACACAGAGCACAGACTGTGATCAGCTGCCACTGCTGCAGATGTACCTTATGGGAGGAACCTGCCCCAGTGGACCCCCAGAAAGAGTGAGGTATTTTCCCAATGCACAGGCAGTGAAAGCTTAAAAAAATCTAACCACTCCACCTGTTCCAGTTCTTAAAACACTACCAGAGTTTCATAAAATGAATAGAAGAAAAAACTTTCTGTCAACATCTTGTCTGCTTTTCATCTATTCATTTCCACCTCCCAAGTGAGATCTGTGCCTTTCTGCTGTGGCAGCACAGCTACCTCTAGCAAAATGAGATCCCAGAAACAGAAAACAAGGCCAAGAATTTTCAAGTGACTTCTGATAGCAGATGGCCTGAGACTGTCAAACTTGTGCTGGAAAATGAAAGAGGCAACAGACTTCATGTGCTCATGAAGATGTCTCAAGCCAAAAAGAAAGTAAAAAATAAAAAAAGACAAAAAAGACACCCTCCAACTTAACTGCAAAAAATAAATGTTATGGAAATAAAAGGCTGTAAGTATGACAAGATTTCCTTTTTGCTGCTACTGAATTTGCAATAAGGTTGTTCAGATTACAGACAGGGTGGTTTTTTCAATCACCAGATGAACAGCATGCACACACGGCTGCATTTCATGTTACCTTTCATACAGAAAAGAACAAACCATGCCAGCAAACATCAACTTCACCAAGAGAAGAGTCGTGAAAAACTGAAAAACAGTCTCACTACGTTCACCAGAAAGCACAGTACCAGTCTCACTTCTTGGCAACACAGATCCTTTTACACACCCCTTGGAGCTCACATCTAATCCCTACAAAGTCTGGCCTAGACTCATTATGACGCAGAGGAAAGGCAGGATATCCCAAAAACCTGTTCATGGTCTCCCACAACTGGTACCCAAGCATTTCAGAGGAAGATTACAACCACCAGCCAAAAACTTGTGGGCTGCCTTTTATCTGTCCAAGCAATAAACCTGCTCATCCAAAACCAGTGCGTCATCGAAGCCCACAATGCTTCTAAAGCCCCGAGGCTTTGAAAGGCAAAACTTAATTCCACAGCTTTGGTTCCCATCATTATATTATTGACTTGCACATGGACACAAAAGGAAAAAGAAAAAAAAACCATTGTTGGCCTAATTGTATGATAATTCTTTATTATTTTACCTCAAAGTAAAAGAAAATGAAAACTTCTGTGTCCTGTGAAAATGCCTCAGTGTTTCAGCTAAAGAAAGCAAAGAAACAGCCAAGACAGTTAAAGTTTTTTGTGCTGTGTAACCATCAGAGGTCTGAAGTCCAGAACTACCACTCCAAAGAACTGCTGAGCTCTTCAAATAGTATTTTCACTATGCAGTAGAGCATGGGGCTATTGAATTGTCACAGGGTACCAAACCTTCCTCTCCCAGATCAAAAAGGTGACCAAACACACTGGCCCTTTTAACTATATCCAATGTGATTTTTTTACAGATCTCACAGTTTTAAGGCATGATTTACCCAGATTTAAGGCTGTAAATTTCTTTAATGCCATCATTTAAATTCTATATAACCCCCACTCCTGTATCAGCACTATTTTTAATCATTACCATGGTGACAAAGCCGTAAAGGTGCTTTACACAAGGAAGGCTTTACCACACTTTTGAGAACAGTTGCTGTTAACTTAATATTTTGCAGTTTTAAATTTCAAAGAAGAGTAACTCACTCTGAACATTCACCATTAAATATAAAAACTGATACGCACCCATGGCTATTGCATAAAAAATATTCAATATTAATGAATGAAAAATTCATAACCTGGTCACAGTAAAGACCAGAGAGCATATCAGCATCATTCAGGCCAAGAGTGACTTTATTTGACAGTCAATCCCTTTGCAAGTAACAGGGCTGCTTGTGCATGGAAGTAACTGTCTCCTGAAGACACAGACAGAACAATCCCTATGAGAACCAGAGAAGTATTAACCCAAAATTAAAGTTTTTGAATGAAGGCCAACATCGCTTGTTTTAGTATTCAATGCAAAACGTTTGCAAATCCCAAATGACAACATTGTTCCAGTTTCCTAATTCATGGGATTCAAAACATGGAGTCTGGGTTGAAAATTAATTTTAAAACAAAAGGTAATGAATGTGACTGTTGACTGTGAGTCAGGGGTGTGCACGTATGCTGGGCTGCACAAGCAGGACGGGGAGGGGGCTGTTCCCCTCAGCTCAGCACTGCTGACTTCATGTGCCAGTGCTGTGCCCACTTTGGGGCTTTATAGGCTCTCAGCAACCTCCTACCACTTCAAAGTAAAACCTGCATTGTGTGAGGACAAGTGTGGTGTGGGTGGGGAGAGGACCAGATGATGTTCAAAGGTCCCTTCCAACCTAAACAATCCTACAATTAATACATTTGCACTGTCCCTGCTAAGAGATGTATAAACTCCCTAACCAAGCAGCAGTACTCATTAGGGGACACACAGACACCGGTTAAAAGCATCAGTGGGAAAGACAAGGTACAGGCAAGCCTTTCCAGAAAAAGATCCAGGTCAGAGGCACACAAAGCTCAGTTTGAGTCATGTTTCATTCTTTCCTGCAGACCTGGGTCTGTTCTTTCTGTATTGTGTCAATTCAGGACATTCCCCCAAAGGCTGTCAACTGACATGTTTCACTGCTGCATCACCCAGCTGACCAGAAAACACGAGCAACTCGCCCCACAGTGACAGCAGTGTTCAGGCCTTACTATCAGGCACCATAAAAAACACAACGTGCCCTGCATGACCTTAGGTGAATCCCCACTAACAAATGTAAATCTATACCTGTACTCTGCACCACAAGAGAAGACCTAAGGATCCCTGGGGAAAAAACCTCACTGATGTCTTTCTAACTCAAGTGCAACGTGGCACTAAATTAGTCAAGAGTATATTTTCATGATTAATACTTGTAGCATGAGGTGTGATGGGGCTACACGTTCTCTGCAGAGGATGGTACCTCTCTGTGCTCAGCACTACAAATGCACAGAAAGCCTTCAGCCCAAAGACAGCAGCACATAAACAAGCAGCAATGTAGATGGATGCTGGCTGGGAAAATACAATGGGTGCATATTTGCTTATTTGTCTGTGTCCCAAAATTACCAGTCTCAGTATCCCTCAAAGCCAAGTTTAGCTGTATCCATCCCCAGCACAAGTGGCTGGTTACCACTGTATCTGCCCTGGATCCAGAGAGGGCAAAGAACTGCATGAGTTATTCTCTTTTGCATATCCACAGAAAGTGTTGTTATCTTTATTAATACACTGTTATGACTTATCAGCTTCCACATACCAAAGATAATGTATCATGGTTTCAATCCAACCTCCTTGGTTGAAAAGAACTTTCCTTACACAATGGATTAATGATTTATGTTTGAGGAGCTGGAGAGTTGTTAACATGTTCTGTTTATTCTCTGGACAAAGACAATTTGGCTTAGCTACAACCCAAAGGAAATCAGGATTTCTAAAAATAGGCTGAGATGGCCAATAATCCTTTAGGAGTTGTGATACTCACTGATATTCAGATGAAATGAGGAATTATGAGTAACCCTTAGTGGGAGGGTTTGGAATGGAAAACCCAGAGAGAAGATGACGACAGAAGGAACACTCACTCTGCCTCTACACCCCTGCTGACTTCAATGAGCACAGTATTCAAGGAAAAAGACACAACTAAAAAGCTGTGTAAGCATCTTGACAGCTAGTTAGCTGGATGACACATAAAACCTCTTGGAGCTGGATCTAAAACATGGATAATTACATGTTTGGTTCTCTTTTATTTCTGTTAATCTGTACTGTCTCTTTTATTATTCTCTGGGTCACAGGAAGAAATTATTCTTGATTTTTATTTCCATGTTTGTCTCTATAAAAAAAAATTATTTCCAGGGTGCCAGTTGGCAAATTGAATTCCCACAGCACGTTAAACCTTAAAACTGCACCACATCAAAGCTCTCTCACAGACCTTAGCACCTTCCTACAAAACCAAAGTATGTGCCAGAACCTAAAGAGCTTCCCCAAATATCTGAAACACACAGCTATTCACTGTTCCTACCCATTTCCCACACAGCTCAGAGTACATGCAGCATCCTGACTCCCAGGGCCTCAAGCACAGGAAAAGGAGCCAGAAGGACACTGACAGAATATGAATCTGCTCTCACAATTATAATTTAAGAGGGAACAATCCCTACCGCTGGAAATTCTCAGAATATCAGTTTGCCGTCTGTACAGTGGATTCCTCCAGCCTCATTTGGGCAGGGCAGGGGAAGTGAAGGTCTCCTGCTCCACTTATATCTGGTGCCAGGTACACTGGGACTCTGGGTTCAGCTGGGCTCCCTAAATGCTCCCACCACACAAGTACAAACAATAGCAAGATCATCTCTGTGGAATGTTTTCCCCTGAACAACTGTTACAGCTATCTGCACCGGTTTGCATCTGTGTTCCATATCCCACAGAAATGTTTTGACCTATTATCTGTAAGACCACTGGACAAATACATCATTCATCAGCACAACCACCCAATTATAATACAGCTGTGGTGATCTCTCTGCCAGCTGGTGCTTTGTGTAAATGCCCCATTCCAGAAGAATAGGTTTCCTGTTTTTTTGAGGGTTCCCTCACTACCTGCTTAATCATCAAACCATACAAATTATGGAGTGAGATAATGGCACCTGGCTCTTACAAGTCATAGGCTACAGTGCCAGTAAAGTGATAAACTTCACTAAGGTAGACACACACTGCACTGCCCCACTCCCCTTCTACACTGACAAGTTGTCCTGCTTCTCCAGCCCACTGGGATCTCACTTAAACCTGCCAAAGAGGACAAAGTTACCAGGTGCTCTTCCTCTAAACTATTAAGCAACAAAAACCACCTAAATTACCTCCATTTTAGCAAAGAGGAATTTCTTAGTGCCAAGTACCTGGGCAGTGACTAAACCCTGTCACTGTTCTTATGAGAAAACACTATTTGCTATTCTTGGTAAAGGGAAGGGCTTTCAAATCAAGATAATGTTTCACTTGTTTTTCAGAAACAAATTTAATGGGGGTGGGGAGGGAAGCAGGGAAGCAAAAATAAATTCTACTTTGCACCAAGTTAAATTACTCAGAGTTTCCCAAAATGAGAGGCTTGGGTCAGAAGCACTGGAAAGTTTAAGAAATACTCCTTTAAAAACAACTCCCACAGCGCAAAGCTCCCTCTCCATGACTGAAAGGCATGTAAGCAAGCCAGGTCACTCTGTCTAGCCTGGCTGGCTTGCTTTATTTTTCTTTCTCCATTTTTTCTTTTTTAAGAGTTTAATTGGTGGGGCGAATGGTAGGGCCATGTTGCGCGTTTATCATCACATCTTAATTGTTTTGGTTTTTTTTTTCCCCAGAGTTGCACCTCCAACCCCAATTCTCCCCTCACTGCAGGAACAAAGTGGGCATGAGCCACCAGCACATTGGTACCACAACCATCCTGGCTGGGGGTGAAGGAGAAATAGAAATTCCACCATCACTTCTATCCATGCTTTCTCTGATCATCCCTGCCTGTCAAAGCAAGAGAGAAAATAATGGCCACATGGAGATACTGCCTCTGCATGCTTTAAGTGCTTTGTTATCCTCAGGAGCTGCAAAAAAAAGAGCAAGGCTGGCTGGGCATTGTGTTAATGATACTGTCAAGAGGCCAAAATAAAGTGCTACACCACAACCCAGCCTTCTGCTATCAGCATTACTGTCCCACTCTCATTTGGGCAATCAGGGCAACAGGCTGGAGAATATGCCAGAGGTCTGGAGAAGGAGATCTCAACACTTGGCTTCTGCTGATAAGAACCTGGAACCACTCAGAACACGATTGTGCCAGGCTGGTGGCTACACAAAGCACACCAATACTGTAGTTTTGCCACACAACTATTTTGCAATTATCAAATACACCTACAACAAAACCAGTTTGGTGGGAGGGACTTCCGTATATTTTTCCATGTGGTTGCTGTCAGCAGGCTGAAATCTCGATAAGCTGCACAGCCAGCTTGGCTGACTTCACTGAAACCCTGCTGAAGACAAGTCCTGAGCTGAAAAGCTACTGCTTGTGTTTCCTACTGCAAGGCAAGGAAGGACAACCACATGCAGCATCTGGCCAAAACTTATTTCCAGCTGCATCAAAGATCCATACAGATTCCATCCAAAGGTCAGCAGCTACAGTTTTCGATGAGGAATGTGCTGCTTTTGAGAGACAATGTTGTCACTGTGATCCTCTTTCCCTACTAAGGGCAATCAGTCCATTGTTCCCCCCGAAAATGAGAAAGAGCTTGAGGTCTCTGAAATGGAAACTGCCTTTAATTCCAATTCATCCTAAAGCATAAACACAGACTGATGCTGCACGTACAGCAAACAACTCTAAAAGACACTTTCTCCCTAGCTTCTCAAAAAAATAAAAAACAAACAAACAAACAACCTCAAGATATCCCAAGAGTCCAGAGGATATGATGAGGTATACTGATTGAAGCATATTACACTTCACAGTACAAAACCAAAACCATCCAGTCTCTAATCTGTTTAAATGTGAATTCTCTGCCTGTCTACTTTCTGAAGCCAGTCACATGTTGATAAAGCTGGGCTGTATAACAAGTTAATTTATCCACTTCATTCATGACACAGCTAAGTTAAAACTGCAGACATGTTCTGATTTAGGGTTTCTGCAGGAAAAGACTTTATCCATTCAGGGTTTTTAGAATGAACAAACGGGGAATTCTAAAAAGTACTCTTGGAGGCAGAGAAGGAAGAAAATGAAGTGCAGAACTTACCTTCCACTGCAAAGAATGGAACCACTGATCCCTCAGGTAACTGTTTGCAGCCTGCAATAAAGTTACAGACAGAATCATTAGTTTCTACCAGTGTTTCAGGTCACACAGGCACTGTATGTTATAATCAGTTTATTTTCACAGAAAGCAGTGACACAAAGACCTTGCTGCTTTATAAAATACTGAACAAAAACCTTACCAAAACCCCCAAAAATATTAACCTCCTATGAAATGGTGTCCAACCCAAAGACTGTGAAAAATCCTCCCTGATTTCAGTCAGGTGTGGGTCAGATCTTCAGTGTCTGTAGGGCATTTGCCTCTGCCATTAATGACTAGAAGCAGAGTAGGAAGATGGGCTGACATTTTACTAGGATGGGTGGGTTTTTTCCATACTCTGGTTTCTTTTCTTGTCCTGATCCTCAGCTGGCCCCAAAGCAATTCAAATAATGTCTTAGCTCTTTCAGTGATATGAAAACAGTGAGAAGCACAGCACACACAGACATGCAGACACATGCACAGGCTGTTTGCAGCAACAGCATAAATGTTGCAATAATCACTCCCAGCCATCACCCATTTTTGTCCGTATTAAGCACAGCTGCCAGAAATTCCCAGTGTGAAGCCAGGTCGTAGCCAATGAAGGAAGAGTTCAACACTCCCAAAGGTCAAAAGGCTTGGTATCAAAAAATATAAAAGCATGTACAGTGACGTAAATATGCATGCCTTAACAAGGTGACATAAGTCTGAAATATTTGAGTGGGTAGAGATGCCCTTTGGCTTTTCCAGCTCCACCTCAACGCTGCCAACAGGCAATTTTTACACACAGTTCAAAACGTTTTACAAAAACAGTGAAAATTACAGGACAGCCTATAAATCCAGGTTAAAAAAAAAACAAAAAGGGGAGGTTCTCTGCCAGTCAAAAAGCACGTACTTCTTGCAAATTAGACCATCGCTTATCAAGTTAAACTCCCCAACATCTTTTCAGGCAAGTACTCAAAATCCACACCACAGAATGTATTTCATCTCCCAGCACTGGTGCAGTTCACTGATAATGGCAGGAATACCAGAAGTAAAAATGCTGCCTGGCTACCAAAAACATGTTTAATCTCAAGGTCAGCTACTGATGGCTCGGTGCCATAGACTTGGACTGATTACTCTCAATTAAATGAAGTAATATCCTTTTATATATGAATTACATATTATTTATTTATATCTTAATGAGAATCAATTGCTCCTCCACTAGATGTTGAGGCAACAAAGCAGGAATAAATACATAATAAATAATCTTGGCTGACCATAGAATTTATCAAAAATTTTCCATTTCAAGAAGAATGCTGACGTATCAGAATATGAAGTTGCTACAAATGGAAACAAAAAACTTCCTTTTCTATTTTCTTTTCTTTGCGTGCAGTGAAAAATTTTAAAAACATTTGGAGTGCAGACTTTCAGGATATTTTGGTCAGCCAGTATTTAATGATTTTCTGTTATTTACACAGTATTTTATGTATATGTGTCCATTTTAACACAAGACAGACTTTTTACCTGTATGTTATAGAATTAAATTTCAATTCAATATATTTTACACTGTATTTTAATACAATGAAAAGGTTAAAAATAATTTACCACCAAAAGGCAGAAGAACATTTTTAAAATGATTAAAAAGACATTAATTAAATATACTTAGATATTTCTTACCTTTGCCCAGACAGAATGCTCTAAAACCTCACCAGACTTCTTTGAAAAATTTAATTTCAAACTGAACCTCTTTTTTTTTTTTTTTTTTTTCTTTAAGGAGAAAACTGGTTCATATAGGAGAACAAAAAACCTTTCCAAATGCTAGCATCAAAGCCCTTTAAAAAATAAGTAAAACTGGAAGTTTTTGTAGGCTTGATGTATACTAAGTAATTGCACTAATAATAATCCAGGGTACACATCCACTACATCCTTAAAAAAAATTAGGAAGACTGAGTTCATAGGAACTATGCAAAATAAGATACTGTTATTTAAAGCAATAAGGAAGAGGAAGTACTTCACTCAAAGAGGCAAAATGTCAACCTGAATCAGTCCCTGGTCTGACACTGAAGTTGAAAGCAAGAGCCAGTGCTGAAGCCCTAAAATGAGAACTGTTAATTATTCTCCTACTTCAATGATGTCAGTAATACAGACTGTAAGACCACTGCAAATAATCAGAGATTATGTGTAAATAGACTGTGTAAGTGACTGGAGCACTAAGTATTAGTGAGGACAACAGCATCAGGCAGAGGAGGAGGCACAGGGGGACTGCAAATACTGGGGGAGAAAAGAAATGAAGAATGCTGCAAGACACAAAACCAAAGCTGGCAAAGTAAAGACTTGTGTAACTCTATGGCAGCAATATACAAAGAGCATTTTAAAAGTGAAATTAGCTAAGTGACTGGGTTCCAAGTGTGGGATCAAGCACTGTCTACACATAGAATTATTGTAGAGCAGTGGTCAAGCAAACTGGCCTCTGGGTCTGGGTTAGGAGTCTGAACCACTCTAAACACTCAGAGCTCGGGCTGTTAATTCCAGACCACTTCCAAGGAAAATCAAGACAAAGAATAGAAAAGTGAACAGAAAATAGAAAAACAAACCTTTAGGGAATCCCCACACTTCTACTAATGATCAGGACTCAGTGGTAAGAGAAGCTTGGGGAGTCAAAGGCCATTTCACTGGCACTCTTTGCACTGTGTTCAGCACAAACTGAACGCTTCACCCCAACCACCCTCATCCTGAGGGAGCTGTCTGTCACCACCACTCCCCATCTGTCCCAGGCAGCAGGGACTATCTTCCCAGTGCACCCTTCTGGCCACCTGACTCATGCAAAACCACAAGAATATGCAGGAAATGCTGGATCTTTTGCAAAGGAAAACAAAGATGTCACTCTTGCACAGCATCCTTTGGTCCTCCCTCCTCATTTTCAGGCTAACACTGAGAAGGGACTGCAGGGAGCATTTCTTTCTCATCGAAGGAACAGTGATTTCATAGCATGCCAGGATGACAGAAGAGCCACCAAGCTCTTTTGGGTGCTCAGCTGCCCAGTCAACTCTGCAGGCACTGACTTACTGAGCATTCAGGTTATTGAGGGTAACATTTCTGAAGTTTAAGCAATGAGCACTGAAGTGCAAAGCAGTGGAGGGAACTACAATTCATTTATGGGGCTACACATAGACAGTTTTATCTGATGTGCATTGATGGAACCCTGGCTTTCTGCACTGAAGTCACCACTTCCTGGGAACTGACACCGACAGTTTTTTACTCCAGCTAAAGGCACAGTTTACTATATTTGTTCAGCTCTAGGGTACAATAAAAAGGAGAAAATGAGACAGAAAAGACTTTAAACCAGGCTTTCACTGGGCATTCTGACCACACAGGGAAAGTTTTTCTTACTTATTTATTATTCCAATGAGGAAGAAGACTGTCTACTTTAAGAACATCTACTGTTGGCAGTATTTTTTTTAAGATTAACTGATCCTGGGACTGTGTTCTGAAGGATTTTTTATTCTCATTTTTGGGGTGTAAAGGTTCAGTCAGAGAGGAAAAGCCACCTGGGATCAGCTGTACTACAAACTTTACTCACAGGATTAAACTCGCCTGCTTTAAAAAGACTGCTCACAGGAGAAAAACTGCAAGAGATTAAATGCCTGCATATGCAAAGCTTTGGTCAACATAAGTAAGTTTACACCTCTGCCGAAAAGGAAGTATTTGCTCTGCACCCCAACTACTTCATTTCTTAGTCAATGAGTAAGAATACAAGTTTATTATTTAAAAGCAGTGAATGATTTAAAGGCAGATTTTTCTTTTTGCTCACAAAAATAGGAAAGTGAACACTTGCTTCACACCAGCATTACAGCCCCTGCAATAATTTGTACCACGGCAAGGAGAAGACTAAATAGGAACCTGTGTGTTACTGAGAAACAGAACACCTGAAACTCTGCAAAAAACCAAGCACTCTAAAAATGATGGTGAAGACTTTTGCCATTCCTTTTTTAACAGTAAATTACCACCATGGCATCCCTTGCTACTGGCATGTGTGTTATTCAGAAGAATACAAGAACAGGCTTGTCCATGTAGCAAACTGTTCCCAAGCTTTTCCTTGCAACAGCGTCTTTCGCACAATATGCTTCTAGGGGATTCTGCCATGTGAAAAGATGTGGCAATAAGTGGGATTTGATGACCCAGATTCTGTACTTGATTCCTCATGAGTTTATTCTGTGATTCTCTCTCTCCCTGCTTGCTTTCTGGTCAGCAGGATGGGGGTTTTGTTGTTCTTTTTTTTCCAGCTGATATTCATTACTGTGACTCATAAAACAGCACAGGCTTCTCTGTCCCCATTTCTTATCAACCACAGGAACAGTGGAGTGTCCCAGGGCTGCAGGAAGCCAAGCCCCACGGCATGCACACAGCTGTACAAAACCTTCACACTGCTGAGGCAAATCCCAGCACTGCACCTCCAGGACTTGGGCAGACCTGCAAGGGAAACCTGCCACTCTTCTGGCTTAACCCAGAGTACAGACAGAGTTGCTGGGAATTGCTAGAAATGCCACTTTCCTCCTTAAAATACTCCCCGCCTCTGCTAGATTGTGGTCCTTGAATGACCCCTCCACACCAGCAGCACTGGCTGGACTTGCACTTAAAACAAAAGCCAGGTTCTCCAGGGAGACTAAAATAACGTGTTACTAAAAACCCAGTGGAAACACTTACAGTGGGGACTCCCTGGCACAAACAGCACGTTCAAGCACCCAGCTGAACGTGTGACTGTTGTGCTTGTCAAGGCTTCCTGCTCTGTTTGTTTTTCCTTCTGACTACACCCGATTGCCAAGAAATGAATACAACAACATGAGCTATAGGGATGGAAGTGGTGGCTTTAAGGCTAAAAGAAAGGACACCACAGGAAAGCAAGGCAGTACTGTCATGACTGAAACACCAGAGACTTTTTCCTGGGACTCTTCCAACATTTGGTGCTCAGCAGCTCATGAAATAATACTGTAAGGTTTTTTTTCAATCTCTTTCAAAAGGCTTTTCTAGTTATTTCACTACCAAGGGCAGCATCCTTCTCATAATCATCCACACAATACCATAATCACACCTTGTGCTTCACAAAGGGAAAGCAGAAGAGCAGAAGCCCAGCCTAGCTCAAGGAGGCCCAGCTATTCCTCATACTAAAGAGCTCACACTTCATCAAAAGCTAAATTTAGCTCCTATTTCCTGGCCTGAAGAGCTTGTGGCCCATGAGCCAGCTTCAGCAACACCTTCTTTCACACCTGCTATCCCAACTGCAGGGAAGAAAAAAAAATCTGCAATTTTGATTGCTGCTCATGGAAAGGACATGGGATCACATCATTTGACAGGGGGAAAGAACACACAAGCCCTCAGCATGTCTAGAAAACTGACAGTCCATGGTCCCCAGAAACCTGGCTGTCCGTGACTCCCACATGGGACAATGGAACTCCCAAATGCCAGGCAGTGAAATGCTCAAACAGCTGTGCTCATTCAACAAACCCTGAGTGGGAAGAACTCTACACATGAAAATTACTTTTAAATGTGAACCCAGCCCAGATTAAGCTGTCTGCTGCCTGAGAACCAGGTCTTTCTCTGAAACCCAGGTGGACATATCCTGTTATCGTGATCTGATTTCCTAAGAGGAGCTGCATCACACCTCTGGACCTGCCTGTCAGATTTCATGTGTTAAAATAGGTTGGGATGGGCCAGTATTGCCATGGGAGGGCTTCAGGATGATGTAAGGAAAGGTAATGGCACTCTTCCCTCTCTGACTCATTACTGTGCACTAGTAAGCCAGAAATAGACCCTGGTGACAGCAGACAGAGGGGATGAAAACCTGAACATGGACCGGGGCTCTCCTGTGGCATTTCGCACAGAATTGTTTAGGTTAGAAAATACCTCTGAGATCAAATCCAGCATCTAACCCAGCACTGCCGAGCTCATCACTAAGCCATGTCCCCAAGTGCCACATCTGCATCTTTTAAACACCTCCAGGGATGGTGACTCAATCACCTCCCTGATCAGCCTGTGCCCTGAGCACACTTTTGGTGATGAATTTTTTCCTAATAGCCAATCTAAGCCTCCACAGCCCTTCCCTCAGCCACTAAGCCAGGTCATCCTGTCACAAGAGGAGGTCAGCTTAGTCAAGCAGAACCAGCCTGTCATAAACCCACACTGCCTTCAGTGAAGAAGAAACTGGAATCTTAAATTTTTCTCAAAAATGAAAAATTGTGAAAGCCTGTGATTCAAAAGTATTAAACTGCTTCATTTTATGTCAAATCATGTCAATAATATCCCATGGTATTAAAGAATTTCCAATGCAGCATGTGCAAAAACACAGATCAAAATATAAAATTAATATTAATCAGAAATATGAAATAAATTGGGGGGTAGTCAAAAAGGGTCTTTTAAACATTTTTTCATATATAGGTGTGTGTGTATATATATATCTATATGCACATATATATACACACACTTTATTTAAAGGCTTTGGAAAAAAATAAAAACACAGATTTCACCAAAAGTGCACTTCAGAAGAAACAGTACTGGGAACATGTTTTGGACTACTTTGACTTGTTCCACTATCATACATTTCCTGATACTAGAGTTGGACATTACATCAGAGCATGCTGCTGCTCAGATTAGCAGGACTGAATAATTTCATAAAAAACCGGAAGTCACAATTTCCCAGAGATGCACTGAAGTCTTTTGGAAATCTGGAAATAACTGACCTATGCAAGAGCTACTTTCTCAGCTCCCCACTGAAAGTATCTTTTGGATACCTTTGCTCTTTGTTACATTCACTAGAGAATTTCTGCTGAACTCAACTACTTCATAAATCCAGCTTTTTCAACTTGATTTCTCCAGCAGACTAAACATAACTTTGAGAACTGTTTTGGATTTGTGAATACATATTACAACTGTATAAAGGAAATCTAATTTTACACTGCCTCCAATCTGACCACATCTGATGAATCAAGACACTACCAAGGACCAAGTTACATTAAAAACATTTTCTAAAGTTTGTATTTTGAATTATGTTGAAATTCCCATAGTTATAATGTAATATGATCCAGAGTGCTCAGCCAGGCAGCAATAAACAGAAGTTCAGCTCACTCCACTTCTTTATGAGTTCCTATGAGGTTACATAAAGACACCAATCTCTTTGAAGAAAACAGCAAAGTATCCATGTTAAGATGATGCTTTTTCACG
Source organism: Rhipidura dahli (assembly GCA_013399225.1). Taxonomy (NCBI): domain Eukaryota; kingdom Metazoa; phylum Chordata; class Aves; order Passeriformes; family Rhipiduridae; genus Rhipidura; species Rhipidura dahli. Next base: position 1,865,164 of record VXAC01008451.1, read on the forward strand.
AACTTAATTATTTATGTGTTTGGTTTGTTGGTTTTTTTCTTTTCCTTTTTTTTTTTTTTTAAGAGACAAATGTCAGGCTGCTCTAGATTACAGCCTGGCTACCCTATCAATTTCCTTTCCACTCAGCAGGAAGCTGTGGGTTCAAGCTTTATCTTGTTTCCCATTAAGCAGACCCAAAATGGCAGCTGCCATAAACTACAGAATAAGAACTTGGAAACAGAATTTGGAAAGGCAGGTGTAACTATTCCATCTGTTGAAACATAAACATAAATGCTAGCACCACCAGGGAAATTTATGGAAAAAGTGTAATCAAAATTAACATGAGAAAATCACCCAACTTGAGAAATTTAGACAACTTTCTGTCTAATTAATTCTAATAATGCATTAGGCAAGGAAGATAATGAGGACCCCAATCTAGCTGTTGGGAAATCATGGCTTGTCTTCCTGCCTTCCCCTTACAGTCCTACCTGGATGAAATTCATATACACGACAGTCATGGGTGTATAATCAACTGAAAAAGTAAAATCCCAAAGGGTAACAGATAAACTATCTTCAAAACAACGCTGAGAAACATGAGAGAGAACCATGCAAGAGTTAAAAGCCAAAGTCAATTTGGTATTTTTAAGTTATGACCTTTCAAAGCTGTTTGGGGGCCGTGCAGCTGGGTTTTCAGCTGCTTTTCCTACCTATTCCAAAGTATTTCCAAAGCTCAGTGCTGTGGAGTGATTTTCTGTCGTTAAAACTCGCAATGACCTAAGGGGGCCTATAAAGCCTCACAAGTGGATGAAGAAAGAAATCTGGAATAATGTAAACACAGTGTCTTCTGTTTGAAAGCAACACTTAGAGAACCAGCATATATAGACATCAATACAAATACACTGAAATATTTCAGTGAAGATTCAGTATCTTTTAAAAATAGGTATCTTGCCAGCTCCAGTGCAAGTTCTGAGTTTACTATATAAATTGAAGGATGAAATTTTTAACTTTTTGCATGCTGGAATAGGACTATATTTACAAATACAATTGTTCCAGGCCTGTAGAAATGTGCCTTTACACAGAGCACTATGTTGCTGCACAAAATCAGCAAGAATATTTAAACACTGTGGCCCAAAATTTCCATTCTGACTGTTAGACACCACAAAGAGGTTCAGAGCTATCATCCTGAGAAAATCTTCCAGTGGTTAGATAATGTGACAGCACCAAGTTCTCTGCCTTTTCTGAGTCCATCTAATTAAGATTTCATGCAAAGCAAGCAGAAAGAAGTTGATTCACAGTAAGAGAGAAAGGAAGTTGAACTTCTGTGTTTACTGTACCTGCAGTAGGACAGTACCCCCCGGGATTGTGAGCTGTAAACAGTACTTAGGGGCATTCTCCCAGGAGAGCAGTTGAACATCTTCAATAGCACTGTAGGAAATGGAGTTTTCCATGTACCCAGTTGGCTGCAAGAAAACAAAGGAGAAGGGAAAAAAGTGTTTACTTAGCTGTCAGAAGTTTCACAATTTCAAAGTAAGAACAGCACTATCAGAATTACTCTCAGTGTTGAAAATATCTGCAAAATCTGACTGGAAAGCAAAATTTCTCCCCAGGTCATTCAACAGAGAGCACCATCCACGCACCTTCCTCCAACTCCTTCAAGTGTTAAAATAAAACCAGACCAAACCAAGGCACCTGAAACACACAAACATCAAACTGTACTGGGCCCAAAAATCCGTGGAACCTAATTGCAGGTTGAATTGAGCTATGAAGGAGTTTGGCCAAGAACATGCTCTCAATGCATGAAGAAGCATCTCAATCACAGAGACAGAACACCACTGTCCTACAGCAAGGTTGCTTTATGCCACACATCCTTGCTCTTTTCCTCAGCTCCTCTGATCAACTGCATCATCAAGATCCAGACTCCTTCATTTGACAGTAGTTCTTGCGGCTCCAAAGACACAGCCCTCATGTTTCAGACTCAAGCAACAGCAAAGCAACCAGGGTACTCATCTCGGCCTGTAGTTAAGCACTGTTTTCTTGCTGAGAGTGCTGATCTCCAGTTTAAAATGAGAGTCACAATTAAAACATAAATAAGTAACTGCATTTTGCAATAAAATGCACAACATAAACTGATAGTTCCAGGAAAACAAACTTAAACATGAAACTCCTTGTTGGTATCCCTGTAATTCTCAGGCATTAGAGAAGTATCATTATCTCTGAGATAAGCTGAAATATAAATGTATCTGTGCAAGCACACATGGAATTATGTCCTGAACTAAGTAAATATGCAGTGCTATAGCTATGTATCTATTGAGTATGCACACATGCAGTGTACTTTATGCAAGTAATTTCAAAAGTAATTGAATATTTAACAGAGGTCCTCAAAGACATAATTTATTTTGCTGTGCTACAGCAAAAGTAAACTGATCAGTGTTGCTGCGGCAGAGAAACTATTTTCATACAGAAATAATTAATCCCACCTCATGGATAAACCATAGACTTGACCATGTCTTTCAAGAGAATAGAGCTCATTACATTTATGAATTATTTTCTCACTATTACTGATTTACATATAACTTCAACTTCTCAAACTTACTCCCACTGTGCCCAATACATAAGTTATTTTTAACTGACAGTCTTGAAATAACAAAGGCAAGGGAGAAACCACATTTATTTCAGGGTCAAACAGGGCCAACTCCTAAAATCACAACACAGGATTCCTGGGGGCGAGCGTGAAACGAGCAAATTGCATTTGGAACGTCTCTACTTCTATTTGGTACAACTTTGTTCCATAAGTTAGGTAGGTGGTGCATCTGGAAACCTCACTTTGGAGTTATACACTTCATACATGTTGCTAAGCCCATAAACGTCATCCGCCAAAAACGCAGTGACAGCCCTGTCATCCACCTTTGCTGTTACAAGAATTCAGCTGTCTTTTCAGCAAGAAAAACCCAGTGAGCCACAGAACTCAACCTCAATATCTTTTTCCCTAATGGTTGTTGCAGCAGCGCTCATTTTGCACCAGCCCTGGGTGCAAACAATTTTCACTGTCTCTTTAACGAAAAACTTTGTTATGCAGGAAGTATGATAAACTTCTGCTTATTCATTTACCCACAATATTGTTCTACACTGGTGACTGGAATCCCAGTGGCTTAATGCTGATACTGTACGTCATGCATTGCCTACTGGAGAGTAATTATCTCGTTCTCACAGGAAGCCAAAGGCCCGAGATCCTTTGGTAATCAGCATTACCACACTCAGGGAAAAATATCAAAACAGCCAACATAAAATCTAGAATGCTCAGGGGGAAAAGTTACCAAAAACATGCTCTGAAAGACTGGTGAAGGGAGAAATCCAGAATCAGTTAATGCAAATGTAAAATGAAATGAATCAAAGCAATTTAAACTTCTCTTTTAAGAAGGTGCTGACTGCCCTTAATATCCTCCATTAACTTCAAAGAGGAATTGAGGAATTCTCACAGAATCTGTTCCCAAGAGAAGCTCCTCCTATACCTTAAATCATCCATTTAAACAGCTTTACAGAGAGATCCAGTTCAGCCACAGCTCTGTAGCCATACACAAGTGATTTCATCCCAGGCATACCCCTCTGCTTACAGGACAGTCCTTCTCCTTAAGGAGAATAGAGGAACAGAGTTGTGTAGCTTGCCAAGGATGGGAAGACTACGCAAACCATAAGATGGAATTACACTGAGGGTCAATCACTCCCAATGAAAGCCTAATACCAATGAGGTACTTTATGTAGTGTTCATATGATCCCATGTCCATACCTTCTACCCACCATACTACACATGTTCAGTTGTCTGCTATCTTACTCAAAAATGAGTAGCTTAAATATACTTCAATCCCTGTAAGCATCATCATATGCATTGCTTCTGCTTTCACTAAGAACACCATGTTCTAAGAAATGAAATACTTTCAGCTCTGAAAACACTAGTTACAGACACCTTCACCTCTGTTTCACAATTGAGAGAGTCTAAAGCAAAGTGATTTATCACTCTATAGAGCTCCTTAAAATTGTGCTGCCCAACACTGAAGACCATGCTCCCACGTAAGGGCTGGGCAGAAAAGCTCTGAAGAAGCACCAAGACAGAGTTGTCATCAGACCTGAGTCTTGCTGGAGCTCACAGAGCTGTGGTGCTCCTCACAGAGACCATGGCACTCACGAGGGGAAGGTCAGCCCCACACAAAGGTGTCCTTTCCCTAATCTCTCCACACACACAGATGTGAGGACAGAGCCATGTTCCTCAGCAGTGTTTTCTCAAGACCAAGCACAGTTCAGCCATTTACCAGGAAATGGCCTGAGGTAAAACCACAGCCTGAGTCACTGGTTCCTCTTAAAACACAGGTTATTTTGACATTCAGGTATGTGAACGTCAATCACAGTGAATCATTGTGGCTGATAAATAAGCAGTGCAAGTGCTGCATGTTCTCATGTTGCAGCCAGTCTTGCTTGCACCCACCCCCCCGCCACCGAAGCTGCATCCTCACCCCCAGGTCTCTCCGTGGGAAAGTCAAATTAGAACAACACATAAGGCCAGAAATGTGGACTCAGAGATTTGAAAATACCTAAAATGAGACAGCTCCTCAGTGGGTCACCACCAAGCATCTGGCATCAATACCAGTCTTAAGCAGCATTCCCACCTCCATCCACCCACTTTGTCTCTGCCCGTACAAATATTTGTCTGGCTGTGGCGTCAGGCAGATCAGAGAACCCATCCAGCTTTTGCCAGATTACTTTTGAGCTCCTTCAGCCCCATTTCTAACATGAAACAGAAAACAGTACGTTAACATAACTTAGGGACAGCATATCATGGGGAAGGGGGAGCTGAGGACCTGAATACTTCAGTTTAATTATTGGTATCAGACAATCTAAAGCCACAGCACTGTGAGCAACAATCTGTCAAGTTCAGTTGAAAATGCCTTTATTTAAGAAAATAGTAACTCTTATTTTTATAGTTGTCATTTTTGAAAGGAGATTTATATTTCCTGGCAAAGTCTGAAATCTAGGAAACGAAGCAAGATAATGGACTTTTCTCCCTCCCTCTACAAAATTATTCCTGACTTAGAAAACTTTGGCCAGAGAATCTACATGTCAGCTTACAAATTTACAGTTACAGTCTGAACTTCTGGCTGTTTGCTGTTGAACATGTTCTGAAAAACTGTAAGAGTTTAATAAATGAAAATGCAATTTATTACAACAAAAAAAAAACCCACAAGGAAACATTTTTCTCTTCACATTAGCCTTTAGCCCCCTAACAAAACATGCAACTTCTCCACTGGGAAATCAGGTATGTTTTAACCTCAGCAAGAACTTGTTCTTTTTTCAGTTCCATAAAGATTTATTAATCATACAGCTCTGAAACTGTGCTCCATAATAGGCACACACCAAAACCTACTGCGAATCAAATCTTAGGGGAAACCAATGGTCCCAAAACTGGAAGAACATGTAGGCTCCTGCGTAAGCCTGGTTTTCTCTTGTGTTTCTGGGAAAAGCCAGCAGCAGCAAAGCTACTCAATAATGCAAAAATCTGCCCACTTGTTTCCATGGGAAATTCTAAAAGGGAAAGAATAAACATGACGTCCATTGTTAATATGGGGCTTGTGTGCACTTACTCATATAATAATGCACTAAATCTTCAGCTGCCTATTTTTCAAAGAAAGCATCTAGAAAATATGAATTCTACAAATAGAGATGGTTATTAGCATTTAAACATATTTAGACTGAGAACTCCCACCAACACAACAACAACGAAGAGTGACTTTCCCAATTAAATACTCCAGATGGTGGGGGAAAGGGGGCTATTCCAGACCTCTTTTCCACTGTCAGGTGCTGATTTCTCTCTTGGCTGCTCTCAAGAATGAGCCATGCTCCTGCTGTAGCCCAGGATGATGAACATGCTGTATTACATACAAGTTTTCCATACCCCAATAAGATTCAGACCTGCTGAGTAACACGTAGGAAGAGCTGATTTGATGGGGGTGGGGACTATTCAGTTGATACTGAAGGGTAATGGACTCTGAAACTACTGAAAACAATGGCTGATTTGAAATAAATCTCTGTTAGAAGACATCCACGGCTCCAGAGAATGACCCTGCAAATACAGCTATTTCAGATAAGGGCAATTAACATCTTTGTTCATTAACTACAGAACCTATCAGAAGACATTTATCAAGTTCAGCAATTAGTAGTACTATGCCACAATATGCAGTACAGTACAATTTGTCCTTTTCTTGACATGGAAGAATTTACTGCCTTGCTCACTTGTCATAACGACTTGAGAGAGTCAATGTTAATCTGACAGAGATTAACCTGATAACAAAACATAGAGAATAACAGCAAGGAGACACCCCACTGCCCCAAAACTACACAGATATTTCTGAGCTTTCTTGGAACAACATTCTTATCTAAGCCATCAGACTTCCCAGACTCCTGGCCTGCCCATCACCACTACTCCCTCCCCAGTTCTCCAGGTAAGTAGGTGGTTTCATGTGCTGGACCACAGGAAAAGATTTCACCTGCTCTGTGTAGTGAAATGGATGCTCAATCCCAAGAGCCATGGGGTCTCCCCATGATGCAAATCTAAATTATTTCTGCTGAGCTGCATTGCTCTTCAGTATCTCCAAGCTGGGTATCAATGCTTGGAGGGGTTTTGGTTAGGTGGGTTTGAAATTTTTTGGTACATGGGAACAAATTTGGACACTGTGACCAGTGAGGTAAAAATCTTCAGTGAGGTTCTGTGTCAGTCAAAGGCTAGGGTGTATTAGTTCAGTAGTGATGACAGAAAAAAGAGGGAGGGGGTTTTCCAGCACAGTTCTCTGTGCGTGGGTGACTGTGTTTATAAACATCCTTGCGTGTCTGTGTGTGTATAAATGTACACACACACACCTGGCTTTCTTTACAGCTACAACGAGATAAAAGATAGAAAAAATATATCCCACATTCTCTAGACAAAAATGCAGCAGCAACTGTCATATGCTCAGTGCAAAGTAGCTCAGGTTCAGTAAGTGACAAGATTTAATTGAGGAAGACCAGATCCTCCACAGAGCTGGTCATCCAAAATAAATCAGTGGAACTTCACTGATTTATACCAGCTGGGAATCTTAACTCAGAAGTCCAACAGAAGTTGAACCAAATCTAGCTCAGCAGGAAAAATGTGCATAAATCTCTTTCTTTCCTCTAAATATTTAAGACAACCAAGACTGGAGGCTGTTGCATTAATTAACCTTACGAAACTGATAAAAATATAAGAGCTGCCAGTAAGAAACAGCTTACCCCACACTGTGCAGAAAAAAAAACCCTTCCAATCTGCAGAGGGGCTGAAATATCAGTTCTGTGGAGCTTTAGTGAAGGGACAGGCCAAAACTGTCCATCAAAGAGCTGACAAGAAAAAACTGGTCTCAACATTAGCACATATGAGCTTAAAATATGTAAAACCTGTGTGGCAGACACCAGCAGTGGGAAGTACTTCAAATTAATTCAGATCTGAAGCAAGTTAAAAGCACAGAAATTCATTATTAAGAAAAAGGGAAAGTAAGGTCATATAATGGAATATGTACCATGACAGGAGTCAAATAAGCAGGAAAAATGTATTATTTAGCTGAAATTCATATCGTTTTGGGTTTTTTTTTAAATGAGGACATTCTCCTTTACTGTCAAACCCAGGTGAAGGAGCACTTCTGAAGGTCCCCGTATTTGAATTTCTGGGAGTAAAATGAGACACATATCTTGAAGACTTTCCTAAGATGCCCATTATCAAGGTGACACTGTCTAAGCAGCCTGTAAGAAATCAACCCTTTCTCTCTGGCCAGCTTAACATGGCAAAGGGAATTCCCCTGAGCCTTCCAGTAGCACTGAAAGTTAAATTGGTTGCAATGCTGATGTCCAAAGAGCTCCAAGGTCAAGCCTATGTAAGAAACCTTGTCTCCTGCTTTCAGACCTCTGCTGACAGGGATGAGGACATGCTGCCAGGTGCACTTGCCCCACTGCAGAGCTGGAAACTGACTGAGCTACTGGCCAAATCTGCCAGATCATTGCCAAGGGGCAGGAATTGGTCTCAGGCCAGAAATCCAGAGTGGGAAGGGAGGAGCTGTGTTTGACACAACGTGCAGACACAGTGAGACTTCCACAGACACTGGCCTGACTCCCCTGCCAGGTGGAGCATCTCTACTTGGAGCAGCAACTCTCCAAGGGTGCACTGCAGACTTCAACACCTCCCAATGAACGTAGAGATGTCAAAGAGCAGAATTACCATGCCCCAGTGTCCAACCGAGAAGACAATCTCAGTGAAGCTTGTAGCAGCACCACACTCTTGATCATACCTGAGGGAACATGAGAAGCCTGAGAGATGTGGGAGCAGAACTCAGACTTCCTGACTCCAGCCATGTGAATCAGCTTCTAAAACATCCTCCTCCTCCTCCTCCAAAACTGGGTCACCGATTCATAAGAACGACCACTCCTTAGCAGGGTTCATGTTCTCTGTATTTTTGCATTTATCACAGAAGTCCATTAAACTCTCCTTTGGGAAGAAATACTCCATAACCTTGACAAGATGGATATTTTATTTATCCAACTTCCTTGAAATTACTTCAGCAAGGGAGGGACACCACCAGCCAAAATACAGCAGGTACTCACAGGAGCAGCAGTAAGAGAACCATGGACTTCTTGCAGAAAGACTATACATACAGCTACTTCTGTAAAGCAGTTATTAGAGGAATATTGAAAAAACCCCTAACTTTTGCCCAGAATATGATAAACCTAAACCTACTGAGTGCTAAACAGATCTTAGGTCACTATAGCAACGATGATTTAACAGAAAACAAAACTGCATCCTTGTTCAAGGCTGCTCTCTATTATCAATTCTCTTTCAACAAATCAGCTGTGTCACACTCCATGAAATGCATCAAGTGCTGCTGAATCAGAGAGAGGAGAGAGGGTTGCACGTAAGGGTTTCAGACCAAGCAGACACAATGCATGCTAGATTAAAATGCACTTTAGCCAGGGGCAGCCCTGAGAGCTGGGAATGAAAGGTCACCAGCTGGTTTCAAATACAAAGGTGGCACCTGGATAATCAGTCTGTTGAATAACTGGAAACTGGTGTGTACTGTGAACAGGAGACCTCTGTGCAGCTGAATTTTTCAGAACTGGTTTATGTACTGGCCAAAGCACGTTCCTACCACAGATCATTCTTCCATTTACACGGGTTTTTACTTCTGGTTTACAGATCCCCAAAGGCCTGCTGTTCACTATCTCTGCTAGGTCAACAAAAGGTGAAGGAGGAAACCACATGTCTTATCAGTAGGGTCATATTTGCTGTGCAAGGATCTGCTCCTCCCATGGAAAATTTTAGGGTTTTACAAACCAAAAAGGCTGAAGGCAGCTGGGAGGGAAGCAACACACTCACCTCTACCACCTGTGAATATGAAGTCAAAACTGAAAGGCCATCCAAGTGTAAATTACTGAATTTTTAAGAACCTGAACTATCCAGGATCTCTTGTCCCATTAGAAATACAGAATCTGAATCATGGACTCTGCAATACTGACAGTTCTCACCACCTCCTCAATGCTCATACCAGCTCATTTCTTACTACAATTTATTTACAAGAAATTAAATTGTTGCAAAGCTAAACATAGCACAAACACAATACACATTAAGTTCTGTTTTTCATTTCAAGAAGCATTCTCCAACATTACTTATCATGTCCATGCCTTTTACCTCTAGAGCAGTGAATCCCTCAGACACTGTAAGAGCCAAACAATTTCCATTAACAATTTTTTCCTTTTCTTTTTAATGCACCTTTAACCCTGCAGTTCCCAGGACACCACATCCAATCTCACTCTAATGAACAAGCACAGAACAAGCTTCTGAATTCCCAATAAGGAATGCTCTAGTCTCATTGTTTTTGGAGAAAATACAAGCAGGTCTTGAGCTCCCAGGAAAAATATTAACATAGGTCTGTGCTGTACATAGAGAAGAGAAAGGACACATAGCAGAGCCTTCAAAAAAGCTATAGATATCCTGCTAATGACAGTCTCACTAAACTAGAACTGTTATTAGAAAAAAAAAAACACCAGGCACCTCCTGGGGATGAGTCAGAGCCATTTGGAATCACCTTCTGCTACAGGAGGAGGTGGGAAAACATGCTTAAAGTGACAGTGCTTTGTCTGACCTGTCTTACCTTCTGCAGTAACTGGGGACAGATCTACTTAATTTTACGTGAGATTCATCTCTCATGTCTGAAGCAGTGATTTCCTCCTGATTTTCTGTGCCTCTCAGCACTATGGAATGACACAAACATAAAGTGCCCTTTCCTTCCCTCCAGCAGGAACTCTCCTGCAGAGCCTGGAACCACCCGGCACCTCCTCCACTGTTGGTCTCCCTCAGTGTTTAACATCTGACTGGCTGTTTGTACTGGGAGGGAGTGCTGCTATTTAAATAGAGCTGACTGGAGTGCGTGCAATAACTCCGTGGAAGGGAGACGGTGAGGGAATGGAGAAAGAGAGAGTAACTGCAGTGAAATATCAAAGTAAATATTGGAGAAAAGTGCCAGTTGACTGAGAAATGCATAATGGAGAGGACACAGAACACCAGTTAGAACCTAAATTACCTTTGTAAGTTCTCTTACTATGCAAAAGGATACAATGCAAAGGATATTATGCAAGGGAAAGTGATGCTTTGGTTTAAAAAAAAAAAAGTAATTAAATATTTAGCTAAAATCACAAAGGCATTGTGCTGTGGAGAACGAAGTGGTATGAAACTGGTGCACCCAACTAGCAAACTTTTTGTTTCAACACAACATTTATTGGTCTAGCAAGTTCCTTTTTCAAGAAAGGTGTCCTTATCATCATCTCCACAGATACACTTTGAAAAGCAGAACCGAGAACAGCCCTACAATTAGGCACTGCGAAACTGGCAAACCCTTTCATCTGGGTGGCTCCCGAAAGGCTGCAGGAGAATTCCAAGGAATTGCAATAGTTCCCCCAGGGATCCTGGCGCACACAGCTCTAAAGAGATGCCTCCCAGAGAAGCCCTGTTTATCAGAAGCTAATGCATCACACACTGCTCTTCTGTCTCACAGTGTGTTTTGGAAAACTAAGCCACCTTAGTCCTCCAACAGCATTTTCTGTTCCAGCAGGATGATTCAGCCCTCAGCAAGGCACACTCGTCTCCTCTGCTTGCTCTGACACAGGGCTCACGCATGGGCAAAGAAACAGATGCACCTGCCCTCCCTGCTACTGCTTGACACACGAGCAAGGGGCTCCCACCACACACCAGACTATCCAGATGTGTCTCTGGATGATGCAATTTTGCAAGAATCCAGTTACTTACACGGCCAGCAGCTAGTGATGCACATCTGAAGGAGAAAAGCAATACAAGTGCTTCCCAAGCTGCAGGAAAAATCAGCTTTCAGCTTTCTGGATTTCCTCTGCTTATTTGGCCTTTCTTATATCCCCAGATCATAAGGAAGCCATGATGCTACTGGGAAAAATTGTGTAGCACACAATCCATCAACACAGAGATGGCTTATACACATGAGAGTTACACATTCAGTGAAAAAACACCCTCCCGAACCAGCATCTTTGCATACTAGATTAGGGTGACTTCCCCCCACCCCTCTTCCAGTTTCATATCAAAAGTCTGTTTTAAAATGATTGCAGCGTTTTAGACAAGCTGAACTTTCAGGTTGTGTCAGCACAATGGCTGCAAGTTTCACTCCCAGCCTTGGCAATTATGTTTTGGTTTCTTGTCTGCTTTCCTGTGCTTAATTCTGCAGCAACATCCTTGTCTTCTATTAGGATTATTGTATTCATTTATTTACTATTTCTAAAGGAAGTACCTCATTTCTATAAAACCTTAAATATTGCAAACACAGCTTTGTAGACTGAGTTTCTTTGACCTCAATGATCAGTTACCACTATTAGCCTAAGAAATTTCCACCAAGGAAATCTGAATGGTCTTCAGTGACCTGCTTGCCCAAAGTTAAGCTGGCCACAGATTTTCCAGGAGAAAGCTAACAGCAAGCCAATACTGCTGAAGTGCATTAGCATTTAATGTCAAATCTGAATTCTATCCATCACAGGCTTACAGCCACCAGTGAGTGTTATGATGTGGACTCCAAACACTGACAAAAACATGAGTTGCTTCCCCACAGTGGCATTTTGGTTTCAGCAGAATACAAAAGCTTCCAAATTGGGTGTATGTTTGAACTCTACACCTGAACACACATCCTGTGTTTTGCCCACCACTGCTTGCATCAGCTTTACTCAAAGCAGGAATGGAAAAAAGGGATAAGTGTTCCTCCCCTCCTCTATGTAATTAAAATCCACAAATGCCACTACATCTCTGTATGACAACACTGCTGCACAGCTCACAATCTTAACAGTGACCTAGGAATTGCCTTGGCTACACGTTACTATAGCACTAACTGACTCTCATGGCATTATTATGTTGAAAAGTGTGGCTTACCAACAAAACAACTTGAGCAGAATTAGTATGAAGGGCTGAGCATCCAGAATAATTAGTGACATTTTCCTACTTACATCTTTCCAGATACCTTTTACAGAAGAATGCTTTATATAGAGATTTGTTTATAAATTTCCTCAGAGACAAAGGAACAAGTCAAATAAATATAAGGCCTCCTAAAATAAGGCACAGCATCCATGTTTAACCTCTGAAAAAGGCCCAAGTGCTCAGCAAGCTTCAGCTAGATGTTATCAAGTCATTTTAGGGAAGTATTATTATTGGAAAGGAAATACAAAACTTGCAAAATAACCTGTCTTTATCCTGCTGAGAAAGACCTTTTTGCTTTCTGTTTCTGAAAAATACATAATTTCAAAATATAGATCTTTGAATATCAAATCAGATTCTGTTCTTGTTTTCTTGCAACAACTTACCAGGTCTTACTGGAAATGAATAAAACAGAAACCAAAACCAAATTCAACACTGTAAACAGCACAGCAGATGATTTCCAAATACTCCAATGTTTTCAAGAGTTTGGATCACTAAATCCAACTCAAAAGTTCAGAGAGCAATTGAGGAAAATGCTTCTCTGCTTCAGATTTAAATTCAGAACCTTAACCTCAAATCTGGTTCTTTTGAAAGCAAAAAAAAAANTCCAAAGTACTGATAGAAAGTTTCAGGTTGACCCACAGCCAATGTGAATAATTTTCTGCCAGTACCACTCTCGAAGCACAGATCAAAGGCTTTACTGCACATTTGGAGCCACTCCTGTGATGCAAGGATTAGGCACGAAGAAGGAGCGTCTGATTTTCAAAGGTGCAACTGCCTGTGAGCGTATCTAGTGCATATCAGAGCATTACGAGCTCAGCCACAAACACCAGTGCCAGACAAACCACACCTCTGAAATTCTTGTCTTGTCTCCCATTTTCTTTTTTATCTCATCTAAGCTCACTGTCTCATCACACCCCCTTACAAGGAAGATATACCTAGTCATCAGCCCCTCATTCTTTTATTTTAATTTATATTTTTATGATTTTTTTTCTCGTTTCTTTCCAGTATTATTGTTCACTTGGGAGTTTATGACACCGAGCTGGAAACACAATATCCCAGCCAGATGCTGCAAGAGGCAGCGATGCAGCAGCAGTGTCTTGGTGCAGATGCACTGTGGATGCCACTGAATTCTAACAGCACTTCTTAAACACAGCCCTCCCATCTAATCCTGGCAGTAATCTAGCACTAGATTAAGGATATTATTGTCTCTAGAAATATTACATCTGGCTCTAAATATACAGCTGCAGATGCACACAAGAGTCAACAACATTGCAGAAAGAGAACTGTCTTCAGGGTGAATACAAGTCCTGGTACTTTCATGAACAAAGGCTTCATCATGAAGAATCCAATTGGTTATTTCAGTACCAGCACTAGCTTCTACTCCTGTGAAGAAAAGGAAACATAACTCTGTCCTTCCTAAAAGCACCTCGGGAAAGTCATTAGGAAAACTGCTGGTGCACTTAATTTAGAAGCCCAGATACTGCAGACACTTTGTGAGACAAGCAACCAGTGGCTGCAACAACCTTCATCATATGAGTAAAGAACTGAGATTCAACCCCTAATCTTGTCATTTATTCCCTCACACATTCATGACCAGAAAGAAAAGTTTGTGAGCTGCAAATTATAAGCCAATGCCAAACTTGCTGGATGAGGTTTTGAAGACGTCAGACTAGACAATCACAATGTTTCTTCTCAGGCGTTAAAAACTAGGGTCCCTGACTAATGCTGCACCCATTCAGTTTTCCTAGCAGGAAAAAAATCATCCTAGGACAAAGAAGAATGGCAACTGTATTGTCCTTGCTGAGAACGAAGTAGCACAGGCTTGCAAGACTGCCACAACAAATAAACAGAGCTATTAACAAGGCACGTAATGAGAACTGTCCATCAACCTTACAAAAGCATAAATAGCCGTGGCAGACCATTAAAATGTTGGAAGAGAAGAGCTGAAGATGACACTTCTGGTGCCAAATAATGTTTAAGGCATACACACAGACACAAAAATTCCTCCATTTCATTAGCTGCTGCAGGATGAACACAACCCTTGACTCTGCCTCTTACCAGCATTCAAACCTGCCCTGAGCATCTGCAGTTCACAGGTGCTGAAAGTCTAGGGGAAAAAAGAAAACCCACAGTGACCAAAGCTTTATGGAATTCACTTTTCTCCCTAATAATCCACATCACACAATTGGTCTCCACAACATCTAATTAAAATGCCTTCAAAATGACAGTTGTACAGGAATCTTGGATGCAAGTTATCAGACCATTCCCAGAAATTACTGCAGCCCCATCAGACACACATGATCAGCAGCTTCTCTGCCATTATACTTGATGTTTGGACTCCTTGAAATCTCAGTCATCTCATGAACCATTTTAATCAATTAATGACATCCATTAATATGGATTGACATTATCTGGAGACAGAAGTCAGCAGCTGAGCCATCAGCACAGCTTTAAGAAGGCTGAGACTGAGCCAGGCTGAGGATGGAGATGATTCTCTATGTGACTAATCAAAGGGTGACACTTCTGTCATGACCTATAACCAAGTCTAATGCTCTCCGCAAAGGAAAGCATCAAAGGTGTGAATTCAGACTACAGACAAAATTCAAGAGGCTAAAAGACATCCCTCTGAGTTATGTCAATACTAAAATAAATCTAGTGCAGCCATATGCAACTGCATTATGAAAAATAAGAAGTACACACTCCTGCACCTTTTCCTTTTTCTTCTGTATGGCCCCAAAATGCTTTAGGGATATCAGTTAAAACATACATGAAACCTGAGAATTTTATAAATCTGAGGCTTTGCTTCCCCGTAAACAATCAAATAAGGCCCAGGAAAACCCAGCTCCCAGTGAATTAAACACTAAGACTCAAATCAGGTGTCCTGGTTTCTGTACTGTATTCCAGTCCCAGCATTTCAGCATGACACCAGAGCCAAACCCAGAAAGTTCACTGCCCAGAAACCAGACAAAAGCTGCACTTCTTATATAACTTGCTCATCTGGCCAGGCTCATGCACATTGTGCTAACATTCAATGTTACCCAGGCACAGGTTCCTCTGTACTCATGTTTTAATTCTAACAGAAAAAGCTTTGAGAATGCAAGATCTCAAAGTGATGACATGAAGTGGGTTTAAGCAGAATTTAAAATGGGGCTTACAGAACAGGCAGACAGCAGCAGCAGAAGTCATCTCTCCCAATGTTAACAGGACTTCTGCCCTCTCCCCAGAACCCAGGTTCCCTTGAGTGCCTGAGACAAAACTAACTCCATGCTAAAAATCTGTACTTTATAAATGCTTAGAAATACCCTATAGAGTTATTACAGATTTTTCTTAGAAGGTTTTTTTGCATGGGGGTTTTTGTTCTGTTTGCTTTTTAATATTAATTAGTGCTGTATAATGCACCAGGGACCCAAATCCAATGGCAATCACAGCTGAGGGAACATAGTCACTCTGCTGCTCTCACCAAAGCTCTGCTGTTCTCAGAATATGAAACCTTGCTAAGTGAAACTGTCGGTTTTCACAAGTCTCTTTTCTCACTACCATTTATCTGAAACAATATTTAGAGATGAGGTTACCACCACCCATCAGAAATGGGTAAAAGCAGAGGCTGAAAAAAGCACAAACCTCCTCAATCAAATAAAAAAATTGCCATGTTGTTCATTTTTTTTCCTAGCAAAATCCCTAGCAAACAGAACAGCAAATTTGCAAACCCAGTAAGACTGATCTGAAATTACATATTCTCAGATGTTGGCAAGAGTTCATCAAAAACATGCAACAATATCTCTTCTATGGGAAGAAGGAAATCTAGGAAAACTTTCTACAGCCACTGTTCAAATATCAGCCTCACATTTCTGAACAGGGCAAGAGGACTGAAAAACTGAAAGCACTTATCTGGTAAAAGTAATGGCAGGTCTTTTGTGCTCTCATTCTACAATGCTGCCCTTCATAATTTGTGCATAACTCATTCACAGAAACCTAAGAGAGTAAAACCACAGTTTGGTGAGAAGAAGCAGAATTGAAAATGGTTTCTTTCTCCGTGTTTTAATCCCCTTCTGTGAAAACAATGTGTTTCTGTAATGCTAAATAACAAATTATGTGTCTGCAGAATCAGGTTCCTTTTTCAGTTGTGAGGTAATTATTTGAATACTGAAAACAGAAACCCCAAGTCATCTTTCCTGCTCTACTCAAATTCTTTGTAACTTATTCTCAAAAAGCAAATGAGATTTCTCATTCCAGTTTTATTCCAACGTGATCAAGACTTACTCCTTCCAGCTCAGAACCTGTAACACTCTTTCATTTTAGAGACTATTAGAAATTAGAGGATGCCAGTATTTTATCTGGCAGTCAAGAAAGCCTTTGAAGTTTGATGTCTACAATGTCAAGAGACAAGTAACGACAGAACTTCATTTGTGAAGATGAGCAACTATTTAAAAATCAGCATGGAAATTTCAGCAACACCCAGTCAGGATCTGGGCTCTCTGAATGTGTTCCAGCAGATGCTTCCTCTTCTAACCAGAATGGTGTGAGTTAGAGATAGTGACCTTAAATACACACAAGGGGAGTTTACCATCCACCCTCTGCGTGCTTAAAAAGAACAAGGAGAAAAGCACAGCATTCTTTTCAGATTTTGCTGTGCATTTCTGGACACCCTTTCTGAACACTTGCCTCTCAAGCTTGGGTTTGCTGTGCTTGGCAGTCTCTTTTGTGTCTTTTGCAACACTGTGCACACACACTAATTGCCTGTGGTTTCGTGCTTTGCTTCCCATTTAAAACTAACACTTAAACAGTAGCTTTATTTTTTTTAAATAAAGGCTTTTTTTTCCCTAAATTCTGACATCTATTTCTCCTTTTCAGCCTGAAGGAGAAATTATTTTTTTACAATTGACACAAATCATTCTTAGGAGTAGTATCTTGTCTTTACTACTTTGATTCACTAACTTTCATTCATATTATTCCTCAGCTTTTTGAGCTATCCCAAAAGCAACAACAGCAGGCAGCAAAATGTTAATTTTTGGAGTGTAAGCTCTGACAACACACATATGTTGGAGACTCCAAACTACAAAGAGAAAAGCTTAGATAAGGAACACATAACCAAAAAAGACCACATAACATAACCAAACACATAACAATACATAATCAAAAAGAACCACTTTTTCCCAATTCTTATGTTGAGGGGGATAAAAAAAGAAGTCAGGTAATTTCTATATACGGCTGCAGTCCATCTCCTCCTGAAGGCAAGATGAGTTTTTTCATTATCCACCAAATGTAAGACAAAGCCTGGAGAACGGATGATGCCTCTGTGGCTGACACTCTGGTTGGGGATGAGAGATCCTCTTTGTTTGGGGAGTTAACAGCAGCTGTTGGGGTGTTCATTCAGCTTTTGACTTTCTCAGCAAGCTCAGGTGCTCGGGAACAGGTACCGGTGCCCAGAGAGAGCCTCCCGGAGAGGAGAGGAGAGGAGAGAGCATAAACAGCACAGCCGCAGCACCAGCCGGGGACTCTGGCCACCGCTCAGCCCCACAGCGAGTCCCCCTCTGGGGAGAAATCTCACGTTTCACACACCCACCAAGTCTCCACATTCCATCAGTATCAGCTCCTTGGCCAACAAAGCAGCCAGGAGTGGAGGGAGACTCGTATTTACTGCTCCGTATCAGCGCTGCGATGCGCGGCTCCGCAGCCGTTCGTCCGCAGTGACGCCCCAGGCTGGGAAAGCACCGCCAGCCCCAGAGCTTCCCCCCGCACACCGCCTGCCCTCCCTCCCGGCCAGGGGAGAGCTCAGCCCTGCCTCGAGCACTCCCTAATTGCTTCAGCAGAAGCTGAAAGACGTCAGCAACAGCACTTTCTGCTCCTTATTCCCTGAGAAAGCAGAGGAAAATCTGCAGAGAGCAAGCCTCCGACTGCAGGTTTGGTGTTAAAAGCCTGGTCTTTGGCCAGCCGTGCAGGGAAGATAAAGGCTGACCCTGCGTGCTCCGAGCTGACCAGGGCTCAGCACGGGTGACTCCAGCAAGAGCCACGGCAATGAATGCACTGAGTGCTGCTGTAATCTCACTGACATCTGCAGCTAAACTCATCCCAGGGAGGGAGGCAGATCTTCCAAACAATCGAAACTGAAAAATCAGAACTGTTTCAATTGCATGATAAGGGAGACAAGCTCATCAAGCTGCTAAGTCGACCAGCATGTTACCGCTCTTCTGGCCCAGCTTCCAGCAATCTATTCTGCTGATTTTAACAGGTTGCTTTGACCATTAAGGCTCTTGAGGGTTTCTAGGTTTCATACACCTTCCTTTAGGCCGTGCCTTAGGCCTGGTAATGTATCACTGTCTACCTGCAGAATTTCTTCCTTAGCTCATTTTGAAATATCTCAGACTCAGAAACTGCCTTCCGTCTTCAAACAGTTACTTCTGTTCTTAGCCAAAGGAAACCAAGTATGTAAAATAATAAATAAATAAATAAATAAAGACTTGAACCCATTTGCCACCACAGAGAATTAGCTGCTTCACTTCATTTTCTGTAGAGTAGCAAAAAAGACACAGCCCCAAACTTGAACAATCTGTCAAACTAAAATCATCTCACACATACGATGCCTTATCACAAAGCAGCACGCAACAGCTGAGCTTAGTTTATTTTCTTAAACTGCCTAAATTATCTTGGCAAAAGCAAGGACAGCACCACTCACAACCTGGTATGGTACAAGCTATGTGCCAGTTTTACAAAGCAACCATCCAGCCTGCAACTTTCACAGTCTTGCAGGCAAAACCAACCTGAAGTTTCTCAACTAACATTGTCTCCTCACCAGCAAGGAGAACATTTCCTGCTAAATCACAAAGGCTCCTGGGATGCTGTCACAGCACAGCCAGGGCAGTCAAGTGCAGATACTAGCACTGCCCAGAACACAGGGCAGCCAGCTCACATGCACACCCTGCACACCAGCACTGCCGATATTCCTTGAGGCTACTTACGCCAGCAAGCAGTACTCCTTGTTTTGACCAGTTTTAAATGCAAATTATTTGAAACAATGCTAATAGCTTGTTTAACTCAACAGTTATCAGTCCATAAATTGTTCTGGTGTCAGCTTTTGATGAAGCACAAGCAACACCCTGGGACCACAGAAGATGCACATCCCAAGCACCAACATGCCTATCAATACTGACTGTGGGTGCTTCACACAGCAAGAGCATGAAGGATGTATCACTGTGAATTACATCAAGTGGACCAATACAGGAGGAACATGTCCCCTAGGCCATGGGATAGCATTCAGACTCCTTCTCTTGATCTGAAAGCTCTTGTTATGAACACAGCACTGGGGCTTTGCAAAGTGACAGCTGGTTACCAATGAACAGAAGGAAAGCAACGTCATTCAGCCTCAAAATCTCGTTGTCTATCCCACTTAATTTCTTTATTCTAGAATCTTGGAACACAGCAAACAGAAAGCTTTTCTATTTTTTTTCTATTTTTTCCTATTTGCTTTCTATTTGCTTCTGTAGGAAAGAGCCTGGTAAAAACCACAGCCTAGAACAACCAAGCTCAGCATGGACTGACATGAGCAAAGTCAGAATGAAGGCCAAAGGAAAAATTGGGTCAGGAGTGTTGAAGCACCTCTGACCTCACAGGCTGTCCCCAGTGAGCGAGGGATGGGATGTGTAGTAGTGGGAGTCTGTATTGTTGATACTCCATCTCTGTAGATAAACAGAAACCATCTGATTCTGGAAGCAGATAAGCAAACATCTTTCATCAGGGCTAAAACAGATACATTTCAGAGCAATGTGCAACTGCCACTGATCCCTATCAGAAAGCTACCTTTTGATTTCAATTTCAGAGAAAAGATCAGCTTACACGTTGCAAAACAGTAAAAACCATCCTCCACTTAGACAAGCAAAGCCTTGGCTAACCATATGTGGGATTATTTACCTACGTCATAGATCTGTATGTCAGCAAAAACACTATTTCACCAATCAATTTCAGAAAAAAAGAGGCCAAAAATGAAATGTAACATGACTCTCTGTTCCCCTACTATCCTACTGCCAGCCCTACAGAAAATGGGAGGTGTCACAGGCATCACAGGAAATATAAAACCCAACAGAAAACACAAACCTAATTTACATGGAACAGCAATCTCCAGAACAAAATTCTAACAAAAACTCCACAACAAAATTCTAACAAAATCTGAAAGGATTAGAAAGAAATTACATACAACATCCATTGAGTTAGGACAGGAAAGGCAAGACAAATCTTCTAGAAAAGGATGGGTATGCAGTTATCCAGTGTGTAGAGCAAGGGTAAGCAAGCAGTCAGCAATGGTGGGCACTTCTACAAAAGGTAAGGACTACGTAGTCCACAGTGATTCAGAAACCCTTGCTTCCCCTTGGTGTTCAGTCACTGTCAGGCTAGATATTTGCTTTGTTTCTCTGTGTCCCAGGTTCCCCATCTCCTAATATGAAGGAATTTTCTTTGCAAGGCACTTGGAGATCCATAGATGAAAGGCATGGTAGCAGAACTAGGTCAGACAATGCTGATGTATACACTTAACTCTGCAATTTACATGGCTGGAAAGTGTAATTAAAACTCTACATCACTTTTCTCAAAGGTTCAAAATAAGACAGGGTGGGTTTGATTCCAAAAGGTAAGACATACATTTGCACTTTGGTTTATATAGACCCATAACAGTTTTCTAAAGTAAATGCCACATTTTAGAAGAAAGCGGAGGACAAATCCAGGGATTAGCTGGAAGCCACGTCATTTCCTATGACCTGTCTATTACTTTACGAAAACCTTTAAAACAAAACCACTGCACACACCGACACAAACTTCCTGTTCTCTAACCACTGAATGAGCAAGCACAGTTACACTTCAAGAGATCCTCTGAGTAGCTGTACTATTGCACAAGCCACGGCACACAACACCCAAAACCTAAATCCCAAGCTGTCGGTTTCTTCCAGTGCTACCTCGCTGTAAGTCTAAAAATAAGGTTGCACGTAACCAGTTAGACTGGGCCAAATGCTTTCTCTTGAAAGATATACACAAACTCTTGGCTTTATGGTGGCAAATAGTATAATACACATTTCGTCTTTTCTCTCCTTATAGAACTCTATCCCCCAGGTTTCCCTGATTTCAATTACTAGTAGACACAGCACGAAAACCGCCATCACAGTTGGCAGCAGCTGGCACCTTTTCAAAGAGCATCTGTGGAGAAACCCAGAAATGACTGGCACGGGATCTCTTAGAGGTGGTCTCACCACAAGGGCAGAGCACTGCAAGGAAACCTTTTTTCCAGCTCTCTGCCCTCACTGCACGGCGATGACCTCACCCGGCAAGGCTGCCTGCGGAGCGCCTCTGCCAGCGGTAATTCCAGCCAGAGGAACATACCAGCCACTCATAACCAAAATTATCAGGCTCCATCTCCAACACAGCAGCCAACACCGCCTTTGAAGTGGAAACTGAAGCCCAGGGCTTTTTGACTGTGTGATGAGGGTGCGGATAAACAGAGGCAGCCTTGGTTTCCTGGAAGAGGGGACAGGAATGAGGGAAGCAATGCATGGCTGGGGAGGTCTGATGTTTGATTCAGCTCAGCTCAGGGCTCCCCTTTTTGCATACCTTTGCACACAGGGAGCCAGTGTGTTTACTCAGGGCTCTGGTTGCTCACTGGAGGTATGACGGGGACTGGCAGCTCCTGTTCAGGAAGTGGCCAAGAAACGTGGCCGCTCACAGAGGCAAATGTTCCTTCACCCATGCTTCTGCAGAAGAGATGGTCTCCCATCTGTTCTTCCCCCCATAGCTCTCCAGATTCCAGAAGGACAGGACACAAGAAATGGAGCAGAAACTGATGTTATGATCTTTGTGTAAAACTGGTAGTAGTACTTGAGGCATAGTACAAACTACGTTTCTAGACAACAATTTAAAACACAAAGAAGGTAAGGGAATCTCAGTGAATCCTCCCAGAAGTTATCCATTCCAGTAGGATGAATTTACTGGGTGAAATACACTCACCAAACTGTGAAGCAACACCCAACCAGAGTTCTTTTATCATGTCTGTTACACAGACAAAACCATAGGTAAGGGACATTTTACAGACTGGCGATGTGATGAAAATGTAGGAAAAGGACACAGGTAATTGCATCATCTTTCCTTCTACCCAAAGGGTTAATGCTAGTCTGGATGATCTCCAGATGCATCAAGATGATATATTCAAAATGAAAAGGCAACATAAAAGTCTCTGTTGAAGCCCTCAATGTTAAGGGGTTTTTTTTCTCCTCTATCTCAAATATGTTAAATGGCAGCAGAGACCATTTAAGTAAGAAGCAGCAACAGAACCACAAGGGAATTTATTTTATGATTTGCAACGAGGTGCAAATCCTGCCAACCACTTTAAACAATCAAATCAAACCTAATTTCCCCTCCCTGGAAGGACAAAGAGTATATAAATCTAGAAGAAACTGAAAAGGCCTGTTTTGCTTCTGATCCACATAAATGATCCTGGTAGAAACTCTAATGCATTATGGTGCATTTTTTAATCATCTCTGCTCTTTTTTTGAGGAAAACCTAACATGAAACAAATCATCTCTTCTTACAGAGCAAATCATTAAGAAGGTTTGAAAAATGGCTTGCCCACAGGTCCCCAAGATTCCCCAAGAGCCCAGATGTCCGGTGCCACTTGGGACACAACAGGATACAGTGGCCTTTGCAGAAGGCTCAGGTCTGCTACAGGTTGCTGCATCTGCCAGCCTGTGTATGCCCTAGATATCTTTAAGTATACAGATGGTCACTCACTCTTATTTATAGGTAACTGAATCACATCCTTTGTAACGACCGGCCCACAAAAAGTTCTGCAACCGAGCAAGTCTGCACTCCACTCTTTTTCGCTCCCTACTTCAAGACTATAAAACTCTAAAAAATGTTAAACTAAAATGAAAGTGACAGAACAATGTTTTTCCCAAAGGGCTGGCAACTGGGGAAATGAAAAACAACCTGTTTGAGAAGCAGTCATATACACCAGCTGCACAAGCCACCACTGATATTCTCCTTTTGTGTCTTTGGCATCTGTCAGAGAACAAAATGGGGAAAATATAAAAGCTTGGCCTTTAAAGGACAGAGCACTCTCCCAAGATTTTATGGCCTGCCTCTTGTTAAAATGTTTATTTGAATTTATATATTTAGATGGGTTTTAAATGCGAAGGCTCCCTTCCTCATGCCAATCTTTCATGGAGACCGCTGGTTACATCTGCTAGTATTTATATGAGAAAGAACAACAAAAAATTTGCAACTCTTGCAAACAAGGGTAACCCACACATTATCATGTGTGTGACTGTGGTGCACTTCCACATTCCTTGTGGAGAAGATGAAAGGGCACCAGGCTGCCCAAAGCACAGTGCAAGACCAGCTACTCTGAGGAGCTCCAACATCAAGGAGTCTCCGCTATCCCAGCAGCTTCCCTGAGTGCAGCCCACTGTGGCTTGGTCCCAGGAGCCAGCAGGCAATAAAGGTGGCACTCTGCTTCACACACAGCCAAACCAGCTCTTAATGGCTCCCTCTTGACTCAGGGCAGGGCAAGGCGAGGGATGCATTGATCTGCTGCCATGTACACCAGCAGATCTGACCTGGACAGAGGCACAGCATCAGGAGGATATCAAGGAAGGCTGCAGGAATCCTGTGGTCACACCCTGATTAATAACTTAAGAAAGCTACCTGATATAATGAACATTGATTTTAATTCAAGGAAAAGGATATATCAGTAAAAGGCTTCTTGCATTAATGCAAATCCTCACAGCAGAGCCTACACCCAGGACTCCTGTCTCTGCCAGACCTTTACTGCTGTACCACAAAGGCAAGTCTGGAATGCAAAACTACATAATTGGGAAGCACCAGCATGTGAGCTGACAGCTGCAGCAAGGAACCAGGTGACCATCCCCATACTTGTCTAAATTAGCAGGTTCAATGATGAACACAACAAAGATGGGCACTTCCCTACCGTCCAATTCTGATCTACAAATATCAATCACCGATAAGGTTATCCCGAAGAAATCCTTTTATCTGAGAAAGCAGGAAAAAAAAAAATCAGAGGGCAGACACATTTTCTCCTCCAGCTCATCCAGAAAGAAAAAGGTGAGCCCAAATGCAGAACTGAAAAGCAGAACTCCTGCACCAAGGCTGGTTGCTGAGGAACACTGGAATCACTCATAAAGTAGCTGTTCCAACAAAGGGGCTCCAAAGTGTGGTCACTGTATATTTACACAGTTGCTTTATTTGCTGTAGTTAACACAGTGTGTTTGCTTCTGTTTTTAAAAGTACAAAGTACCTGCAGAGAGGAGCACCATAGCAAAGATAAATTAAATATTTATCTAAAGAGAAGACTCACCAAGGAGTCTCCTCCACTTCACCTATGAAAACAGGCACTGCAGTGTGTGTGGAGCAGAGATGGGCAGGTGGGCCATCAAATCCCACTGATCCCCTAAGAAATGACCAATTGCCCCAGCAAAGATTCAGGCCTGAGACATGGCTGATACACTTTTACATCTAGCTCTACATTTCTGGGATGCTTGTGTTATGAATCGCTGCTGTCTCAAGAGGTCAGCGCCAAGATGAGAGAAATGATCTGAAGGTCAGCGCTGCTGGTGAGCAAACGAAGGCAGAGAGACCCAGACTAGGAGGCAGAGACACATCTCAGGGTTCCCACTCATGCACAGCTGCTGCCTCTAACAAAAATCGATTGCTGTGTGATTGGAAACGGCCACGTGCCTGGTCTGAGAGCCAGGCGGTAAATGCACAGCATGGGTGTTGCTTCCTGCCCAACTTGTGGTAAAAGTTGTTGATTGGAGATTATTTGTGTTGTTGTCCTTGCTGTCAGCCTCTAGCAAAATGTTTACTGACTTTCCTGTGCAAAAGATAAACAAGTTCAAATTCTATCTGTCAAAAATCCCAGTAGGAACCACAAGGCATTGACAAAGAACAATCAAGTGCAACAAGTGTGACAGATGAGGCTTTTCAGGACATCAGATTTCTAAGGCCTGCAATTAACCAAAACTTCATCACAACTCCTAAATTAACTCTGGCCAGAAAAACTACCTTCAGCCTGTAAAAGAAGAAAAGGGGGATAAAAGGGAAGTAGAAAAGACTAAGGAAGCTACTTCATGGTAACAGCACGTTAAACTGAGTACCTTGTTCATTCAGTCTTGTAAAACAAAGATTAAAGAGTCAAAAAGAAAGCGAAAGACTTATTTGTACTTCATGAACAGAGCCATGTTCCACTCTGATCCATCAAATGCTTGAGATATGACCAAGTTTCTTGCAGTCAAACATTTTTGGAATTTCCCACTACTTTTTGGTGGCTAGACATTTGTGCTCTTTTCAGCCAACAGGACCCAGCCATCTAGGATACAGACTCCTGAAATCCCCGTCACAGTGGCTCCTCTGAAAACAACTCTTAAGTGTCTTAACCCAGTCATCCAACACTGGAGTCACTCAACCAGCCCGTCACTTTCAGTGCTTATCTTCCAGAGTATCAGTTTCCCCTCAATTAAACCAGGCTACTAAAACTTTAATGTAAAAGGAGCTATTCATTAAAGTTTTGTCACATCCTTGGATGAAAATGCCCAAAACAGATGTGAAGAGTTACAAGATTTGCGTTCACAACTGAACCAAAAATGAACATAAACAATTATGGTACATTTGCACACAGCATGGGGGATCCCCCCTCCTCCCATCTCTCTTCATGCTCCAGTGCTCTCTTTTCTGAGGATGGCAGCTGTTAGAAAAACAACGAAGGAACAGAGCATACAAGAATATTTACACCAAGAACATAAGATTAGACCTCAGCAAGCAATTTTCTCTCCTATTTACACAGGCCAAGTACTCATGCATATATATACTCACATATATACATATATATATATGCACAAATATACATACACAGAGGATTCTGAAAGAAGAGAGGATCTTCTTCATGATTTGCATCCTTTCAGTCATAAAAGCACAGCTTACTCTTAGTCAAACATTGTTAGAAATTACTAGATGTTCAAGTTCCACACCAAACAGTAAAATGATTATAGCCTCCACCCAACTCCTGTACTGGTAAAGCACGTCATAATAATGGCCACACACCCTAGGTGTGTGGGAAACAGTGGATAATTCTCAAATTTATTTTTACTGTACTTCATTCAGAGTCAATCTAGAGAACTGGATAAAAGTTAGTGGAAATGGTATAAATATGGACATTCTTTTGAACCAGAAGCGTACAAAGTATAATTTACAAAAATCACCACCGGAGAGTTACGTGAAAATAAACTATTCAATAAATCTAATTTTGTAATAACATGTCATGACAATTTCTTGTACTTTGAAGGACTCATTTTAGTATGCTCCCAACTATCATAAAGCATTTTTTTCTTCCACAGCAAATGTACTTTACCATTGCATTTGCTGGAAAACATGCCTACTTCTAAAACACTAACACTTTCTTTTAATGACCAACAACAGCTACAATCCCCAAAATTCCTGATAAACTTGAGCAAATTACATCTTTGGCAACTGTAGAGAATACTATGCATTTCTGTTCATGCCCTTCAATCTTCCCTACTCCTTGCTTGCTGCTTTGCAGATTATTCACATCAGCATTTGCTAGAGTCAAACACAATCCCCACACCAAAACAGAAGTACCAATAACTTGTTTATGTACAATCTTTGTGCCAATCCAAGAACCTTCCCTAGACACAGGTACACAGTGCAATGGCCAAATTAATCTCCATCTGCCCCGAACTGGTTAATGGTGTGTGACATGGAGTGAGCAGAGCAGGAGGAAGGGAATGGATGCAGTGTTTTGAATGTAGCTGACTGAGGAGCTGAACAGTCCCAGTACAGGAGTTTGCTGGCAGATCTATTACGCAGGTTGTGACCTTCATCAGCCTGGACTTTTATCAAAAACCACTTTATGAGAATGTCAGAATGCCACACCACATTGCAGCATTCACCCCAAGTCCATTCTCTTTGCCGCCCTCACACTCTCAAAAACTGAAACTTCAGACAGTGCTGAAAAGACTGAATACATCCATAGTTCAGCACACACAGGAATACAGAGAACAAATGTTTTGCTCATATTTCTAGGGAAAGGTTCCCAGACTGCCCAGAAGACAGAATCATAGAATCATTTAGGTTGAAGAGACCTCCAAGATCATTGAGTAAGCCAACTCTTCCAGTCAAAAAAATCTTTCCTAATTTCCAATGAAAACCTTCCCTGGCACAACTTGAGGCCATTTCCTCCTGTCCCATCACTTCTTAACTGGGAGGTTGACCACCACCTGTCCAGCTTACTGAGGGTGTACTTGATTTCCTCATCCAGAAGATGGATAAAAATATTAAAGAGACCTGTCCTCAGTACTGAGCCCTGGAGAACACCACTGGTGACCAGCCCCAGCTGGATTTAGCTTCATTCACCTGCTGTCCCGTACATGCTGTGTGATGGTGCTCAGGATGTGCTGCCCATGAGCTTCCCTGGCACCAAGATCAGGCTGACAGGCCTGTAGATCCCTTAATCCTCTTTCTGGCCATTCTTGTGGATGGGTGGCACAATCAGTCATGTGCATTACTGTGTCAAAAAAGCCCAAAAGGTTTGTTTGTGTACCTAGATCAGGTCAAAGGCACAGTAGTCACTGCCCAAGCACATTTTACTGGTGTATTTAGGCCATGGGTGGCCCTTCAGAAGCCGATTTGTCTATCTGCAGTAATTAACAACTCTTCTGTGCTCCTTTGGTTTGCCACTCATCAGAGAACCCTACCCAGCAAGGCAGCAGTTCCTGGCAGCCAATGCTGGTGCTGAAAGCAATTAATAGAGATGCCAATTGCTCAGCCCGGTGAAAGACACTGAGAGAGACAGATAAACTGAGCTGTCCTTCTCTGGATGTTCCCCTGCAAGGTCTCTTACCACCACAGGTCTGCTGCCACCAGGCAAACCATTTCACCTCAGCAGAGCACTTAAAAAAATAGACCAAATCACCTCTCTTTGGAATAAATTTTATAATATTGCCTCATCACAGACACTCAACCAGGGAGAGATCCACCACACATTCTCTTTCCACATGACTGCAGCTATTTATATTGGCTGATCAAGAATATTTGGGGCCTTATACTCTGTAAATATCTGCAGATTCTTCCCAAATGGGTCAGAACAGCCATTTGGAGAAAGGCAACAAAAAAGAAATGTCCCTTCTCAACACGCTTTTACTGGCCAATCATTTACCTATTTATGGTAAAAACCCTTGTGTGGTACATGGCACTGGGCTTGGAAAGGCAAGGCAGTATTCATGTTAGCAAGTCAGTGAACTCAAATAAGGTATTATTTGTGTCAGACTTGCATATTAGTGAAACTTTGCTGATCTCTGTGCGGGTACTCTCACTAGAGTTTGCAACACTTAGCAGTTCATTTCCAGGGAATGGTGGGAAGTGACTCCTCTAGATGGAGTTAGTTCTGCAACATTTATCACTCCAGAAAGTGCAAGTACATTTCTCTTTTGCAGAGAAGTAGAGCTGGTCAGCAGTGCCTGGCAGTAACCTTGTTAAGAAAAATTCAGATTTAAACCCCAAAATTTTAGCTTTTTATCTAAAAGGCTAATACAACATGCCATGTGGTTCTAGGCATTGTGTAGGGTATTTTAGGGTGAGTCTACAACTATCACTATGACTTGTAGCTACAGAAGCTGCCAGAATCTGCTTTTACCCTCTCCAGACCAGTGAAAAATCCTTAGCCTGACATGAGCTCAGGGAGATGTTCCCTGGGATACAAGGTCACAGACCCACCTTTACATTTTACTTTCATAACTCAAGGCTTGACAGAACAGCAACCCTGAAAGCAGATCTGATATCAACAAGTTAATCTTCTCTAATTGCAGTGTTGCCTTCAAAATTTAATGTATTACCTGATGAAGGGAAAAAAAAAAAAAACACAAAAACAACAAAACCCAACCTTCTCACACGCACACAGATTGCACCACACCTTTCCCAGCAGCTGGGAGGAGACGTGCATTTTAATGTACCTGGCATTTCAGCATGCAATTGAAGAGTCCTGTCTTTCTGGAGCAGACTGGTAGGTGGTTTGGCAGTTCCACATCTTTCATTGCTATTTGGGTACCAATGGAGAAGTGACAGAGCAAGGAGCAGAAAGCCCCTGTTTCGGTTTCCAGTCACCCTTGGTTAAACTTTTTTCCTTTTTTTTTTTCCTTTTTTCTTTTTTTTTTTTTTTTAAGGGAAGAATTTAAGCAAAGCTTTAGCTCTAAAAATTCCCCAATAATAAACTGTAGTTATCAAAGAACTCTAGTTAATCTATAATCTTTACAGGAACAGCGTGGCAAGAACATGCACCTATAATAGAGTTCATACAGCTGAATTTGTCCTAATGCAGCCAGAACTGGATGAACACAAGGTAACCAAAGCCCCCATCCCTGCCAAAAAGCTTAGCACTGAGATTCACTGGGCTATCAAATCTGGTTTATTTTTAAAGAGAATTTGGTGCTTTGAAAATTAATGTGGTTAAGGTCCATTTCTATAGCTTATGTGAGCCAGCACAATGTAAAATAAACCTCTGGCTGAGAAGTCAACCTTGAAGCTTTTTATTTAACCTTCAGTCAGTGAAAATGGACTGCTTCTCTTGGGCAGAGTTGTGACCTAACCCATTTCTGCTTCACCACTGCCCCCTCAGCTGGGCTACTTCAACCATTTGCAGGCCTGGGAGGTGAAGGGGATCAGAGAACTGATCCAGGCCAGAAATAATCCCCCCTCCTTTTTTCCAGCGCTGATGAATTTCCTGACCTCTCTCACCAGGATGCCTGTAAACAGCTGGACCACCCAAGCAAAGGATGGTGTGGGGGTGGGAATGACAGGACAGGAGGCCAGAGGAGCTCCAGCCAGCTCTTACACAGACAACTTTTCCGCTGACAGCCTTTGTCAGTGCAGCAATGGCCTTTTCCACCAGCTCAGAAGTACCTCGAAACACACATTTTCTTTCCTAAACCTTGATTCAGCACTGGCAGCGTGCTCCTTTGCACAGCTGTGAAGAGCTTTGCTTAGGTAGATGGTAAAAAAGCAAGCTAAAGCTGAAACCAGAGTACACAATCACAGAATCATTTAGGTTGGAAAAGATCTCTAAGATCACAGAGTCCAACCATAAACCTCCACACAAAATGTGGAAAAGCAATTGTTTCCCTCTCTGGTCAGGCCTGGCTGGGAAAGTATTTCAAGCAGTTTCAGTGTTTTGTCCTTTCCAAACCCAACAGCTGAGAACACAGGACCTAGGCCACTCAAGTGATAAAAGATGAGTAAAATCCATTGAAGTATTGTTGAGTTACTCAACACAGTTCAAACCTGGAGCAAGTGTGGATGTAAGAGCCTGCTTAAAACTGCTGTTGGAGCAGCTTATTGCAAACACTAAAAATTCCAGAGGAATGTAAGCCCACACCTGCCCACTTTTAAGAGACAGCACTGCTCTGGCTCCCACCAGTCAGGTACCTGTGTACAAAGCAGACATGTTATCTTGTATTTCCTAAAGGCCATTTAGACACTCTTTTAAGTGTGGCCAAGGGAGCTGCTCTCCTGCTGCCGATGCTTATCTCTGTCCAAACCAAAGCCAGTGTTAAATATAACTGTTGTTCAAAAGCACATTTTAGCATCCAAACAGGAAACTGAAACAGTGTTGAAACAGTTGTCTTACTTGTCTCTTTTAGCAGAGAGCAGTTCTCAACCCCTAGTAGCACAAGTAACATTTCCACAAGCTGCTCAGTGTTCCCACAGGCACACACACATGCTGCTCTGTTCACAACCACCCAGCCAAATTTAAAGAGTGCAAAAGCAAAGCACATCCAGCAATTGTTTCCATTCAAAATGCCTTTTATGATCCAAACTTGGGGGTGGTGCACATGGAGGAGATGAGGTTTCCAAATAAAGATGTCAAAATAGAGGCCAAATTTGAGAAACATCGAGCATTCTGTAGTGTTCATCAGCATCTCCCAAGGGCTCCACTCTACCAAAAAACTGGGTATTTGTGGGAGAATAACTTCAGCTTTTGGCCAAGAAGATCACCAGCTTTAGCACACCAGAACCACACGTTAGGACACTTTATCAGTTGTTCTGTATTAGCACAGTTGGTTTCAAAAGTCTCTGCATTTGTGTATTTGTATAAAGTCTTTGCATTATTTAATAGAGAACCCTGAACGCACACATGCAACTGTTGCCTGCCGACCTACAATGAACTTGTAGACATGTTGATTTTATCTGTTTAACAGATTGGGTTTGCACTGACAGATGGACAGTGCTACTGTTAGGTTAATTAAAAATTAATACCATTAATGTTAGATGAGCATGAAACAAATTACCTTTGAGGTAAGATACTTTTAAGTAGGGGGGAAAAAGAAAGCAGTTAATGAAGTTTGAAGAAAATAGCTCCTAGTGTCATTAAATATATTTACCTGCAAATTTTCCTTTTTCTCCTGTTTTTCCTCTGGCAATACTTTTACTAGCCCAGACTCTTGTATTATCTGTTTTATTTGTGTTAACTAACCACTAGTGTACTTACTCAAACTTATAGAACATAATGGCAAGCCAAATCACTTCAAACGTCCCTTTCATGGAATATAATGTACTGGTCAAGATTCACAGAACTATTAAAAATCCGTCAAATCACTACCATTAGCTTTTTGTTAGCAAAAAGTCAAATGAGTATTTCCTTCAGTTTCTGCTAACTGGCATTCTTACAAAGCCCATAGATCAGTTCTCATTCTCTTTACATTTCTGAGCAGAAGATTTAAGCTTTTGGGTAGCATGCAGCTGGTAAATTTTTCTGACATCACTACCCACACAATTTGGTGACGGCGCCCATTGAACCATTGTTTGCAAGCAAGTCTTCAAAATTACTAACCAGGGTAAAAATTCTGCAGTGCCAAGAAGTCAAGCTGAGCTACTCATTTCTCAGTACCCACAATTCAATTAGCTGCAAATACCACAGCAGCAGCAAACCAGAGTTTCAATTTCTGCTGGCACATAACTGTATAAACTCAGTTCAGTGAACAGATTAAAAACAAGTAACCTCTTCACAGCATAAATCAGATACTGATACTTAGAAATATCTTCACAAAAGAAAGATAAATAGGATGAGGGAGAGATAAGGAGTATTTTTAAGATCTGTTATTTTAAATCTGAACTGTAAGATCAATTGCTACTGCAATTATCATTTTTGCATTTTTATATCCAACAATAAAAGATTAAATATGTGGTAACAGAAGAAAATTCTGGCTCCACAACACCCAAATATCAGAAATCTGGTATCCACTGCAAGCCTACAATGTAAAGAAACTAAAGAATAAAACATTCCAGCGGTCATGCTGGGCAAATCAACCCAAAGCAATGAGGACCCTAGTTATCAAAAAGGAAGTGCTTGACTTCAGTGGCAGCACTTACAGGCATAAACCTCAGTCATATATATAAAGGGCTGTCAGAGGACACACATTTGCACACATTTTACTCTTTATGATGATCAAGATAAACTAGCAATGGATGCAGAGTTCTGTGCTTTTTAACCCCAGCCGTAAAATTAGCTCAAATACAGTGTTTTGAGTTCAGGATGGTAAAAGACCTTGCAGCCCACAAGCTGAAGGGTAGGTTACTGGAAGGCAGAGAACAAGCAGAATACAGGTAACTGCATGGAGTGTATCAGTTTTGAGATCCTCATAACATTTTATGTGTCAGGATGTTCAGTGAAATTTAAAGGAACTTCAATCAATTTCAGTGGCAAGCACAAGTGACAGGCTGCCAGTTTGGCATCACCTGAACATCTAGAACACAACCAGTTTTTTATAGGTCCATGTATAATTCAAGTATTTTGTGTTTCTGATCAAAATGGCTCAATTTCAGCACATTACTCAGCACAGCATTAAATTAAACACATTTAAAATTAGTGACAGGCTTTTTAAACTGCCTTTTCAGGTAACTATTTTGCCCAATGGTTGTATAAACTCTTTCTCTTATGTTTCTTCTCTGATGGCAAAGAAGGGGGAGGAAAGGCAAGAGCTCTCAACCCTGTTTCTGGAGTATTTTTTCTCTTAACAGTTGCTTTTCTTTCACCTTTCCCTGGCTTGCACTGCTACATCCCCACCTTTGAGACAAGAGTCCCAGAGCATTAGCAGCTCCTGGCCCAAATGTTCACCCACACAGTCCAAAGCAAGAACTTGGTACCCTCTCCATGGGACAAGCTCTGCTGGTAACACTGCACATGGAGGGCATCTAAAACACGTCACACTTGTCACATAGGTACTGCC
Organism: Rhipidura dahli; assembly: GCA_013399225.1. NCBI lineage: Eukaryota > Metazoa > Chordata > Aves > Passeriformes > Rhipiduridae > Rhipidura > Rhipidura dahli. Next base: position 1,898,950 of record VXAC01008451.1, read on the forward strand.
TCTGGTCTCCTCAGCTGCTGAACTATTCATTAACTCTGCTGCATTCGACCTGTGCCACGCTTTGACAAAGAGAGAAGCTGTGAAACAATCACTTTTGACATGAAAGAGCCGCCTGGCATCCCTGTGGAACACAGATTAACAAAGCCTGTTTGCACTCTGGTTGTCACAACAGAATTTAGACTGGTGACTTGTTTCAAAGGTGAACTTGAACAGATATGAGCAGGTGAAAGGCGTCACGATGAGGTCACCACCCTATTTCACCACAGGGCAGCCCCTGCCTACAGAAAATCCAGCTGATGTCCTCAGTCCCATCTGGACTCAGTCTTGCATCCCAGAAGTGATATTTGAACCTCCATCACCAGTTTGTTCTTTGGCCTCTGATCTAAGTCCTTCAAGAATATTGATAACTGCTGTGGAACCACGGTTATCTGATGTTCTGTTTGAATTTTTAGATGGCACAAATACTTGGGGACACATTCACAAAGGGACAGAGGTGATACAACCCTGCATTATTTAACTTCCAGGCACACAGCTCCCCATAAAATACACCCAGCACCAGGCCAGGACTTTGCCACCTGGTCACAGCACAGTCACCTCTCACCAAAAGGTGCTTGTGAGAAGAAGAAGCATTTCCAGAGAGAACCTCCTGCATCAGGTGCAACCTGAGGTGCACAGATGTGAGAACACACTGGGGTTTTTTTCCCGTGAAATTAGCTAATTCATTTGATTCTTTAACACCTTCTGGGTAGTCACAGGGGAGGCCAAAAATAAGCAAAAGAAAAAAATTCCAAAAGAAGTACAAAAATAAACCCCTACTTTCCTGGGTTGTGAGATACACCAGACAGGCAGCATCAATGCCACCAGTGATCAATACTCCCACAAAATAGTGTTATGCTATGCCTAGAAAGCAGAGGGAGCAGGAAGGGATCTCTAACACAAAACCACCCAAGTCTCTTCAAGAACAGCAGTGAGAGCAGCAGCAATGACTGCACCATACGTACAAGTAATTACTGTCAGGACTCCATCTGGATCAAAAGTTTGGCCACTGTTTTACTAGCAGAAGAAACTCCAAGTTAAAACTGAATTTCGAGTTATGAGCCAGTACCTCCCTGTAATTCTCCTTTCTCCTTCCTGTACAACCACAGCCCTTAACCAAGGATTTTTTGTTTGTTTGTTTCTTCTTCTTATCCTGCAGGAGAATTTTGATTCAACCAAGAAATTAAACTCAGAGGCACAAGTAATATTATTTTCACCGCAAACCATCCCACTTTTCATTTTTAAATGGTTTTGTGGCAACCTTTTAGTGTTCCAAATAAATATAAATAAAATAAGATAAAAAGAAAAGCAAACAAACACGCAGTGTAGGTTTCCCTCACCCAGACAGGGATGAAAAGAACAGAAGCAAGCCCTGCACAGCTGTAAAGCCAGGTTTTTTAAATTTAAGCGTGGAGCTTCTGGTCCAAGCTTTGCTCTGTCCCATCTCCTACCTTTTATAAAGTTCTTAACAGTGTACAAATGAGATCATATAGGAGGAACTAATTAACTGTACTTTCTCACTGCTGCTTACCTTGCAACAACTCAGCTATGTAGAAATGTCCTCGTGCACAGGCTTGACACCCAGCCTCCCTCAGTCCACAAGAACATCCTGACCAAACTAAATACTTTTTTTAGATTACATTTTTTTCCAGCATCCACTGCTAGAATTGCCCTCTGGCAGAGAGGGAGTATAGGAAATTCCTACTGGTCAGCTCAAACATCCAGCACTGTCCATCACTGCACCTCTAGCAAAGCATCTCAGTACAGACAAACACTGTGATTTCCCCTGCAATAATTTTCCAGCTTCCAGCAATTCACAGCTCCTCTGGGGAGAAAGAAACACCATGTAGGTTAGTTCCACTACAAAATCCCGTAAACTACCTTAGAATAAAAATAAAATTCAAAAAAGAAGTAGGCAATAAAAACCAAGGCCCAAAGTAAGCTTTCAGCTTTGAAAACACTTTTACCACACTCCAGTTTTAAGATTTTATTCCTCCTTTTGCTCTAAAATGATGTTCAAGGCCAGAACTACAGTAACCCTGTCCAGGCACAACGTGGAAACTGTTGTGTACCACAGATTCAAACAGCTCTTGAAGGGGTTTAGACAGCTCCTGGAAAAGGACCATTTTGCCTTTATATTTCCACTTCCAGCATGGGGTTTGGTGTTTGATGTGGCAGATTTCAAATGAATATGTCAATATTGACCAGGAGAAGCTGGATTTAATACAAGGCATTATTAATTGCTGTTTTTTGGTGTTTTGTTTTTTTTTTTTAAATTATCTTTTTCTCCTTGAAATTACAGCTGACTGCATTGTTGCATTTTAGGTAAGGTCTCTTTTTGGACACAGGGACAAAACCAAGTTCTGTGGAGTAAAAATAAGTAATGCTACAGTTCCACCTGTAAAGACTTTATCATATTTGTGAGCTCAGACTGTAACTCAGGTTTCATCTTTACCCTGTAACACCAGTAACTCATCAACCACTTCCTGCTGAACCAGCCTCTGCTCAGCCAGCTCCCTCACATGGCTCCTGATGTCTCACAGCACAGTCACTCCTCCCTCCATCCAAGTTCTACGACATGAGTATGCTCATTAAGTGATTATTGCACTGAAGACAAGCCCAGTGCAACAACATTGGATGATTAATACTTCCACAATCTACTGTGCAAAGAGTTAAAGATTAATACTGTTTTACAGGCGATGAAATAAAGGTGGAAAGAGAGAATACCATTCTGACAACTATGCACAGGGTCAGCTGCAAATCAGAAATTCCTGGCCTATCACTCAGCCACACACAGTTATTACCATAAGACATGCAAACATGACTTATGCCCTAAGAGATCAGCTGCAAGGGACCAAAAGTGAACACCCACTCAAAGGTTTCATGATCAAGAAGAATTAATAACTGATTAATCTATTATTGATTAATTAGAAAGGTGAACAGAGTCACTGCCTATTTTTGAGAAACCGTGACTAATTCTTCTTACGTCTTGAGGACCTGGTATTTCCTCATGAATCTCAACAACTCCTTCACCCCTCTGGCATTGGTTTTTATTGAAATCATACCCCACTTCTGGTTCATCTAAAATTAAATCTAACAGGAAATAATGAACATGTGTGTCTGTAACAGACCCTTCAGTGCCTGAGGAGCACCAGCTGGAGTTGAAAGCAATCACCAAGGTTGGAGCTTTCTGGGATGCAATTTCACCCTGTATGAGCATCATTTGTACAAAAGGCTAATTTAAGAGGAAACCACACTGTTCAGTAAGTGCCAGACCCAAGAAAAAATTGGATTTGGGTGGTAGAGAGTCAAATCTGAGACTGGGGTGGGGGCCCAGGCAATTTTGCTCATTTGTTTTTCAACCTCCTGCCAAGTTTCCATGCCAATCAATAGCAATGAATCAGATTCTGAGATGTCAGGTAAAACCTGGTCAGTAATCAATACAATACAGGAATACAGTATGCCTGAAAAGGATTGACACAGGTTTGTGTTCAATTCTCATACACAAAAAAACCCACCCTTCTGTGTTTTCATTTCACAGGCTCGTTTACTAATTATAAATGTATCCTGCAGAGATGCTAAGTTGGTGTGGTTTTCCAGTAAAATAGGAATAATCTGGGCTATCTTCTATTCTGATCAGAGAACTACCCAAGAAGTTGAAACACAGTTATTTATGTGTCACAAACAACCTTATCCAAGGACACATATTCTCCTAGAAGGAAACAACCAACGTCAAAACACGAGTGGAAAAAATGCAATGTCAGCATCATATTGTTCCCTGACCTGTTCTATATTAGGTAATGCTATATTTTCATCTGGGATACACCTACATTGTGTAATTACCACAACACCTCACCTAAATATGGGAAGACGCCCACCCAAGGTCTATTGCTGGTCCAAGATGAAGGGAAGAAAAGGGTAGCATATTCTTCCACCAGGCACTACCATCCTTCACAATTTTCTCATGTCTGACCATAAATACAACACCTGAAACAGAGCATGTGCGTTCAGGCTAGGCCTGGAAGGGAGTGTGAGCAGCTGAAGAAAAGCTGGGCTCAAAAATACCAAAATATGCAGGGAGAAGAAGAAGCAGGATTAAAATAATAGTGAAACACTATGAGGCCATTGTACCAGACTGATCCATTACAGTGGATTAAAGAAGAAACCTCACTGCAACCCTTGGCCTGAAATGACCATGGTATCACTTTCCCCACTGCCTGCAAAAACCTTGCAGAGGGTCCCCTTGGTGCTCTGCACCTGTAGTCAGCAGCCCCAGGACTGGGGCTCACACTCTGATACAGGGAACACAAACAGAAACTGTTGATACATTCTTCATGTTTCTCACTGCACTGACGACAAGTGACCATATCTCAGGAGTGTAGGAAAATCTCAATCTCCAGGGACAACTAAATTAGTTATTTCTAGCATGCAGGTCTGCCTCACTTAAATCCACCATTGCATGAGTTGGACAACAGAAGCACCACTGTGCTGCCAAACCTGAACACCACACATTAGAGAAAGCCAAAGTTGTAGCAGAATCATTTTGTGGGAGGCTGAGGGATTATGAAACCACTCCAGTTTTGAGATCTTCCCAATAGTCCAAAAAAACCATGTAATGAATGTTAGATTTTTCAACTGTCTGTAAAATAGATTGTTCAATGTACAGAACATACAAAAATGGATTATTTATGGAGACCATGTATGTAAACAAAAACATGTGTTGTCTATAAACAAACTAGAGCAGCTAAAAAGAAGGGTTTATTTTTAAAAAGTCCTGTCTCCCTGTCATTTTGACTTGTGCTCCAAAAATCCCATTTGCATGGCTTCCATGGTAACTCTGCAGTTCTTCTCATTTTTATAAAGAACGATCCAAAAGCCACAAAAAGAGCATCCACTCAAGGCTTATGCTAAGGCCAGTCTAAAAACCATGAAGGAAAAGAAAGAAAAAAAGGAAAAGAAAACCAGCTAAGTCCAGGACCAGACAACTTTATATTGTTCAGTATCACCAGTGAAAACTGCAAGAACAAACAAGCTTTTAGAGTTATCTTAACAGAACAACAAACAAGCCTTTAGAGTTAATAATCCCTTCTCACGGTCAATACACACAAACAGAGCCTCCTGCTAAGGTCCTGGTCATCTGTCACACATCTGAGAACACCAGCAGCAGGAGATTCACATCACACAAGATGCAGGACCGTATCCTTCTGCTGCTCAGTTTCAAACCCTACTGAAATGAAGGCTGTAAACTGGCAGATAAAAACCCCGGGGGTTTGGAAGGGGCTTTCAAAGATTGGTAGTGGCTGGGAGAACCCTGTGGGAGATCCTTCATTTACAGCACACACAGGAAGGTGAAAAGGTCTTTGGCCACAGGTAAACTACAAGGAAAGTTACACTTCTGCTGCCTTTTATGTCTCCCCATTTAAACTACGTAATTGTTTTAAACGGCCTCTCGGTTGCATGTTGGGTTCAAACTTTGGTCACTATGCTCAGATAGTAAATCAAATTCCTCAACCATGTTATTCTTAGCATGTGTTTTCGCATAATTATTTCTTTGGTAAAGACAACACTACCACAGAGAGTCCTTCTGGCCATAACACAAACACCACTTGCCTCTTTTTTCCAAAGAGGTGGCTCCTCGTTGACAGTTTTCAATGCAGGATCACCTCAAATGAGAAGAAAAGCTTGAAAAGTAAGGCCACTGGTATGTACTGAAAGCACCCCACATTTAAAGGCCCTGTGTTATGGGAGCAGCACTAATTCACTTCACTAAATCACTTCCCAGCATTTTGACAAAGTTTAGGGTAGAACTGTATTTATAACTCTTCTGTTAACAAAAACATAGCCAGACTCCCAGGACACTGCTCCAAAACATATCATGTAATAATTTCCCCCCCACCCCCACCACAGTCAGCCTTCAGATGTTTGGTTATGAGAAATTCTATAGGATGTTTTAGATATTACTAAGTTGAACTTAAAAAATAGCACTCAAAAAGGAGCCCAACCAGAAGCTATGGGGAGAGACACCTACTAAAGGGCTGTCATCATCTCACAGTGCCCCTATCAACATTTCTCAGATCTGCCCAGGAGAAAATTCATCAGACGAGTTATTGGCCTGCTGAGGAGGAAATCTTTATTTTTAAGCTAATTTTACATATATTCTAAGCTATGTCCTTGCATTTCTTCACAGCATCCACTAACAAGGTACTGAAGGTAGTAAATCTTGAGTTTCATAGGCCTTGCTTTGTTGTCTTTTTAATATCTGCACTTGTTTAAAAAAAAAACAAAAACCAAAACAAAACCCCACACGTAGAAGAGCTACTATCAGAGAAGATAAAGAAAAGTGATTAACCACTGAAAAAATACTGTCCTTGTTGAGAAACATGCTTGAGGCAAAATAAGCAAACTTTCAAAGGCCAGTTCGGCAATGGGTGGAAGTTTCCAAAGCCTGAACCAAGAGGGCTGCAATGTTATTAAAAAGTTTGATTTCTAGGGCAGCACTGCTAGAGAACAGCAGGCAGTGCAGAAAGGGACCAATTCTGCTGCAAGGTTCTGAACTGATGGTGAGCACAGCCACTGCTGAACGTAAACCAAAGCCACATGAGCAGGACCTGCAGATCTGTACAACAGCCAGAAAGGGGAGAAAGGAGGGAGGGAGGGAAGCAGCAGGGATCACATTTCAGCCCTTAAGCATCTCATCTCTTTGACCCTCTGCGTCTGATTCCAAGCTCAAATACAGTTCTGACGTCCAAGGTGTCACCCTATCTCCAATTAATCAAAGGAGAGTTCTGTTTAAGTAGCCCCTTCTCAGGAATCCCATGGCCTGGTTTGGAATTTGATCTCTGCCATAGCTGTCAACAGATCCACTTCTTGCTTCTCCCTTTGGTTTTTATCTAAGGCAGCTCAGTAAGCCTGAAAGGAAACATGCACAGACCGAGCAAGGGGATACCGGGGCTTTTCAGCAGGAATGAAGCATCACTTTTCCTACAGTGAGTAGGGACTGGCTCAGCAGTGCTGAGGACAGAGCTGCTAAGGGTATGTTAAATGCTCTGAAGTTACCACTTAAGATAATGCATTATTCTGAAAAACTGAGGGAACGAGAAGCGTAATTAAACCTGACAGTCAAATAGCTACCAGGATCTCTTTCATGAAGCGTAATGTTTTCTGATTTGGCATTTTTTTAATTGTTTACCAATCCATCAACAAACCTTCCTGCAGTGCCCCCATGAGTGTAAAGAATCTGATCTTTAAACAAACTGCCTGTAGAGACCAGTTTGATAAGCAGTAAGAAATAATTATGTCGTTCAGAAATCAATTTATTCTCAGGCAGAAATGTATTGCAGCAATTATCTTAAATATGGGGTGAAGTCCATGCAAAATCATTGTGCCAGACTTCAGCATAACCTTTTTCCAGTGAAGTATGAGACAGCTGACAGTATTATCATCCCTGCATAAGAAATTAGGAGTGAGACTGACATATCTTTTTCACTGACTTTTGATCAAAACATGTCTAACTGTGTAGAGGGAGGTCTCTGCTCCCTGATAGCTGCATCTTGGAAAAAAAACATCTCTAGGAAATCAGTGCCCAGCCTTTTCAACACACACCTAACCTTTGTCCTGTCATTCACTGCTTCACATCTTAGATAAACACCATTTCTTTCCTCACTGGATACGCCCATCACAGGCGAACTGCTAAAACAAAACCTTCGCAGCCTGAAGTTATGAGGATTATTTGAATTTTTTTTCTGCACCAGAAAAGCAGGAACTCCCCCAGTTTTCCCCAAATAATCGTCCATCCAAAAATATCTCAGGGTGATTTTAAATATATACACTGTGCAAAGCACCACAGCACTTTGTGGTCTAATCCTGTAAAATGCTGAGGGCTTCCCGTAAGGGCTGAGTACCTTCAACTCCTACCCATTCACAAGGGAACTTGAGAAGCATACATTTTACAATTTTAACTGAGAACTGAGGGCTAAAAATTCACCCTACAGTAAATACAATTATTTTATAGAAGATCTGCAGGTTGATCACATCCTTAATCCAAACATGCAGCTGCACACATCAGGCAGCTATACAAGAGGGATGGGACTGGGTGCCAATTTTGGGGGATATAACCCTATTTACAGCACAGAGTAACAGGCTTAAAACAAACCATGAAATCCTCAGGTTCTTATTCCTTGACAACGTGACAGAAACCCAGCCTTAGCTGTAAATGTTCAGCTCAGTACCAGTAACTCCCCATTTGATGTTTCTGGTTATTTTTATTTGCCTATTGAGTCAGAATCCTCACAACAGGACAAAATAAGATAGAAAAAAGAGAAGGCAGCACTTATCCTAAAAATAATGTCTTCGGACCTGGTTATGGTCAACTACTGAAATTAATGAGATAAGATTCACCCCTCTGTCCCAAGCTCATCTTAGTCCCAGTGTGAATCTGGAGAGGAGCCCTCCTAATTAAAGGCCTGAGCAGCATCAGAGATCCAGTTGAGAGAAAAAGCAAAAGACAAAAGAGCTGCCTACTGCGGTTCATTCTAGCTAAGACTAAGTAGGAGGTGTGGTTGAAGGGGGTTTTTTCTTCCTTTTTTTTTNTTGTTTTTAAGTCAGTGAAAAAAGAGGCAGCTGTGAATTAGGTTACTGGTAATCTTTCAGTTTGGATCTACTTCCTGAATCTTTTGACTAATAAACCTTTCACCTTGTGCATCTCTCACAACAACTCACAAAGCAGGAAGCCGAGACCCACAAAATGAGAATTATAAGAAAAGACTAACCCCACTTCCCCTCTCCTGACATCTGTCACTTGCAAGCACGTGCCTATCCAAACATACATTCAGCTGGCAACCAGTGTCCTTTTCTTAGCTGTCCAAGAGAAGAACATAATCCTACACTTCCACACAGATTTTAACTATACTAGAGTATTTCTTAACTATATTAGAATATTTCAGTTCCCTCTACTAGTGCTTTTCGTTTGCAATATTTTCACTCCCCTGTTTCACTTCCCCTATGGAAGCACCTTCTTCTTTGTAAATAAACAAAGGATTGACAGAAGAATTTCTAACCAGTTCATACCTGAGAAAAAGCTTAATAGCTTCTCCAACTTCACTTTGCTCTACTATTTCTTTTGGGTGATTCTTTTTGGTTTTCTGTTATTTGATCACTGTTTATTAGGCAACAAAGCATGGAGAAATTGCCTTCATTTTACAGATATCCAAGATATTAAAAAAGTAATTTTATGTTAATTTTATAGCTAAGAACTCTTTGGCTCTTATAGATGCTCACCCTCCCATATTTTTTATTCACCTTTCAGAATGGTAATGCACATGAAGTCTCACTCATCTCAAGGATGCATGGGGATGTCTGAAAGCCATAAAAACCCCAACTTCTTCTACAGTATTTGTCACAGTGAAACTGTGAGCTCAAGGACAGCTGCCTGAATGTTTCCAGAAAGCAGCCCCTCCCTGCTCCTGATCTCTCTGCTACAGTAGCAACAGCCCACTGGGAAATAGAGAGTTAAACTTTGGTTAAAACAAGGCATTCCCCTCCACAAAGCTGATTCATGTGCTCAAAACCCAAAGCCAAGGCACTGAGAATGGGAAGTAGAGTTACAGAACGTGCGTCAATGATTCTGGGTTCCCCTTTTGTTGCTGAACTGCTGTAGCTTGCACGTTCTCAGGACACAAACTTGAGTAACTGCAAGAAAGCCATTCTCTAAATCCACTGAGCTGAAGAACTGCCATCATTTTTGGTGGAATTTCCCTAATCAGTCCGTTCAGTGAAAAGGAAAAAAGGCTACTGTGGCCAGTGAGGAACAAGACACTCTGCAGCATTTTAATAAGTTAAGCCATTACAACTTGCTCAGCAGAAACGTCAAGAGGTTTTGTTTGCTTAAAAGGAAACAGTTAAAGTAGCTGTTAGAGTATTTGCAGTGACTCTTTCCCCAGACTCAGAGCTATTAAGGACTGTAATTCTGACTGGAGTGCGATTTAGCAATAGTCACGTTGACCCCGTACAGCCTATCATGGGACCACGCAGCTCCAACACACTCAGCAAATATTAACCTGGTTATTCCCGAGGACACGGAATTTTTTATTTCTGTATTTCAGGTGAGGAAAGCAGGACTGAAAGAGCATCAAAAGACAGAAAGGGAGACCTAGCTCTGGTAAAGAGCAGCACTCTCGCTGATGAAGCATCTGTTCAGTAATAGAAATGTCATATTTTGATTGCAGGACAGCAATTTGCTTAAATCAGCCGTGGTATTTCAGTGGGACTCTCATTGTGCACGGCTTGTGCAAACCAATACTAAAGGTCAGTGTACTTAACAGCTACATAAAGTTAACATTGTTTATTGAATGCTACTGGCCTAGTGCAGTAAAAGACCCACACAAATAAAGACACAAGGATTTGCTCAGGATGACCACAAGTACAGCAAAAGCCTGTTTAGGATGAAAGAGAATGAATGCCCTCAATTCTTTAAATAATCCAGTGCCAATGAATGTCTGTAATTCTGGTCAGAGCCAGTTCCTCATGTGTAGCAAAACTCTTTGTGAGGAAAAAATGCCTTCATTTTCAGAAGGTTCCAGTCCCAGTGTTTTCACTCCTCTGCTGCTGTTTGCAAAAACCCAGAGAAAAAGAACAAAAATCTGGCTCAGTGGAATGGAGAAAACATCACGCCTGAAATCACATTCATCCCGTGAGTTAAAGGAACTTTTCCAAACCAGAATTACCCTGTTTTCATTCTGTGTGGAGGTCCCTCCTAACCAGGTAATTTCAGGTAAATCTGCAACACTTTCTTCCTCAGCCTCCTTCTAACACTGGGAAGGTGCAGTATTCATTTCCCCACAGCTGTTGCTAGGGGAATGACTTGGAATCCCCAACTCTTTAGGAAACTGCCAACAACAATGCTAATGGAATGGAAGAGACTTTTCTGGTACCATATGGAAATTAATAACAACTTATTTGTCAGACAAGCTAAAAACCTGCTTTCTAAAATGCTCTGACCTTCAAAGATAGAGAGACTATGAAAAAGCAGCAACAACAAAGTAGAAAAACATAGAATCTGACAAGTGGGGTGTTTTAGCAGCATTGGAGACAGAAATACTGACTGATGCTGACCTATTTTCCTGCCTTTTATTATCCAATCATACATGTGACTGGGAAAACAGATTAATAATGACACGTAAGACACAGACAGAGGATCAGAAAACACCTTCACCCATGACTAAGAAATATCCTTTTATTAGAAATTTCTTGGTGAATGAAACTGAAAAGAGAAAAGGCTGAATGAGGCACCATAGCTGAACATTAAACCTTATTTTCCAGTAGCACATAGTTAAATGCTTTATTCCATGTTTGTACAAGGATGTGAAGATATAAACCTGTCACCAAGTATTAGAAACATTATTTCTCAAAAAACCTTAATGATGCAGGGAGTGTCCAATTTCTTGAGCACTTCCAGGAGGGAATATGCCTTTAAGAACAGCTCATCAGTTACTTTTTTTTTTTTAAATCTTTGTAGGACTTGAACACAATTTGACTTGAAAAACCTTAAATCGCCAAAAGTGTCTGTAATAACAACTGGCTTGCTATTTTAAGAGAAGGCTGTACTGGGATTAGAAATGTCTGTATTCAAGTCAATCCTTTTTCTTTTTTTTCCCAATATTAAGTCAGTTCCTTTGTTTAACTTGAACTTCTGAAATTCTTCTTCCTCTGACACAGACTTTGGATTTGGTTTTGGATAACAGTACATGGCTCCACTTCCCCACCAAAGATACACAGATAATACTGACCAATTAGAAAGTGTATCATGAGAAACCACGTCATGATTTATCAGATTCACTGGGAAAACAGCCCACAACAGGTAACTTAACAAGTGGCAGAACTGCACCAGACAGTTTTAATGAGTGCCAATAAACGCCCCTTTGTATGACCCCATACCAATAAACAATTTGTCGTTTGACATGTAATATATACAAAACTTCTGAAATACTTTAGAAATATTCTTCCTTGTAAATTACACTTCTCAGCAGAAAAACAAAGCACTGTCCAATAATAACAACTGTTAGAAATCATGCTCCTCCAGTGTATACATTACTTACACACAAAGTACAAGTCTTCTTCAGAACTAAAGTCTTAAGATTTAATCCAAAGGCCACTGTAGCCAATCCAAACATCCCCCACTTTAATTAGGCTTTGCATCCAGGTCCTACACTGCAGTTGTGCATGGCTGGAGCTCAGGACCTCATAAGGATCCTGTAAGCATTTACCATCACAAACAGCTCTGTCATGATGAAATGAGTGTTTGCCAAATCACTTCCTAGTGCACGTCTACCTGCCCTGATTGCTTTTTGGCTCCCACATTGCCCATTGCAGAGCGCTCCATCCCCAGCAGGATTTCAGCACATGCAGTATTTTGCAGCACCAAGATCTACAAGTCCTGGCTGTTGATTCCCCAGGATCTTAAATTCACTTTTAATGTGCTTGACACCTACAGTTTCATTTCCACTTGGGACTGCCAGAAAGCAAAGTCTGAAACAAGCAACATCCCTAGCAAGCCGATTTCCTGAACACATACCCCAAATAAAAACAAACAAAATGCAAACATTAAAATTCAAATAAACTAATAAAACTGTTTTCTTATAATTTTAGGAGCTTTTTGTCTGCAGGACAAATGATTTGCCTTAATATTTTCAGTTTACATTTTTCTAATTCAAAACATGTTGCTTTTGTTTGGCAAGCTTTACACATCCAATTCAGTAAGCCATCAGTCACATCCAGGCTGGGGCTTCCTAGCAGGTGGCTGTTCTTACTTGCATTACTGAAATTCCCTTCCATTGACCTGAACATCACACAAAATGATACTAAAGCAATTTTACAAGTGTAAAATTGTAAGGTGAACCATCCAAAATTCATGGGGTTCTTTTTGTATCTACTCAAGACACACAAAGGGTTGTAGCAGAGCGTTTTAAACACCCAAGCAAATATTCTGCAAGCATATTGGCCGTATTAAGTACAGCTAAAATGGACTAATTTGAGAAAACTGCTGCTAGCACATAGTGGAGGCTTTCTGTTTGCACATTAGCAGTCACTGCTGAAGTCTCAACAGAGCAAATCAGATGTACATGCATTAGTTTGACAGTTTAGAACAAACATCTACAGTTTCTCGAAAAACAAATCAGACCAAAAAAAAAAAAATTTCACTTCTAGTTTCTCTTTCACACTCAAAACCTGAAGCAGAGTTCCTGCTATGCTGCTGGTGACCCCAGCCCGTGGCAGTGGCTCTGCAGGCAGGGGAGGCTAACAGGGTATCGGTGTCACAGTTTACTATCGCCGAGATGACTACATGTGTAAGAAGCACATTCTTCCCATCACTGCACTTACCCCATAAGGAAACCAGAAAGGGCACCAGGCCAAAGTCTGGTAGTTAAGCAGACACACTATCAGGTTTCCCACATTCAAAAATCTTGCTGCCAGGGAAGCATGAAAACTGCTTCCTCCAGGCTGGGTGGCAGACAGAAAATTAAGTGAAACCTAGGCAAGACCAATACTCTGCTGATCTGCACAGGGCTTTTAAGATTTTTATCTAGCTGAAGTCCAGCTCTCAAAACACAGGAGTATCCTCTTATCACCCAACAGTTCTTTCATTTTCAGCTTCAGTTGTTTTATCATAGTTCCCTGACAGAGCTTTATCTCAAATCATCCCTTTGTGAAAGCCATAAGATCTCCTGAGCAGTTTTTATCTATCTGCAAACACGCATATGAAGGTTGTGCCCACTGCAGCCTTTCTCCCAGCATCTTGGCTAAACTGTTTTCAGTGACAAGCTCTGAATAGCACTGATAGAAAGAAAGCCTCCCACAGTTTAACACGTACCTCCTGCTCTGGCAAATTCACTCCCAGTTCCTCCAGGGCAGAGAACTTAGGTCCTTCCTGATACGACAAAGAAGGGGACCTAAGTTGCAATATCCAGGTGATTTCTGATGTGGGGTACACGGTGAAGACCTCGATGTTTAAGGGTGAGGGTGTTACAACAATTTAGCAGAAGCAGAAGACCAGACTGAGTCAGAAATTGGTTTCCTGATCCCATGCCAGCAAACTCAGCAGGTCAGCCCTGATGGAAAGGTCACTGTAAAACATCCAGGTCCAGCCCGTGTGCAAGGAGCCAACAGACAGAGCTGGGAGACTCTGCCATGGTGTTCAGACAAGGTCCACACTTGGGGGGAACATCCCTTGCCCAGTGCACAAGCAAGGCAAGCTTAGGGTGACTGCTCAGTCCTTGCCTGATGTTCCACACAGAGAGCAAAGCAGCCCTGAACATCCACGAGGGGAGCACCAAACACAGCATCTCACAGGAAACATCAGTCACCTGCATACCAAAGCTCTGTTAAGCAATGAAATAATTACAAGACAAGGGCTGAAAGCTGTATTTAATGGCATTTCTCTGCAAAAGAACCCATTTATTTGATGTCCTTGGTATTCACTGCTGCATAACAACTTGGTAATCTCATGTCCCACTGCTACCATAGCATATCAATATGCTGGTAAACAATTAGCTCAAGTGAGAGAATTCACTATGAAAATTGAAATTATTTTTTATGCATGTGGCTGTTCTGGCTACTTCTGAAAGGTAAATTTTGTGCTCTCTGGCCCCAGAGCAAGATCCATTACCCATTTCATGTTTATATTGAATCCAGACAGAAAGACACACACTGGCTATAAGACCAGAGGGAAACAAAACTGATTAATGAAAATAAAGTAATCCTACCAGCCTTGATAACAGGCAATATGCTGCTCACTAGTTTAAAAAGGAGCTTTCTTTTACTCTACAGAAAAGAATTCCCTGAGTGGCCAAATATGTATATACAATTGCAGTGGGGATCCCAAAAACCTGAACTGAGGCCAACACAGAGCACATTGGAAACTCTCATTCCCCTCTGGAAGCCAGTACTGACTGAAATGCCTCCAGACTCCTACATCCAACCTGCTTTGACCACTGTCTGCACCAAGGATGATCAGCTACACCAAAACACCCAGATCACATACATTTTAAGAACCCAATGCAAAGCCTGATAAGCCAAAGAAAAGCTTCATATCAATTTCAGTGGAAGCAGGGTCTAAAGAAGAGTTGGACAACAAATACTATTTAATTAAACTTACCTGAACTAGGCCAGTCAGAAAAAAATATAAACAGCAGACCTCAAAAACCCACTGATACTCTGCAAAGAATTTGCTGAGTCTCCTTTGGTCCAGCAAATAAAAATAACACCACCCTGACAACAATTTTTTCCTTACATAAGCTGTTGTGCCATCACAATGTCCAATGACAATAGGTGGCCCATTCAGTCACACTCTGTTTGCATGAGAGGCCAGCTTCAGTGGAGTGCTTCAATCCAAAAGAGACCAGTGCTTGCATAAGGAAAGATAGAAGACAGTCCTTTATCCCAAAACTTAGTCCTGATGCTGTTTTGGGGGCTACCAGGTTTGTCCTATCAATAATTTCTCTGAGACATCTGGGCAGAACTGTTTGCAGAAGAGCACCATGGAATATTTCCTTTGGTTGCCATCTAATTGTTGACACAACGTATGGCTCCAAATAAATCCTGCTCTGGTGTGGCCGTAGCGTGCATCCTGACCCAACAAAAGGAATCCCAGTGAAGAAGCACAGTGCTTGAGAACATCACTGGTGTTTTAACAGGCACCAGGTCCCAAGGAAAGCAGTTGCTTCAGCTGCACGGATGTCACACAAGCCTCTGTTTAAATACTGCAAAGTGGTAATCTCCTGCTTTTGCTACTTTGAAACTGAGGAGGCAAAGGAAAATATTTGAATGTGCAGTCCTGAGGTCAGAGCTGAAGTTTGATTTGGGTTGGTTTGGATTAAGGAGAAACGTCCAAGAACAACTCTCTGATTTACTTTATTTCAGGACTTGGCACACAGCTTGGACCAAGTTCAAAATCCAATGACACCGTGCCAGAAAATGCTACGGAAAGAGCAGAGATAGGAGACATCTGGACTGTGTTAGAAACTTAGAGCCATAAAGTCCTTTAAAAATATTCGCTGCTCATGTTGGGACTTCTCTTGTTTTTGTTTCAAACAATCCCAATGTTAAAACTGTGTTTCAAATTAAAATTGAAAAAAAAAAACCCTCAACACCAACAAATACCCCAAACCTCCCCTCACCCAAGAAGGGCAACCTAAGCCAATTACGAAAGTAAAAACAAGATTATTTTAATGACCTCAGAAGAAAAATGAATGCTCCTACAGTGAAAGCAGTAATTCCCAATAGCAGGTCATCAATGCTCCTACAGTGAAAGTGATAATTTCCAATATTATTGCATCACTGCAAACTTTTCACGCAAGTAGGACAGCAAATGTGTCCTATAAAAACACAGCTTCTCTTATCATTTAATATTTCTGCTTTGACACTGTTTTAGCCTACCCAAGGCACACTGAAAACAGTGGCATTACCCAAAAATCTTCTTGTGGTCTGGGTTCTAGGATGTAATTGGAAAAAATATTTTTAAATGGTCTTTTAATTGTTTCCATTTTAATTCCCCGCATTTGGCAGCAGCCATGCTGATCACTTCATAGTTCCTTAAATGCAATGTAATCAGTAGTGCACTCCCTTTCCAGAAAGGCCGTTGCAAAAATGCATGGAAGGAGATGCACTTGGGAAAAAAAACCAGCTATTGTCAGTGTTTGGTAGTAGGAGAAATACAGGACAAATTATTCACAGAGCTCTATCAGAAAATCAAGTAGTTTTATAAATGAATTTCTCTCCAAAATTCCTATTGATGCTGCCTAATTGATTAGCCCTTGAAATAAATCTTCTCTGAATGGGGAGCAGGCAGGGCTCCCCAGCCCTTTGCCTGGTGGGCTGACTCAGTGGCAGAGCTGGAGGAGCACCCGAGCCCCTGGCCCTGCTGAGCTGACCATCCCTATGGGAAAGGACACTGCAGCCCTCGCATTTTGCTTGCTTCAGGTAAATCAACCATTTTGCCTTTATTCAACACTTTCCTCACCTGCAGCTTTCCCAAGTGGAGTAGGCTGACAGCAAATGCCAGTGAAGTGCTGGGGTCCACAGCACACGACATGCACAGGAGTGCACCTCCACTAACTGCAGAGAGTCCCTCCTTTCCCTCTTCCCTCTCTGAGAATGACTTGACAGACCAAGGTCTTTAACAGTGCTGAGACCTTTTAAGATCCCACAAAACACAGGTCAGGTTAGCAGAAAAGGAATTTCTCTGCACAAAAACTGCATTTCCCAAAGCCTGTAGCATGTGAAGAATCTGTTTTAGCTTAAAAAAAAAAAATTTTCTTAAAAGGCAAGGTAATTCTAGCCTAACCTGTCTTCCAATACAAGTTCAAGCAAGATAGTTAAGAGCAAATAACAAGCAAAACCAGAGTACTGAGAGAAGAGTGTGCACAGCTGAATTCATGACTATGACCAAAGCTGAGGCTCAAATATACTCAAGCAGGTTTGAGTGGCAAGTCCTTAAATTATTCCCCAATAGTGACAACTTCTGGTAAGGGTGGATTTCATCTAAAAACATACTACCTACCACTTGTCGGGAATACACTTAAATTTTTTTTTCAAAAAGTCAGCCAGTACTTCATTTATTCCATACTCTTGATTATTTATACCAATTAATAGGACATAGTATCCCATTCTTCCAAGTACATGCCTTGGCACAGCAAGGACTATTCTGCATTCAGCAACATGCATCATTTCCGGCAGCCCAGCTCCAGGAATAGAATACCAAGGAAAGCAAGGCAGGCAGATAAACAAATCATTCAGATACCTGAAAACCCTGGAGATACTGTAGCTATTGTCATTTTACACCTAAGCTCTTCTGAGGCGTTCTGACAGTGCCAAATGTAGATGAAAGTAAAGAACTAATGGGCTTCTTGGAAGCAAAAAGAATTCACAGAATTACGCTCATCAGCAAAGCAAACAATCCAGAGACTAAATCCAGTAAAGGACATTTTTGCCTGCACTGAACACTGCCCCATTCAACACAGCACACTCTGTTTGTTGACTGCACTACATTTTTTCAGTGCTCAATGACACACCTCACTGAAGATTATTAGTTGTGTCATCTGCAAGTTCTTTGGTATTTCATCAGTCTGATGCTGCTTCTACCACTTGTAGTTATTTGCATCAACTTCTAAACTTCCACCAAACCTGTACCACAGCATTTCACATGAGGTGCAGGAGACAAAATTGTCAGTCCTCATTCAAAATATTTTATTTCAAAAGACAAAGAGTAACAGAAAAATACCTGCTAAAGACTGTGCTTTAGAGTAACATCTCTGCTACCAATTAACCTCAGCCGTGGTGGTCATGCAAAGACATCAAGGCAGGAAAGTCCTCCCAACCCAATGGAGTTGGGCCAAATACAAAATCACCTTTCCCCAATATTCAACAACAAACAAACACTTTCTACTGCAGATAATATTGCTCTCCTACTTCCCCATAATAGCTCATAAAGCCAAATCAAGAAGGACAGATGCAGGCCTGAGCTATAAAATCCAGATTTCATTTCCTATCACTCCCCTCCCCCAGGAGCTCAGGGGTGTTTAGATTCTGGGCTGTGGTTTAAGTCCATCTGTGTTCTTCAAGTATAAACATCTTCATTGAAACCAGACTCATCCTGCACAGCCATTCATTTAGTGAGCTCATCTGTGAGAGACACGGGCTGGCACATTTCTATGACAACCAAAAAAAAAAAAAAAAGAAAACCAGCTTGGCACAAATTAAACAACTTTTTAAATCCTATTGTTCCTGAGGCTGCTTTCTTTCCCTCTAGCATCTATAGTTATCTTGGATATACTGCCCAGAGTATCAACTCTCCCTAAACTGGCCCTCTTTCCATAGGGAAACAGAAGCATTTTGTAAGATTTCCATGTGAGGAGGAATGCTCAAAGAATAAAAGAATCAAAGCAAAGGAAGTACTGTCCTATCAGTTCCCAACAGAACTAGACATACATATACATGCTAAAGACATAGTTCAAAGAGGAACCTAAAAGCCTGAAAAAAGTTTTCCCCCAAAAAAATCATCTCTTTAATAATAAGTCCAAGTAGGTGGTTTTGTTTAAATACCTTGTCGTGGGTTAACCCTTGATAAGAAAAATTAGAAGTACCATCTTCTCTCCAAAAATAAAAAGCTCCATCATTTGAAAACAGGCTCTTTTCCCTTGCTGGATCTCAATGTGGCTTTTTGCTTTTACACTAAGCCATCCTAGACATAGGCTTCCGCTCAAGCAACTGATACACTTTCCTAAAGCACTGATTATTTAGAAGTTCACACACTAAACCAATTCAGTGTCAGAAAAATAAAGCAGCACTTTCTCTGACATACGCTGCCAGTCAATGCAGAATTCATATTGTCCGTATGGCTGTTATTCCATCCCCTCAAATCACTCGCTGGCAGCGTACACAATTCATTAATTAGAAGTAGTTAGGATTGTTTTTACTAGTATGGCACAGATGCCAAATCACTCTTAGTGATTCCCAACAAGAGAGAAAGATGCTATGAGTAAAAACAATGGAATGGACTCCCAGGATCTAGACATGCCAAGCCACAAATACAATGCCAAAAAAATAATATCTTTTTGTTTTTTTCTCTCATTCTCTCTACCTTAATTTTCTGAGATTCATTCTCAAGGCAGACTTTGCTGAGATAGGCAACCTGCTGTGGCTTCCACTAAGACTCCATGTGCTCGCAATACCTCGAACCATGTGATCACAGAAATAATAAATCACAGGAAGAGACTTTTTTTTTTGGTCACAGAAAGCTTAAGTGCAACTTTGTCTACTATGGTCAGTCCTTTCTTCTGGCATCATTAAGAGTTTCCCAGTCACAGATAGACTGCACCCATCAACTCAATGATTTTCATCTCTGCAGTGTTTTGACTTGATCCTTTACTCACAAGTCATCTTGTTTAATCTGCTTCAGACATTTCTCCACACACGATTCAGAGTAGTGATACACTGCCAGGCTAAGTACTGAAATGTTCCCAAAGGCATAGATGAAGGAAAACTCAGTTATCAGTGGATATAAAAGGTACTTCTTATTTCTTAACCAGCCTGCCACAGATGAAGAGCACAGCTATCGTGCTATGGCTGCTCATGGTAGGTGTGAGCTTGAGTCACGCAACTGAAACCACTGTGACTTCCTGGTGGGATTAGATGCTAGAAAGACAGAAAGAGTCCAAATTCAGCAGCCCTAAGGTCTCACTGATATTACCAACACTCTAGACAGCAGCAGCACATAAAGCCACAGGAAGGGGCATTTCCTTTCACTGACCTGCTCTGCTTGGCCAGTGATCAAATCAAAAGATATAAGATACAACCTCTACACTCACAAATTCATCAAGATGCAGGACTCTTGATTTTTACTAATTTCTCGTAAGAAAAGTGTATCCTTTTTCTTTTAACAAGTAGCTACATAAGTGTTAAATTGTATTTTTCTGTGCAATGTTTGCCATGCCAAAAAGCTAATAAAAAATGTCTGAAGCATTGCCTAAGAGGTCAGGTGATAAACTATGGCAAATGCCACAGGATCCACTCTGTACTAGCTCTCACCTAAGCCTGCAATGGGCAAAACAGTCAGAAAAACAGGCACCTGGGAAAGCCAGAATCAGGGTGCCTCTGATTATGAAAACCATGATATCACACACAGCAAGACTGATCTCCATACATGTAGCACATTCTCTTCTCAAGTTTAAATCTGCAAATAGCGGGCTGCACTGTTTATGTCCTGCTGCCTACACATGGCATCAGATCTACCCACTAGGAATGCATTACTGCCTGCAGGAGACAAGCACCCATCCATTCCAGAACAGGCCACACAGTATTGTTCTATTTCCAGGTCTCTGCAGGGGTATCCTATGCCACATCAATCTCTTGAACATAAAGATATGCTTCTATTCCTGTGGCCAATGCAGTGGCTGCAGATGGTGATCAGTTACAAACAGGAACCCCCCATCCTTCTGCTGCACTGCACTGAAGAACCCAGCAGCAAACAGTTCCCTCCTCGTCTCCACTGCTCGCTTCTGGGCACTCAGAAATGCACACCTTTACACAGCTGACTCTGTCCCCACAGCTCACAGATAATAGGGCACGTGAAAATTCAAGCTACAGTGCAACAGGTTTAATACAGGGCAAATATGATGGACAACACACACAACCTCTTTTTACAAAGGTCAAGATTTACTCGCAACCAGAGAGATTCTGTTTTTTCCTACACAGAAGAGACTTTCAGTTCCCCGATGAGGAAATGAAGTGATGTGACATTAAGCAGCTCATGAATCTCTTCAATTAATGCATTCTGTACAACGGAGACTTCCAGGGAATTATCTGCAACCACAGCAGTGCCTCATTCCCATTGCCGTCCCTGAGAATGAGTCACTTCAATTCCCATATTCTTGCTGCAGGCAGAGAGCTCAGGACTATTCTCTGCCTTCATCAGGCAAATGGCTGGAATCAAACACTGAAACTACTTGCACAGAACTTTAATTAAGGCTACCTTATTTTCTGCAACTATGGGAGTATATTTACCATCAGCTCCCCACTCTTTATGATCAGGGTTTATGCTACAGGGGGTAACATTTCTGTCCCACCACCTTCAGGGAGCAACTGCATAATGTGCCAAGCAGCCTTGAAGAAGATAGTGAAGAGGAAAAGCAGAGTTCTGAGATAAGTGGAATGCCTTACTGCTCTCTATGATATGATGGATCAGGAAGGTCAGCTTCGCCTGCAACAGGGCTCTCCCAAGGCACCAACTCTTTATTGCAATACCATGCCAATTTAAAAGAGATTTTATCACAATTAAACTGGCTTGGAGAATAAAGGTACACGACTGTGGCTGGTTTTACACATTTAGGAATACTGCTATTTTAATTAAAAATAGAAAATCCCCAGAAGAGACACAAAACCTCTGTTACAAGTGTTTTCAAAATTGAGAAAGCCTTTGCTGAAATCAGCTAGTAGCCTCTGTTTCATGTGATCTGCAAACTAGAAACACTGGAATTTTAGGCCAGGAGGGTGTCACTGAATAATGGGGGTTCTCCCTTCCCTATGGAGTGTAGGTTTATAGAAGAATAAGATCGTATTCTCCAGGCAAGTTTATATGAAATGATTTATCTCTAGCCAGCTGCAGTCAGACATCTGCTTGTTTTTATTTCACTACAGAGAGATTCACACCCCCCCTTATCTCCAAAGGCAGCCAAGATTACATGCAATTGTAAAGAGAAACCCTCCAGCAATTATCAAAACTAAATCTTAGGAAGTCAAGTAAATTACACAGAGGCCACAGATGCACCTAAGCCCCACCTAAGGCTGAAGAAGTCCTATTTCATGAACAGTCTATGGACTTTAAGGCAGACCCTCTGTGTCCCGTGGCTTACACACAGATCTGCCCAAATACATGAAGATATTTCTTTGAGAATCCTTTTTTTGAGAATCCCTCACACATTCCACATGGGATAACACAGACAGTCCTCATGTGGTCAAATAAAGTTTGTGAACCCATGCCTTTATAGCTTTTCCATATTAATCTGCACTCTGGGCATATATCCAATTAAAGCCTCATGTATAGATCACTAGGTTACTAACTGGCTTGCATACTGGGGGGAAGGGAAATAACAACCTCCTGACTGCACAATTTAACACTGCCTCTACTTTCTACATGCACCAGTCTTTTTTAATCTAGTCTTACCATAAATAAAGAGTAATGACGCTTGCTGAGGAGCAGCTCGGGTCCCTGCATGCTGGAACACACAGCAGCTGATGCAGAATGCATTTACATTAAGCTTAACTCAAGTGCAAAGCAGACAAGGTCTTTTCACAAACACGCTACAAAAACAGGAAGCAAAGGAGGAAACTTCACAGTGTTTGGAAACAGCACAGCATTGTTTGTACACGTTTTTCTTACAATTCCAAAATAAAAAGAATGGGTAACATGAAATCTGAGCACAGCAAGAGCCTTAGATCAGACACAAAGGTCTCAAGACAGCAGCACTCAGAAGATCTCCAGGTACAGACTGTACAGGCATGAAAATGCACAGGGTAAGTTTGTCCTCTTATTTCTGCTAAGAAAAACTGACAAGTAGAGACACAACCTCCCAAACCCTTGACGTTAAACCCAGATAATGTTACACAGAACTACATCTTTATCTCAATTAAGGCGGGTGTGATAAATGAAGAGGCATTAGGAAACACATAACCCACCAAATGTAAACATTCCCTTCATTTTTTAGCTGTTCAAAAGGGAAGGTGCAATGGCACAGGCCCCACACACTGTGAGCTATCACTGCCCCACATGAAGAAGCTGCACTGTGGACAACGTCCCTTCCAGATGAGTCAAAACGTTCCAGCCACGAGCTCTCTGCAGCCACCGACTTGCAGACTTCCCTTTTCAGCTGGAGAACACTGATCCATCCCACCTAAAGCCTGAAGCTGCTTTAATTCTTTCCTTTCATCACCTCCTTTCTTTCCCTTCCTCCCTCAAGCCCACTCAAGCTGTGCTGTAGTACTGTGAACACACAATACATAGATAATGCAGACAGTGCTGCCTCAATCCCTACTCATCCCAGGTTTAAAACTGACCAACCTACGCTCCAATCCACAGGCACAGAGCAACACAGGACCTGATCCTGTATTTGGATAAGCACCACCAAGGGCTCAGAACCTTCCCATGCTGTCCATCTGCACGAGGGAGCAGCCTGATACACAGTCAACTCCCACAACAAATTATTTGATTTCGCCATATTTAATCTACATTAGTCAACCCAAGTCACCAGGGACATTTGAAATAACTTACAATAAATCAGAAGATTAATTTCAAGGGAGGCAGTGACATAGCACCAAAAGAAGCATACACTAGTGTTAGGAAAGAAGCCACTAGAAATATTTCTCGGTGTCAACAAATTTTTCACCATAAACACCACAGCAAGAACATGTTGCAGTCTTCAGGGCAAATGCTGGGCTGCAAAGGCAAAGTGGTTACCTGGAAGGGGTATGTCAATATTTAATACCAAAGTGCATGTCCGGTCCTGCACATTTCATTTAATTTCAAGCTTTTCCAGCTTTATTTCCTGTTTCATTCACAGTGATCACAAAAGATGAATTATCCAACCCTAGGAACAAGACAAGAACCCAGACAAGACATGTTGACCATGTCCCTACTTTCACCTTCAGTAACAAAGTTCTGTGCCAACACAAGTTTCATGCTTGCTTCAATGTCCACATTATCTGACTGCAAAGTAGATGGGATTTTCAGAGCCAAGACTCCACTCAAACCTTTTGCTCCTCTGGGAAAGAAGTAGTCTGTTTCATGCCTCTGGATATCAGGCTACCTTTTAGTCAAAAATTAAAAATCTTTCCTCAAAAGTCACCATAACAGCATTGACCAAAAAAAAAAAAAAATCAAGAAAGAAAAAACCTGAAGGATCTGAAAGAACGATGAAGAGTTGAAGGAAAAACTAAAGTTATGAGTAATAATTTGCACTTGCATAATATCTTTCATCAGCGCTCTTCACTTCCATATAGGGGCTGCATTTCATAACAAACACGATTGGGAATACTACTTCGAGCCCTTATTACACAGCTGGAGTGGCTATGCCTTTCGTAAGGAATATATGAAGAATTACCAGTGCTCCCGCACTGAAAGAATAAGCTGAAGCTCCTTTTGCAATTCAATAATTGTACTACTATAACCTATTTACTAAAGGCAGAAGTTTACAGCAATTGCATAGATTTTTTCCTGGTTTAAACAATGACTGAATGACATCTGTAACGTGACGTTTGTTTTCTCTTCCTCCAGACACCCAAATAAACCATTCTACGTTCCTGTGGATAAGGAACACAACTGCTTCATTGAACGTGATTAATCTCCCACAAGGAATCAACAGGTACTCAAACCACGGGCATTTCAGCACTGAGCAGCAAGACAAGGACACAGATGGATCTCGTTCAACACAGTCCATCGAAGGAGATGGAAATCTCTGCTCTGAAATTAAATGCTGTTCTCCAAGAATCACTGGGCCTTTCAGAGTTTCGTTCCCCTCCTCCCACCTTCCTTCTCCAAGCCAGGACACTGAGCAAACTGTTCAGTTTGCAATCGTCAGAGCGTCGTGGAGCCAGAGCATCCAAGGCAGGCACACAACTCTCCGTCACTGACATCCAGTGCCCTGCCTGGCATCAACAGCCAAGGCAAAGAAACCTCTCCTTGTGCAACTGCCCCTTCAAGCTGCCAGGAACAACGCAACACTCAGATCCCCAGCTACAATAACTGCACAGCCACCAGGAAAAAAATCTGCAGAACTGCATTGTCTTACACCAGTGGCTCACAGATCTTCTATTTAAAGGTCCACATAAAGTTCTGCTTTTAGTCTCCTACCTTCTTACAGCTTACATTGTACCAGAGAGAAACATTGTGCTTTAAGATGCCTTTGCAATCATATTCTTCTCAAGGGATTCCTAAATTTCTGAGCTCAATGTTAAGAAGTTTGCATAGTAAATCCAAGGTTTGAGAAGGGAGAGAGAACTGCCAATCTTTTTATAAAAAAGAATCGCAACACACTGCTTCTTTAACAATTTTGCAAGCTCATTCTCATCCTGAAAATTTCAGTGCAGTCAAGGTTTCCCTGACTTACTCTTTATTTCTGAATTCAATCTTAACAGCCTCTGAAGCAAGAGCAAAGTGGTAGGTTGTCAGAAGTGACTATTAGGAGAATACACAAAGCACACACGCTGCAGAAAGCAAGAGACTTGAACTGATTGGCACCTGGTTCCCTGGCAGATATTTTCTTTGCAGGAAGATTGAAGGGTAGTAAGAAGAGCACGACACTCTGGGGCACGTTCTGCTGTCAGTCACTCTCCCACGCTTCCAGTGATTTTTAATGACATTTACAACCATTAAGAAAATGAATAGCCATCAAAACCAGGAGGGAAGATGCAGCCTTAGCAGACAAAGCAAAGGAAAGTAATTTCTGCTCCAGCTCCCACCAGTGATTTATCAGGAGCATTAGCACAAGGCACAGCTGATCCTTGGTGTCCAGTGTTAGGCCCTCCAGAGTGAACAACAGATGCACACACCAACTAAGAAGGAACTGCAAACTAAGCATGAACCAACAGTGGCAAACATGTCTGATCCACATTTATTTCTCTTTGTTTTCCCCACATACAAAAACACTGGCCATAAAGCACTTGGAGGCGGTTGAAGCACAGCGAAGTTAAAACCAAGGATTACTAGAATGAAGATACTATACTGTCATTCAAATATCTTTTCTTCCCTAGCTGTTTTAAAGGCCAAAAATAATCCCCCTTCCTTTTTGTTCACAGGTCAAACAGATGTTCATATTTATGGAAAAAACCCACACACCCTTAATATTTTGATTAAAAAGTTGAGTCCACTTGGCAAGTTTCAAAATCTTTTTTTTGAAAGTAGTCTCTACTATTAATAATGCCTATCCCTGGAAATGAATAACAAAGTCATTCAGTTTTATTCTAGACAGCAAATACAGCCTGCTCACAATACACACTAATTTTACTGCAGTAGCAAACAAGAAACTCTTGTGGTACAACAGAATCCCCCTAGAGCAGAAAGCAGCCTGCAGAGCAGAAGAGGCACCTGCCAATCCCAAGAGTTTATATTCAAACAGCTAAAACAAAGACTGGGAAGGAAAAAATAAAACAGCAATATCACAGCTTCACCATTGAGAAATACCTGCTCAGTATTGTTTGAAATTTACTGTGGGGAACACACCATGGGGGATCTTTAGGAGATTTAGGGGGAAAAAAAAGGTGTTCTTTTAAAAGTTGTCCAAACTGTCTACCTGCAAATGCACTTATCTGATGTTGCTCAGTTAATGTTAATTGTCCCTACATAAATAAAAAGTGAGGCCACTTTTTTGTTTACAAAATTCTTGCCTTACCTTTGTGTTTACATCATCAGAAATCTCATCCATAAAATACGCATGGACATTCATACACTTTAAAATACGTACAACTTATTTCTAAGAAAAAAATACTATTTCTGATTCTCATCTGCTAATACAGTTTCTCTTTAGTGCTAAGAAAAATATTATGCGAAATATAAATGTAAAAGAATTGTATTTGGGAATACAATTATCTATTCTCAACAAAACCCTCTGATTTAGCTTAATCTCAGCTTTCTTCAGGCAACGCTTACTGTACCACATGGGGCACCTTTGAAAACAAAATCCTACAAAACCTAAATCCATTTCTATGTGCTTATAAGGTTTGAGTTTTAAATTCTTCAAAAGGAGAAAAATATTTCATTTTATTTAACCTTTCTTTAAGCACAAGAAATAAAAGAAGGAAAAGGTCTTTAGTGACAGTGCCAAACATCCAACATTCCCATTATTAATATCACAAAATTAGTGATCTGGAGTTTAAGAAGCATTGGATATCCATTTTTTAGTCATCTCTTTTGAACTCCTGGTAAATACTCTTTTAATCAATGAAAGCAATTATTCCTTTTAAATTTTTCATCCAATGAGGAAATCACACAGTCCCTCAATCACAGGAACAAGAACTTTAGGGAAGCTGCAGCGTACTTTGAAAAGTGCAAGAGCTCTTACCCCTGAAATAAGTTGATATTCTGAGCAGACAAGGGAGAGAGAGAGGTGCTCCAAGGGCCCAGAACAGCCTTACTCCATCTTAAACCTCTCACTTTGCCATGGCTTCAGAAATGAAAATGGCCATAGGTGCAAATACTAAGCAAGGTAACAGCAGAAGCAGCAGCAACATCTTCCTACACCTTCAAGGAATTGGGAGCAGCTGCCCCTGTAGAGAATCCACCCTCCTGCAAACTTCAGCCAGGACCACATACCACAGCAGCATTTTAGCAAATTTCGAGACCAAATGGGGGAAAACAGAGCTACTTGCAGCAAGCAGCATTTCTTTGTTAATAAAACTCTATTGTCTGAGGAAGGGAGACGGGATGGAGCTGGCACATGTCCCACAGAGCAGCAGTGACGGCTGGCAGGACCTTTCCGAGGATTCTGAGTGAGGTTTTCCCCACAGATAAAAGTCACAAACTCACTTTCCACCAGGACAGCATTGTCTAAATGTCAGTATAAAACGGGTGAAAGAGTAATGGCTTCTACACCAGTTCTGTCCAACAGGGAATTTTCCAGCAACCTTCTCACTCATGCAAGAGCCACTCCAGGCACTGCAGGTCACTCGGCACCTCGAGTGATGCCAGGCAGAGGGAGAAAATGGGGCTCTGTTCTGGAGAGACCTGCACAAGGCTAAGAGTAGAGGCAGCCACGAGCCCCAGCCAGCAGCCAAGTGCGGGCTCTGCACGGTGATCCCTCGCTGAACCTTCCCGGCTCTCTGAACAGCACATCCTGC
The DNA here is from genome assembly GCA_013399225.1 of Rhipidura dahli. NCBI lineage: Eukaryota > Metazoa > Chordata > Aves > Passeriformes > Rhipiduridae > Rhipidura > Rhipidura dahli. The sequence goes on from VXAC01008451.1 coordinate 1,927,360, forward strand.
CATTCACGTTGCAGGCAATGAATGGTAATCCCTCTCCTCAAATTACCCTCCTGATTTCAACAGAGCAAGACCAAGAATGTACGTGACTGAGTGTACTTCCAGTTCAGATTTAAGTAATTGCAACTTGACGAGTTTCTTGAGCTCACTGAGTAATGGCACATATCTCACAGAAACATTCAAATCCAGAAAAAACATACGCCTTCTTAAGTTTTGCGAAAAAGGAAAAATACTTAAAATTATTTAAAAGCTTACTAAAATCTCAGATTAAAGTAGAAGAAAATAGACTTCTCCACGCACTCATGCCCCGGACACCACAGTCTGTGATCCAGTAGGTACTTCCCACTCTAGTGGCCCTGTCCCACCAGTCATGGGCCAGCCCAAGGGGCAAAGTCAACAAATCACTTTAAGTACTGGAAATGCCAGTACTGGTAACAACAAATGCCCACAAATCCTGGAACAAGAGTTCCTTCTTCCAAAACCTACAGAGTATTGTTAAATTCTCCTAATTTTTAAGCCTATGAAGTAAAGGTCTTTTAACATAGCATCTGGTTCTGACTGCTTCATGTTTTCCTCCACAACCACAAAAGCTAAAACTTCACTCACCACTGATGTGATCAGTTATAATGTATGTTTTTCAATTGTCTTTTCCCTTTCCTGGTGTTGTCCCTGCATTCTTAATATTGTGCAAAACAGGAAAATTTTACGCAATGATTTAATAATACATTTTTTTTTTGGCACCAATTCCAGCCTACCATGTCTCCCGCTCTCTCTTTCCTCAGCAGTCTGGTGGACTACACACTGAAACATATCAGCTCCCTGATCCAGTTAAAAGACAGACAACAAATCTGCAGAAGGTTCAGACAGAGAGAGCGTTCCCCAGCCAGCTCACAGAGATTTTTCTCAATCTGACCCTGCAAACTGTTAAGCGCTTACAAAAGATGGATTGACAGGGCATGGCACAGATGCAGAAATGAATGGCACAGGCCAGGGCTGACTCAGCCAGCGCTGCTGCCAATGACACTGCATCGGAAGACGGTGCAAAAAAGTTATTTACTGAGTGCACATACATGCACAAGCTCTCCAAATGGATGATACGTGCTTAAATATCAATCATCTTCAAACATCCGGCTGCTTGTGTGTCTTGGGGTGATTTTATGATAATACTGTATTTCCCTGTCGTCTGCTTTTTGCCCCAAAATGGGTCCCACAGCTTTAAGCTGGGTCTGAGGGAAGAGTGTGGGGTGAGCCGGGAAAATTGCTCAGCGTGGTTTGTGTTCAAGGACTCACACACACTCCCCCATATTGCTGGGCTCTGCTTGCAGCAGGAGAGAGAGGATTCCTACATTTGTCTCAAACCAAGACATTGTGGAATTAAGCACTACGTTATCTATGAACAGGCAGAACAAAACTGATGCAACTAGCCCTGCTCAAAACACCAATAAAAAAGCCACAATCTACCCAGGCTACCCACAATCTAATTAATTCTAAGGGCTCCAAAAGGCTTGAACTATTTGAGGTAGGTCTCTTCTCTCATAAATCCTATATGAGGAGATAAGTAAAACCCTATCAGGTCAGCCATGCTTATTAACACAGAAGGAAATTGTATCGTGTTAAACTCATCTGTTACCTAGGAACTTCAAAAGTACCAACAAAATTATACACAAGAACTTGAACAGTTCCCAAAAAATCACTCTTTTCTATGCACAAAACCTAACACCTTTTTCCTGCAAAAAGGTCCCTCAGTGCACACAGTTTTGTGAATGATTTTGGTGGGACCAAGGCTTCAGCCTCTGTTCTCCCACAGCTGCTAACAAAGCAAACCTAACCTTGTACACTGGAACATCAATGCAGATGGGACTCTCAGCGTAGCCTCTCACCTCTAAAAAACCAAACATTCTTGTTGACTTTCACAGAATCATAAAATGATTTGCGTTGGAAGGGACCTTTAAGGAACATCTTGTTCCACGCCCTGCCATGGCCAGGGCCATTTTCCACTATCCCAGGTTGCTCCAAGCCCCATCCAACCTGGCCTTGGACACTTCCAGGGATTGGGCAGTCACAGCTGCTCTGGGCAACACATCCTTTCCTAGGAGGACTACTCCCCACCTTGGATGATCTACTACACTCATCCCATCACTATTATAAACACAGTCATAATGTTCTACTACAAAGAAAAATAAAATATTATCTCAGAGCTCCACAAAGGCCCAGCCCTGTGAGGGATGCTGAGCTCTTCCAGGCCCTGCTCTGATGCAGGATCAGGTCCCACTGAGGACCAGAGGCAATTTACAGTCTCTCCCACAGGGACTATTACCACCACATAGTGACTAGCACCACATCTTTACTCTCCAGCCAAAACGAAAAATGAGGCACAAGTATTTCTGAGTATCCTTTTTATTTATGTTCCTGAACACGTAAAATTTACTGGCTGGGTGTTAACACTAATAGCCTTGAGAGGTCTCACTCTGTCAATGAATATACCTTCTGTTTTCATATTTTATATAAGCTCTGTGACATATAAACACATACCTTAACACTACTGACTTATAAATATGCTTTTTAACCACTGCAGGAACTATATATGCAAAGGTATGTTTGATAGGCATTAAACAACTTTACAGAAATATTGTTTTAGGTTTTCTTCTGTCGAACTACTAACTAATATAGCAATAAAATAAGTTTGTCAAAGCAGAGCAATATTCCATTAAATCACCATGTCTTCAAAAATATTTGGGGTTTGTTAATGCAGGCACATGCCTGCCTTCACTTGTGAAAGAGAATCTCAATTTCAACAGTACAGATAACATGGAGCAATTTGTTCTCAATCTGCAGAGAATTCTAAATTGTCATGGTTTTTACGCAAATTATGAGATTCGGTGCCCTTTCTGATGCACCTGAATCAAATACCTGGGAGATAGCAAGAACCCAGAGCAGGCAAATATATGTACACCCAAAACCTATAGGTACCACTTCTCATCAAATGAAAACAATAATCTGCAACAGTAAACCATGAGAAATATTAAACATAAATAGTAATTTATCATTCCATTATTATAACAAATTAAAAATTATCTTAAATTGCTTTGTTATTTATGTGTTCTTACTTATTCATACATGTAATGATGGCAGGCACACCAATCTAGTTTTAAGTCACATTCATAGAGCCTCATCAACAGTGCAGGACTTAAAGAGAGCAGTTGGTTTACTGAACAGACTGTTTATTATTATTATTATAAATTCATATTAATTCTACTTGCAATCTGGATAATGCTACAATATTCCTTTTTCAGGAAAGCTTTAAAAAAATTATTCCTGTAAGATGTTTTGAAACTTTTGAGCTCTGCAGAATACTTCCCACTTGAGCTAATTGTTTTTAAAGGGAAATTTAATTTTAAAAAGTGTGTTTTTCTAACTAATGGGAATCTGTGCTAAAGTAAACAATGAGTCCAGCTTGATAGGAATTTTTGCTCTATCTTTACCAAAATAAGGAAGGAAAGACATGTAATAGCATGCTGAAACACATGCAGTAGCAGAATTGTTGAATTTTAAAAAACAATTAGAAGACAATTTTCTACTCCACTTCTCCTGTTTGAAACACATCATCCTGCCCTGCCTCATTTAATATTAATTGGGTATGTTCTTGTCTGTAGAAGAAAACACAAATGCAGTTCCCTAATCCACTTACATTCTTGTTTCAAATGCATTTACGATTAGCCAGCCTGTCAATAAACCATTGTCCTCACACATCATGTCTGTACAGAAAAATGTTTAAAAGAAACTCAACTCTTTTCAGGATTGTCACCAGCTTTGAACAAAACATTTACATTACCCTCAGCCCACCTGCCAAGGCAAAACCGAGAAAAGTGAAACGGGCACAAAAAGCCAAAGTTTCCACCTCCTTGAGGGATATTAATGAGTAACTTCATGGCTTCAATAAAGTCTTATCTTCCCAGATGGGAATTACAGAGGTCATCCCTAGCCAGAAAAAATGAATCACTTATTTATTCTTCCCTTGTCTGCTGCACATACATATGTATCACAAGTCTTCCCTGCAACCCAGGACTTTAAAACTCATTGTCCTCAACATCTACTCCCCACTGGTGCAAGAGAAAGAATGAAAGAGAAAAGCAGGGCAGAGACATGAAAGGGACAATGCAGAAGGATATTAAATACACAGAGCAGTCATGACATCTGTGTTTAAACCACTGCAAATCAAATTTTAACATTTCTCTTGAAGACAGGGTTACTCCTCACCTTGCCTCGCCCCACCCGAAAAACACCACATAAGAAATACTAAATTGGACTTTTTTTCCATCTCTGTTTTCACTAACACTGCCCCTCAAGCTGTGCAACGACAGATCTCTCTGGTGAAAAAAAATTAGTAAGGGTGCTACATTTGAGTTTGGTAGGTGTTTATAAAATAAACATTATTCCTCCCATGGGGGAGAAAGTCAAATTCATCCTCAGGCAAGCTGCTGTCTGACAAACAAAGTTTTTAAGTGTCAAAATTTCCTGCTGGGACTTCAGCATTTACAGTAACAAAACAAAACAGAAAAAAAGCTACAGATCTGTATTCACTTTCTCAAAAAACCCTTGACCAGAATGAAACCCTGGACATGATGTGAGTGAAACTGTAATGGTGACACTGTGCTATATTTAAGCAATTCTTTGAGAAATAAGAACATGAAGCAAACAATGGAAACAACACATAAATCAGATGAAGTCCCAACACCCACAGTTATGGTACTGTACACAAATTAATACCTTTCCATGTTAGTTAACTGAGTGCATATACCAATTCAGAATACACTTACTATTATTTGATTAACATGGACTTATTTTAATTGAAACACTCACTTGTCATAATGTCAGAAAATGCACTTCATAGAGAACACTTTTTTTCTCCCTAAATTTTGCTAAAATATGATGGCCTAACAGTTGCTCCACTGCATTTTTGCATAGCACTTCTGCTACCAAAAACTATCTTATCAGCACAAAAATTGCAGCTGCCCAGATAAACAACAAAATTAGTTATCTCTCAAAAAAATATACAGTAGGGTCTCATTATTCAGACTTCTATACGTGGGCACACTGCATGTCTATTCATGGAATAAACTACAGATGAATAATCCATACACAAACTAATGCTAACTTCTATATTGCAGCCCAGGGACTGACAAGTAAGAGCTTGTGGGGAGAATTTAATTCAAATGTATGTCTCAAGTGACAATAAAAAGGATATAAAGTGCTTAGAACCAACAAATAACTTATCCACTGTACTCAGGGACATAATTTGCCAGATCTGGATTTAGTTGTCATTACAACTTTTGCTTTCAAATGCAAAACAAAGTGATGTTATTTTCCCGTTCAATTTTATTCATGTTATATAGAATGCAGTAAAACTCGTCATGCCAGAGGATTTGCAAAGGGATGATGTGAAGATTAATTACTGACTGCTCATAAAGCATCCTGCCTGTGGAAAGCCCCATGTGTAAAAATGACCTTGTTATCAAAGCTGTTGAGTGCTCCCAGTGCTCACTTTCAATGGACAGAATGGATATTTTTCTATAGCTCTTGAAAACCAAATTAGCTGCATTCAAATATCTACCTCCAGTTTGAGGAGGTTTACGCATTGCGCCTGGACCCCATTTCTCTAGGGAGTGGGGGTTAAACTACCATGGATTTTGCTAAAATCACATCTTTCCAGCTCAAAACAAAAGAAGACTAAAACGTAGCTATCATAGAACCAATGTCTGAAAGACACCTGCTAAACCTACCCATACAGTCAGGCAACAAGTGAATGCAGATCTTATCCATGTGCCCTCATTAGCCCTTGGAAACAAAAGACACTACTTGAAACAATAAAGCACAGATATTTCTGTGAACAATGATATTTGTAGGACGAATTAGCACCGGGAAAAAATGACAAGGCACAAGACCAAGCATGAAGAGCACTGCTCAACAAAATGGAGCCTGCAATGCTACGCACAATGCTTTAGTGTCTTCTTGCTATTTATATACATGAAATAATTAGGAGTGAGAACACCTCAACATTAATTAAAGCACAACCCCATAGGACTTCAGGAATCTTTTCAGAGATTATTTCTTTGGTGACAGCTTTTCCAGCGAGCAGAGTTTGACGTGTCCTGTACAAATACAACTTCATGCCTGGCATTGCCACATTGCAGAGAACATCATCTGAAGTGTGATCATGCCTCTCTCTACCTGTATCCTCCTCCTCGGGTTAGAAATAATCAGCTCTGGATACTGCCAGGAAAATGCCTCATCTCCACTAATATTCAACTCCCCCTCTACAATGATGGTATCTTAAGAAAATTAAGAACTGCAAAAACTCCTTATGCTCATGTCTTTAAGGGGTTTTCTCCAGCAGCGCTCGACCAAATCTTCTTTCTCCTTTTAGACAGCAGTTCTACCAAAGAAAAAAAATATTCCCTTGGAAACATCCTCGAGAGCCCAGTGGAAACAGTAAGGGGAGATGTCATTGTGGCACAAAAAAGAGCTCTGTGAGAACAGGCAGCTGGCCTACCTGAAGGTTAAAGTAGCTCCCACTGAAAACCTGCTCTGAATACCTCAGAGCAGAGCATGATGCAGGAGGGACATTCACACACACTGTATCTGTGTACCAAAGTGTGAAAAAATTCAACCTCCGAGCACGGCACAGGCTGGATGAAATCCATTGAAATACACCATTAATAGAAATCTACACAAAAGCCAATCCACTCTCTCGTATCAGTGTCCTATAGGAAGGCCAGAATGAAGCCATTGAGAAAAATGAGACATTTACATATAAATCAAAAAAAGACAGGATCCAAGAACCTACTGATTAAAGATCAGTGTAAAATGTGTTTTGTTAATCGCTTATTAGATAAAATCTGTATGTAATCACTCTATATACTCCACAAATATTCAAATAACATTTGACATGAAATTTTAAGTTGCATATGAAAATATAAATCATATTTTTCAAGACTGTATCCGTCTATTGTACATCTTCTGTAACGCTGATATCACCACCTCGCATTTTTCTCTTGCATCATTTTCCAGCAGGAAGAAAACCCTGAAGGAATCTCCATATTTTCCAATCACATTGCCTGTATCTGGGCAGGTTATGTGACCGCCAAACCAGAGCCCCCAGAGCAGGCCTGAACCACAGCGAAGTCCACGCACAACCCGAGCCTTCGCTCTCGAATTAAAAGCATCCTCCACCTCCCTCACTTCCAACTTGGCCAAGGTGCCAGCAGGTATCTGCCGACTTTGGTTTCGGATAGAAAGGGCTCAGTGTGGTAATTCTATGTCGAGGTCACGTTTAGAAAGAACGAATTTTTTTTTTTTTTAAAGAGAAAAAAAAAATCAACAACAATAATAGCAACAATAATAGTAGCCTTGCTCGGAAAATAAGAAAAAACAACACCGAAACTGCAAAAATAAACATCCATAGGATTACACACAAGGGGGTAAAAAAATCCTTTCGCGATTTTCGCTGGCATTCCGGAACCCAGTCGAGCCGATCCCCTCCCCTCGCCCACCGGCGGCCCCGGGGGTCCCCGCCAGGTCCGGCCGCTCAGGGACAGCAGGGTGCGGGCATCCCCCGGCCCCCGCGCACCGCAGATCCCCGCGGCCGCTCCGCGTCCGCCCCCGCGCCGGGGCCGCTGGACCCGGGCGGGCTCTTACCGTGGCCGAGGCGACGCTGTTGTCCGCCAGGGTCAAGTGGTGCGGCTCCCACCGCCGCAGGAACTTGGAGGTGAGGATCTTGCTGAGAAACGTCCGGGGGTGCCGGATGACACACACCTGGATGTCCCCCTCCTGCAGCAGCTTGTACCTCATGCCGTTGCAGTGGAGCAGGGCTCTCCGGCACGGCGCGGCACCCATTTTATTCCCCTCGGGAGCGGACATCTCGCCCAGCAGCGGCTTGCTCTCCTCGGGCTGCCTGCGGTCGCTGCCCCCGCCGGAGCCGCCGGTGCGATCCATGGCAGCCCCGCGGGCCGGGTCGAGGGTGGCGCTCGGCCGCCCGCGGGGACCGGTCTCTACGGCCGGTAGAGACGGGTACAACCAAAGAAAAT
>VXAC01008451.1:1936178-1998332 GCA_013399225.1 Rhipidura dahli
GGCCGCGGAGCCGCTCCGGGCAGCGGCGGCCGCGGGAGGTGCGCGGGAAGCGCCGCGCCCCTCACACAACCCAGGGATCGTTTCGGGCTGGAAAAGACCTCTGAGATCACCGGGTCCAGCCTCTGACCGAACGCCACCTCGCCAAGCTGACCGCGGCACCGAGTGCCATGTCCTGGATTTTCCTTAAACACCTCCAGGGACGGTGATTCCAACACCTCCCCTGGGCAGCCCGTTCCGACGTCTCATCACCCTTTTTGTGAAGAAATCCCTCCTAACGTCCGAGCCAAACCTCGCCCAGCGCAGCTCATCGAGGCATGCGGCTGGGCAGGGCTGGAGATGTGCGGGCACCGCCAGGCCCCTCCACGGCGAGGGGAACCCCCGGGTGGCACCCGAGGAGAGCCTCGGTGCTGTCGGTGTCCCCTTCTCGCAGCCCGTGTCCCCTTCTCGCAGCCCTTGCGCTGGCAGGAGCCCGGGCAGGATGCTGCGGCTGTGACCACCTCTCCTTGTAGGTGACAAACCGTCGCAGGTTGAGTTTTGAGCATCCTCACTCCAGCGTAAAGCTGTTGTACAACCACTGCAGAGAACGGCCAAGGAAGCCCGTGCCGGACTGCTAGCACGTCAGCGGTGGTGTTCCCTCTCCTCTGGCTTTATGGGGAAACTGAGAATGGCTGCACTCCCCAGTGCGCTAGCCCTTGGAAGCCCAGGAAGACCAGCACCTTCCCACACTGCTGAGCAGGGGGTGGAGTGTCCTCTGGTCGTCCGTGAAGCAGCACAATCCTTTGTCAAAAAAAAAAAAAAAAAGCAATGGAAAAACCAACTCCCTTCTAAGCCCTCTAAACCGCTTAACAGCTGAGGGATGCTGTGTGCAATATGGATGCCATGCCCAGAGAAATGGTACCATGGATACTTGCTTTTTTCTCTGTGGTAGAAGCCAGATCTTGTTTCCAATTTCCTCGTTCGCACAACCAGATTAGGACCAACTAAAGAAAATGCATTTTATATAATACACGCACATGCCATTGAACTGTGGGACCCCTCACGATGATTATTACCAAGGTCCAGAATTTAGAAGGAATTTTCAGGGCAGTTTTAGTTCATGCTTGTAACATATCCAGAGGAAGTATGAACCTTTATACTTGAAATACTTAAAAGTTTAAGCTCACCTCTGATTGGGGGAGGTTGGGAGAGGGTCTGCTCTGTGATGAGCCGATTATTGCAGAGCGTGTGCTCTGACTGGGTTTCTGGTGGCATCTCCCCGTGCAATAGTTCTGGGATAAGTCACCATGCCAAGAGAGGTGCCAGCAGTTGCGGGCAGCGTCACCAGCCCGCCCCAGAGAAAGCTCTTTCATCTGATCTATTCGCATCACGAGTCACACACAGATTATCTGTTGGAGAGGCAAGCTGCTACTGGAAGGGCTTGGGAGCCTTTGCCATAAAACCTTTTGTAGTGGCTGCTGTCAAAGACAATACATGACCGGCTGGACCACAATTACAGCGAGCATGTCCATCACGTGTGTTGTTACAGAGCTGTTGTGTTGAAATAGGCTTGCATTTGACAGGAGAATTGCTGTCTCGCTTTCAGAAAGGAAGGGTTTTTTAACCTATCAATTCCTAGCAAATTTGAGGAACAGTTTTGTTGCATGTCAGCATCAAAATTATTTATAAAAAGCGAGGAAGTCTCCAGAGTACTCCCAAGTACCAGTTGATAAAATGATGCAGAATTATGCAACACAGCAAAGGTTAGAAGAAAGCCACTCTTTTAATGACAGGAATAATACAACCAACAGGAAGGCAAAAATCTCTTTTATAGAGGTTCAAATTGTCAGTATCTCATAGTCCTCGTAATCACTTACCTCCTGAACTTAGACAAATAAACTGGTCATTGTGCAGTAAACATTACAGGCGGCTCCCACAGAGTTTTGTACACCATATACTGCGAGGGGTGAGTGACGCAGGCATCTACCCTGAAATAAACCCACATCTACTCATACCTATAAATATGCGTGGAACTGCAATAAAAATAATAATAAAAAGTGCTTGCAAACCAAAGTAGAAAAGGACTGCTTTGTTTAGATGTAAGTTTTTGCTGCAGGAACTATCTGTTTCCAGGAGTTCATAGGGTGCCTGGTACAAGGGAGACCTGTTCTTGTTTGACCTGAGGCACTGTTCTGGTACACATGATAATCGTGTCGATAGTAGGACTATTCGCATACACTCACCTGCACCAGCACTTCACTCAGAAATACAACCACTGGGACTATTCCAGTGGAAATCTTTGCAAATGAGCCACCTGCTCAAACCACTGCTTTAAATCTACCACAGTTTTCCTCTCTGGGAGCTGCTCGACAACGGGAGGATGTTATATAAGAAAGAGTCTGGTGTCCTTAAGTGAATTTCCTGGCAAATTAGAGCAGATATTTTCCACTTGTGTTCCACGGAAGGCAACAAAAAATCAAGGCTGGTCTGTAGCAGTTGACCCATGAGTTACCTGAGAGGACCCAAGCCTGGAAATCCAGCATTCCAAAGTGTTGAAATCCACTGAGACACTGCAAAAGCCACTCCTAGCAACACCTGTCAAGGACAGAGGTCCAGATCCTCAGACGTGCTGTACATTTGCAGCTCCCCCTGAATCTTCACTCTCAGGCTGCAGGTGTTCTCTCTGAAGTAAGCTCAGCACAGCACGATAAGATCAAGGTATGAAATCTCACATTGCCTGCCAGAATGGGGCAACCCAAAACCCTGTCTAGACAAGTGAAATTGAAACAGGCTGCTGGCTGCCCAGCTCGCCGAAACGCACATTAACCATCCAACCTGCAATAAATAGCCGGAATGTGACCCAGGGCTGAACACAGTAAAATTAACACCCTTCCCCATATCTCCTATCAATTATAGCAAACAGCAGTTGGATCAGTTGCAATCCTGGCTTTTTTGTTCTTCCAGACTTCCTCTTTTGGCTCCATGCAGCACAACAGACATCTCAGGTATACATGCTTGGCAGTATTTCAAGGTGGTGTTTGGGGAATTGCTGCATGTTTTCTTTTTTCCCCCCAAATGAACAAATCCAACCAGAAATTTATTGTGAATATGAGACAATAATTCATTTAAATAATAAACACAGAGCAAATAACTCATAATAAAAAGCACATCAGTGGAAATGCACCTCTAGCTACTCACAAGATGCTTCTGGGCATGATATCAGTTTTGAATAATTCAAGAATTTGCGAGGTTTTCTATGAAATACTTCATTTCTGTGCTACAAGAGAAACACAGCCTCTGGAAATGGAAATTGAATGGTTTATTTATTATTGGTGATACTGCTACCAGGTAGAAGCTCCTTTAAGTCAGGGCCCCTAAGTATAGGTCAAATTTAAAGAGGGAAGGAGATAGAGAGTGATTTGTTCTACTCTGCAGAAATATCAGTGCAATTGGACCAAAACAAGAGTGGGGCTGGCAGGGAAGCGAGCAGAGGTAAGGATGTGTTTTCCAGAAGAGAGGGCATTGTCAGAAGGGCAATTCAGACCCACCTGCCAGTTCTGTACCCTGCTCCTGGACTCTGCTCTTTCCTTTGCACTTCTTTGTATCTTGCCCTCTTTTTATTATTCACTGCCATTTCATAATAGGCTTTGTAAACAAAAGCATCGCTTCCTGAAAGACTCTGTAGCCTGGAAACCTGGGATATACCCACCATGGATACACCCACTGTAGGTAAACCTACCAGTTTAAAGCAGATAAGACTTGTGGGCCAGCAACAGATTTTTTTTTCCCATTTTCCAAAACCAATACAGTTGTGACATGTATTATTCAGAATATTCATCTGCTCAGTTGTGTGTCTATAAAACCAGGAAAGCTCATAAACACAATCATTTGCAAATACCTGGGATTCCAATCTTAAGACAAAACTGGCACTTTTTACACATTTTCAGCATTTGGTCTCCTGTAGATCTACACTTGGTTCCATCAGGTGTTCTGCAGAAGTCATTTCTGGGTGCCAAAACAGAAGCAGTCTCCTGACACATGTTCTTAAGCTTAGTTGCACCCATCTAAAGCCATGACTTGAAACACAAGAAATGTGATATTCTGGATAAAAATAAAGCAGCAATTTCTGTCAAGTACTCAGTGCCACTAGCACAGGTTTCATAGCAGTGAGGGGCTTGGAACACCCATGAGAAAACACTTGAGATGCCAAAACCTGTGCAGGAAAAAAGATGTTGACTAAAGTCACATTGTCTGAGTGTAAAACCATGCAGTGGATACCCGACAAGCTATGAGGGAACTAACAGAGCCCCTGTGGCAAGGGCCAGAATTAAATGCCACCGTGGGGGATGTGCTGACCACTGTCCCCACAGGGGCTTTGCAGGATTTGCAGTATGCTTTAAAAGAGAAAACAAGAAAAAAGAATAAAAACCACTTACTACTATTAATTACCTCTGGTTCATTTTACAGTGTTAAGACATTAACACTTGACTTGACAAACTCTTTCCCCAGTCAGTCAAAGAGGGAAGAAAAGATAAATCTCCTTTTACTGTCTCTCACTCAATTTCTGTCAGAGGCTCTAAGAGGCTACTACAGTCATGCTTTTTGCAACAAAAAACCAAAAAACACTTCTCTTGTCTGCTTAACACATCCCTGGGAGCTGTCTTTTCAGAGATGTGAGATACACAGTTTTTCCAAGCAGAGCAACAAGGACCAGGAATTCCCAAATTGTATTCAGTATCCGTTTAGACTCTTACACAGCAGCTGTTCCTCCCATGCTTGAATCCTCGATGCATATTAGAGATAATGGAGCTTTCTTCCCTTATTCACAGAGGTGCTGCCTGGATTATGGAATTCATTAGTCAATGCTTGCAAATCGCCACTGTTGACTCAGAGCAAATTCCTGCTATCAGACTCACTAGTCAGCTCATTTTCATAACAATGCTGTATTGTTAAGAAGTGCTTTTAAGCCACTCTTTAGTGAAACTGGGGAATACAACATATTCAAGCAAACACGTAAAACATCAAAGAGATGCTGTATCAGTAATGCTAAAAGTCCTGCATTTGAAGGGTGTTTAAATTAATCAGCGGTGTTAAGAGGATTCAGTAAGTTCTAAAACTTTGGGCAAATGAATTGCTTCCCAGAAGGGGTGCCGGAGGTTTAAACCTTAGTAGATAAAGATTAAAGAAACCCACCCTGCAAGAAATAGCTGTCCCTGAGGAAAGGAAGGACTTGATTAGGGCACCATTGATCAGAGGTGCATAAAATAAAGATTGTATTTGCAAGGAACTCTTTCTTTCCCTCAAATTTCTCATTACCCACTCCTGAGACCAACACTCATTCTGAAAGACACCTCACAGAGGCGTAGTAAGTGGGAAATCAGACTCTGCTGTGAACTTGCAATTCTCTGACATCTCTGGCATTCAGATTTCTACTCTTCTCCAAATTACTCAGTCTCTGGGTTCTTGCTTTCCTAGCTGATGTACATTACAGCACAAGGCTGACTGCAAGCTGTGCAGACCCTGGGTACAAATATATCTTGATTCCACTCTGACATAATGCACACTCCTGAGTGCATGATGCAGAAATACTTTTTTTTCTGCCTGTCATCATCGGATGCTCTCATGTAGGGGGATGTAGGATGAAGCTGGTGGTGCCAATTGCTAGAAGGAGCCTGCCATCTGCTGATCTGAGCAGCACTCCAGTCTGACTTTTCCCAGATCTGATTTAGTAGGATGAAACTCTATACAAAGTAGGTTAAATGTATCTGAAATGAAGCAGAATTAACAGAGTTTCTGTGGTGAAGGGGTTTATTTAAGTGGAAAGAGGAAGTCCCAACTCTTACAATATCAGGTCTGAATCTGAAGTGGACAAAGAAACAAAGAGGCAACTAAAATAAACCAATTAGTCAAAAGGAAAGAGATAAGCAGAAGACACAGAGAGCAAAGAGCCTGACATTTCTTTTTTGTTTTGCTGTTCCCAACCAGAGAGTGCAGCTAAGGTATCCCTCACCTTCACCCTTCCAACATACAGCTGTCCTAAACTTCTTCTCTATGGCCTTCTTCCAGGGCCATCCACATGTCCAGACACAGAAAAACCCTGGGAGAAGGTGAGGTCTCATCAGGCTGCCATCTCCACTTACTTTCATTCTTACTGCCATCAGGATGTATGTAAAAAATTATCATTTGGCAGGACACAGTGAAAAGTCACCATTTCCATTACACAGTCTGCATTACTGTTTGCACCTCTAGCTAGCATTTCCTATTTCATCAATAGATTACATCCTACCAGCCATCCCAAGCTGCAAGTGCTCATTAGTTTGAAATGCTCTGTTTAGCTCTTGACACATATAAAAGATCACTGTAACACAAGCAAGCATAAAAAGTCAAAGGGAAATGTGGGATATGATGCAGAGCTCTGAGCTTGTCACAATAAGGTGAAGTTTCCCCAAAACAGAGGAAGAACAGCTAAGAAAGAAAAAAGTAGTCCCCAGATTAGGGAAATGTATCTTCTCTCACTGAACCAACACATTGGGGAAGTGAAATTAGAAGTGGATGAAATGCTGAAAGTCTTGGATTATTTTTTTTTTTAAAGACCAAGGGGAGGGAAAACAAAGCAGAATAGGGAAAAAGCATCATATATTAGCAGGATTAATATCACAGGTTCTCTGGTAAAGAGATGTCATAGAAAGAGAAGATAACACATCTTAAGTTACTGGTTTTATTATGAAATTCCTGTGTTACAATCACTTCAAAACAATGTTACACAAAAGGCAGATGAAACTCTCCCACTTGTCCACAGTCCTTTCCTGACCTTAATATGAGCTGAGCTATAAAGTATAAACACCCATCTGATGATAATGCACATCATCCAGTGCTGGAGGCTTCGTTGTGCTGAGAACTTTGTAAATACATCTAACACAGACCCTGGCCTAAGAAGTCTAAGCAAACAAATACAAAGGACAGAGAGGTGCATTCATTTAATGTGTTATCTTTCATGATTATAGAGTCACAGATCCAGCTAAAGGAATACTTTGGTAATTAATACCTTGTCATTTTTACCTGCCCATCAGCAGAGCATTGATTATTTCTTGGAAGTATAATATCCTTGAAGGTCTTACAATCCAAAAGGCAACAGAAAATAGAGAAATAGCAGTCATTTGCTTAGGGCTGTCCCCAGGTGAAATGCAACAGAGCAAGAAGATGACACATCCAGAGAATTCTCTGGAAAGAACAGATGGTCAGTAATGGACAGACTGTACTATAGACCTGGAAGAAATGCATCACACATAACCAAAAAAAAAAAAAAAAATCCCAAACAAAACAAACACACAAAAAACCCTACACACTAAACAGCAACAACAAAAATCATGGCTGTAACTTTGGTAGTGGTCAAGGCTGCAGCTGACCATCAAAATCAGAGTTTCTGAGCTACTACAACATTGCAAAATGGAAGTGTTTTCTATGATATAAAAATTTCTTCCAGTATATAAGGCTATTTTTTCAGAACATGAAAAGGATAAGCTGAAAAGAGTACATTTGGATTAAGCTCTTCACTAATGGTATAGAAAGCTTTAAGATAAAAATGCAGGATGAGACATTGCAGGAAAACACCAGCTATCCAGCACCAGCTCTTGAGCCTCTAGTAAGACCTTGAGAGCATTAGGGATGGTACAGCTGCTGCTGCAGAACATCTTGTGGATTGGTTAACTCCACCAGCAGATTGCACCAAGGCAGATATCAATTTCCATCTGTTTACCACAGCCACACAGGTGATGGGAGCAAAGGGAGTGGATGCAACGTGGGCAGTGTGGAGCAGGGCTGGGTTATCATTATCAACAGCAGGAGAATAAAGGCACTCTGTGTGTTCCAGACCATGTTTGTGAGTGCAGGCAGCTGGGGTTTGGCCTCTTGTTTGTCCCGCAGTCAAGAGCAAAGATCATTGCAGTCCTAAACATGATCTGAATTTAAACAGTGAAACAAGAACTAAAGAAAGTGTTAGGTGAAATTAGCAGGACTGGGGCAGTGGGTAGGAAGGTGTAAGTAGGGATGATGGGGCCAAGCTTTCATGTTTAGAGGCCTCATAGTATGGAACTTAAACCTCACTATAACCATATTACAGGTGAGTCCCATGGTTCAAGGTCATCTGAGGAAGTTAGCTCAGCAGTAGTTTTTAATGAGAAATCCTACATGTGGGCCTGAAAAGACAGACATTTGGCTACTTTAATTCATGCAGTTGTTTCAGTTAACTTACATCTATGGCTAACATGCCTCCTTAACTGGATGTGGGAGCTAAGGCTCCATGCTCTGAGGATGATGGGCATTCAAGGAAAAGTGTATTTAACACATTAAGAGCTGTGTAGCTGGTTTCTGGGAATTTCCTGTGACTGTACACAGGGAATTCAGTATGCTCCATATCTTTGAGCAAGAGAAGAAAAAGACAGGGCTGTCCAGAGCAATCAAAAGTGGGAATTTAGGGATGCACATTCCAGGAACCATTCCTTGCCTGGGAGCAGGGGATGATTTTGGAAAGGACTGCTGTGCTGCTTTCACACTGATTTTTGATTATTAATGTGTATGGGTTTGCACTTGCTATGCAGCAGTAGTTGACCTTTCCTAGGACAAGCCAATTAGTCTGCAAGAGTGAATAAAGAGATATTATCACCTTTAATATCTGCTGCTGCTGCTGCTGCCACTGCTTTTCCAAAATACTCTCCTGTGGGCATTAAAGTGATGTTTTCATTTATCCACCAATAAAAATGCAGCCTTAACCCATCTGCCTGTCCCTGTGTGTATATATCTGGGTAATTTAATAAATGCTTCTGGGTGTTGATTTACGTCATTGTATCTGTATATAAGCCTGCCTCTGTGAGCATGCTGCTGGTTGTCTCTGAGCATTCATTGTCTGCCTTGTGTGTGTATGTCTGTGTGTCTGAATGTGGTTTTGTTTAAAATTTTTCCCTAGAAAAAACAAGAAGTCAGATGTTTCATGAGGTTGTTTGTTAAAACCAAGGGAAGGAAGGAGGAGGCAGTAAGGGATAATTTAGAGAGAAAAAGGGGTAGATTTGGCTACAGTTAATCATCTGCCTCAGTCTTTGCTGGAGGAGATGGGGGAGTTCATTCCAGACATTAAAATGTCTCAGGGGAGGATCGTATAGATCATGCTGGAAGAGAAATGGTAAGAGTAAATTATCCAAAAGCTCAGAAAGTAATGGAGCCAAATGTCATCTGATCCCAAAGCAAGGATAAAAACAGGGAGAGAGAACCTTCACAAGATATGCCCAGGATTCCCTGAGAAGCTCTGGGTAGAGACAGGGCAAATGACTTCTAACTGCTATCAGTGAGGTCGATTTCTAGGATACCAGATTAATTTGGAACCCATACCCTGGTTCCAGCTGTAATTCTGGCTCACAGGGAAAGGTGTTATTCTGAGTCAGGATGCAGAACAAAAGAACATTAAAATGGAAGTAAATGCAAAGTTTCCCAATATGCCAGCATCCCCTGAAAAAATAAGTCTGAATAATGGCCCAGGAACACTTTCATAACACAAGTATCCTCAAACCAACAGCACAAGGGGTCGGATGGATTTTCCAGCTCCGGTGCCCAGATCACTTTGCACACACAGCTTGTTTTCCTGCACTTAATCACGGGCCTGACTCACCACCCCTTCTCTGCACTATTCACTATTCTCCCAGTTCAGCTGCAGCGTAAACAACTGAACCAGCAGCACCTCACCAGGGGAAGCAGCAGTGGCCCTGTCCACGCACTGTGACATTCTCTGTTTCAAACAAAAGGAAGGTAATTCCTGTTTTGGAAGCTGTTACACATCCCAAGACCACAGATACCATCATGGTATACCAGAATCAGAAGTTTTCAGCATTGGTAGCCAGGTATTCCAAGGACAGCAATGTGCCCATGCCAGCTTGCAGTGGCCTTTGTCAGGCAGACACTGAACACAGCACTGTTTGCACATGGAAGTGCTGGGTTTGTTACCTGCATCCTCCGTGACATTTTGGCTGCAATCCAGTACAGTTCCCAAGAAACATCTGGGACCTTTTCTACATACCCTTTGTTTGCAGAGGGATTCCCATGCAGCACAACTCTTCCCTGTAGTGCTGTTAAACACAAGTCACATCAGCTCTGACTGTTGCATCCATTTCCTAGAAGAGGTAAAACAGCTGAGGAAGTTAGAGCCTGTATTCCCGTGTATAATCCTTCAAATGAAAACTACCTCATGGAAATATTTTCTGCAACAAAATAATCTCATCTTTCTTACAGAGAAAAGCATGACTCAGATCTTGAGACACTTGGACACTTACAAACCAGCTTCCCTACAGGAATTCCTACTAAATTCATGAGCCTTTGATGATCTTGTTCACACTCATTCTTTTCAGGAAGTTTCCCCCCTATTTCCAGACATCTTTTCCCTAAATAACATCCTCCATAAAGTAATTTCTTTCCACAACACACTACAGCAGACCCCTACACCTTTCCCCAGCCCACTGTGTTTTTCCCCATCCTGTCTGGGGTGCAGGTGGTGACCCTTCCGTGGGTCACCAGCGCCCAAAGCCCATGGAAGCCACGCGGCCATTCCGGCACTTTGCTCCGTGCATGACGAGGGGATGTGTCAGCCAGGGCTATTGTTTGGAACAGGAAGCAAGTTTGGCTGCCTCAGTAATTTAGATTGTAGGCAATAAGCAGGGGTGTGGTGTGCAAAGCAAACAAGGCAGGATCAACAGCTCTTTTCACTTCTGGACGAGGAGTTGGTCTGGTGGTAGCCCACAGGATCCTGTCCCGTATTGGCTACGGCTGCTCCTCGTGACCACAGCCAGGAGTGAAAAACCAGAGTGTCCTCCAGGCTTTCAACTGGAGAGTGAAGATAAAAGTCCAGGCCCCATGTTCTGACAGAACTTTATGAGCTAAACATCTTGAAATGAGATTATGAGAGAAAATTAAGAACAGTCTTCTCCTTTCAATAGGTCCTTAAAAACAATAACCAGGCTTTACTGTAAATTCATTTATTTTCCCTCAGTGTGCCAATTCCCAAGATGATACCTCCTCTGTGTACCAGGGATATATATAGATCTAAATGTGGCAAGAAGACAGAAAGATTTTATTTATTTTGCATAAGGACAGCAATGTGGGGAGTTCTTTTTTCCAGGAAAAACTCACATCAGAGAGTGAGTTATGCATCTTGTTAAAGAAATACTATGAGGTAAATAAAATCCAAATTATATTTAGCTCATAGGAGGTGACAAATACTAGTCAGGTTGACTATTGCCTTGCTGGAAGTCAGTCAAAAACCACCATCAAATAGAGAAAATAGAAGAGTCTGTATTCTTGCATTTACTAAAGTGAGGAACTTTCTGCTGTTTCTTGCCAGCATTTTTTTAAAACTAGTTGTGAATACAAGGAAAGGTACTTAAAGTCAAATCCTGGCCTGCATTCTGCTGAAATCACCTAAACTGCCTGGTTTGGATCTCCAGAACAGTCTGAAAACCCCTCACTCTATGCTTGTGGCACCACACGAGCCCTTCTGTGCCTCACCAGGGACAAGTGTCCACAGCATTCCCCACTGCAGCAGCTGTGGATAGGGCAGCTTGCATGAACCAGGGGCACACAGAGGAAATTTAGGGGTTTCCCTGCAAAAACCCAAGGCTGTGACAAAACAGGAGTCCCTGTGGCAAAGTGCATCAGCTCAGAGCAAACCCAGAGCAAGCAAGAGGCATCTGTAAGCATTCAGATCCCTGGATCCAGAATTCATTTAATCCATGAGACTTCTCATGCAGGGCTGAGCTTTGTGGGGATGCCCTAGATCCATCCAGTGATCAAATATGCTTTAATTTGCTCCCAAGGCAGAAGTGCCTCCTCTCACTGAGCACTCCTTACCCTCTCACAGCTCCCTTCTGGGTCAGCCCTCCCCACAGGCGAGTGGGTGCAGGAGGATCATCATTCTTTCCTGGCACAGCAGCTAATCCACCCAGCCTGACTGCAGAGAGATAGCTGGCTGTTTGGGAAGCAGTACCATGTGGGGGAAGATTTTTTAACCTATTCTTGCCTTGTTCCATGTAAGGAAGCCACAAACTCTCTCATAGAGGCAGCTGATAGAGTTGCCTCCTTTGTTCAGCAGAAGGGCAGAAAGGACACCTAACCAGAGCAACTGGAATGTAACTTCAAGAGTTAATAACATTTTCAAGCAGTCATTTATGTGCACTCTATCAAATGAACATATAATTATCAAAAGATTCCCCCACCTTTTCTTGGTTGTTGGGGTTATTAAGTGAAAGCAAAGGTTTCAGCTGCTTGCCTGAGACAAAAGAGCCTGCAGAAAGCTGCCTGCCTGTCCTGAGACTTTGCTGTGTGAAGTCACTGTCTGCAGTCAGAGTTCCTTCCTTAAACATTTGAGCACCTGAAGCCTTGAGGGGACACCGCCTTTGCCTAGAGATAGATTTTGGGTGAGATTTTGGAAGAAAAGTTTGCATACAAGTAGCACTGTGATCACCACTGGAATGCTGGCTTCCTGCTAGACACACACACAGAGATTTTGTGACCCCGTGTTCTTTTACAAGAGACAAGCGACCTGCAAAACCCCAGCGTTTCATATCTCAAAGTGGTGGGGCAATACAACCTACATAACAGTAATGACTCACTGGGAAACAGAAGGCTCGAGCTCCAGGGATCTCCTCCTCAGCACAGACCTGCAAACACACTGGAATGATTTGCATTCCACAGCTTGCCTTGCAGAATCCACAGATAAAAATCAGGCTTGGCATGGCTAGGATATCTGAGCAATATTTAGCAGCAGAACAATGAGCCAGCTGGAAAAGCATGTACTTATCCAACTTCAAGTGGGCAAGTAATTTTGGGCAACGTGGTTACTTAGGGATTGCCTGCAGAGGGAAGCTGGGACAAAGCAAACTAAGGTTTGAATGCATGGCATGTAAAACCATTGCAGAAAACAGCGGTGTAAACAGTCCAGTTGCTCTCAGGGTAGTGCATGAGAAATGCCTGTGATTTTCTTGGTGGTACCAGAGCAGAGGACTCCAGATATGTGGAGAGCTGACACAGCTGCTTCCTTCTCCTGCCTGTGGCCTGCTGCCCTGGCTTTGAGCAGTGACTGGAGAGCTGCCTGTTGGCTCGCTCCTTGCAGAAGTTACTGCCTCTGTAACAGGAACCAGAAAAGCCAGACTCCCCCAGCTCTTCAAGCCCTCCAGCCTCTCTTTGCTGGTGTAATTACATGTAGTGATGTCAAAGCTACACCAAAGGTGGGATGAAAAAGCAAGACAAAAGTAGCCTGCACAGATGTCTCAGTGTAAGGCACCAGGTGGAAATGAAGCATAGATTCAGTTCCAATATTTAGGGCTTAGCTCATAAATCACAGCCAACCACTCTTCATTTCCAAAAGCCATCAGTCTGGGTGACACCTCAGTCTCCTTCTCCAGCATGACAACACAAACAGTGGTGATCTTAGGGGGAGCAAAGACAGAGGCAGTCCCAGGGGTGCTTTCTGATGGTGGTTTGTAGGTACAACTGCCTTTTAAGGGGGGAGAAAAATGAAAGAAAGATAAAAAATACTAGAATAGGGTCCAGGAGGAGCCACAGAAAGGGAGCAGGCCTCACCAGATGTACACAGAGCTAAAAGCCCTGATCAGACTTCCCTGGCCCATCAGACACATGACCTGACTTGCTAATACTGAAAGAGCATCAGAGGAAGTGGGATCTGGCACCGTGTGCAAGCAGTGGGGAGCAGGATGTGCTTGGTCCATAGGGCATGACCAAGGCCATGTGTTTTCCACACCTTGGCACCCCTGGGAAGCTGTGGCCCTGGCTATGTCAGCTCTGGGTGCAGGCTGGGCTTGGCCAGCACTACCTGCTAGCACCACAGGGGAAGGGGCATGTGGGATTCTCCTGCACTGCCCACCCAGGCAGTTTACCTGCTTATTTTGGGAGCAGGGCTATTTCAGCCGACAACAGCAGCCACATGGGGAATTTCTCCCCCCGAGTGGATTTGTTTCCCTGTGGGTGCAGGCAGCTCCTTTCTGGACAGAATCAAGATGATGCTGATACAGCAGAACAACTCCACTGCCACATGGGAGAGCTGGATGCTGCAGCAGGACTTTGAGAGTGTAAGAACCCAGGGAGCTTCATGAGTCACCTTTTTCCTAAATTCCCTACCCCTTGGGAATGCTTCAGGTTGGGGCCATGCCTTAGGGGACCCCTGCTAGGACACTGGGCACTAGTGAGCCCCAGGGCATCCATGAACAAAGTGGCATTCAAGCATGACCTATCTCATGGTTATCACTCATGGTGAGAGTAAGTTTACATACAATTTGCATAAAACTTTGGGTGGGAGCCTCAGAGGTTATGGTGCCACTTGTCACCAAGTAGCCTCATGAAGGCAAATTGAAACGTGAATCTACTGAAGAGGCTTTTTTAGGAAGGGAAGAAACTCATTTCTCTTGCTATCAGAAGCTCAGGGGCATTCACAGGAGGCTTATTTCCCTGGAGAATCAGTTTCTGCTGAGCAGGAGAGGATTAAGATGACCAGAAAAGCGAAGGGAGTGAGCAGGGAGGCCTCGAGGTGCTGGAGCAGTTTCGTCTCACTCACACTTCCTCCTTCCAGCAGCACTGCTGTGCACTGAGGCATTAAAGGTGAGACCTCTTTGCATCCTACTGGGCCCTGTGGCAAAGCAGATACCTGTCTGCCCCTGCAGCTACAGGGGAATTTCAGAGCAGGAGTGGTGCAAAAAATTACACTTATCTCACAGTCAGCTGACAGCAGAAGCTCTAAGCAAAGTCCCTCCAACTGTGATGGTATCAGCCACCTCCCTGAGCAGCCTTTCCCCCCTCCCCCAGGTCTACACACCATCGAGATGGCTCCCCCCAAATAACCCTGGGAGCTACTGCAGAAACTCAAACAGCCCCTGTGCAGGAGGGTCCAGAGCCTCTTGGTCATCAAGGGTCAGCACTGAGGGCCAGTCAGTTCTATGCTCCCCTGGCAGGAGCATCTCCTCCAAGGTGTGACCTGACTTTGAAGCCAAGGGTTCAGAGGATCATCCTGAACAACTTTCTGGCATATTCAGAGATCTGCCTCTCTCTCACCTGCCAGTCACACAGATGTGCAAAGGGCAAGGACCACAAATGAGGCCACCAGGGACCAATTCTCCATCCTCTTGCTGGACCATCTTCACCTCTGCTGAGTTTCTCACAACAGCTCTCCAGCATTCTCATTCTCTTGCTGACACACAGCAAGTATGTTACCCCAGCTGGCCAAAGCAAGGACAATTAACTGAGGGAAACAGATAAAGTTTTAGGTGCTTTTCTGGTGCCAAACAGCACTTTTTCAGCATGAAGAAACTTTAGGCTACCATAATTTCAAGTTACTAGGAGCTCTTGTTTTAAAAGGAAGAAGTAAATGGTTAAGGTTTGAGGCCTCCAGTATAAATAGAAACAGGTCACATTTATGAGATTAGGATTTAATATTTTAAGATAATATTAGTGAATTCGATAACATTCATGATTTAGTAGGACTGCAGTGCAGAAACACTGAATCTGTTTTGTGCTTTGGACAAATCACTTAATCATTCTGATTCATGGCACTCAGCACTAATGAGAAGAGTCTTTTACACTAAACTTATCACACATGCAAGCTTTGTTTTGCCAATCAGGACTGTGCCAGGGAAGTGCAAATACCCAAAGATTATAGGCAATGGTAACGGGTGTAGCAATAAGGATGATCTTGATAATTATGTGCCTTCAAGAGAGAGGAGAAACTTGTTCTGACTTGCAAATGGAATAAACCTGTCATAGCTCCGATAGGAGTCACCCAGGCTGGCAAGAACTAGGGATTTTTTTTTTTCAGGTCTCTTTAATAAACTGGTACCGTGGGGGAGTGGTGGAAGATTCTGTGAGAAGCTCTGCTGAGAACACACTCCCTTGGTCCTCTGAATTTTCAGATTTCCCAATCTGTTCTACTTTCAACCACACGCCATTCCAGGTCCAAGCAACACTTCCCTGTCTAGCAGTCTGCTGCATTCACAGGTGCCTCACAATGTTACAGCAAAGACTTTGCAAATAAAAGCCTAAGGAAAGCTCTAAATATTTGTTAGATTGGAACCTCACTTTGAGATCTTAATGCTGCTCATAAACCAGGCTCAGTCTCAAGAGTGACGCTGCCATCGCATGTTGGAAACGGGGTGTTGATTCAGCCCAAGAAATTTTGTGGAATATTCCTTCCTTTCCAATTTCTCTGAAACCAACAAAGGGATAGAGATGCCTGTGGCTGTTATGATGGCTGTTTCCTCTAGTAAACAACATCATTCTAGTGTTCTCCAACTCAGTAACTGTCTTTTCCCAATGGTTAAATGCAGTCATAAAGAAAGAGAGGACATCTCTCCATTTAACCACAAATCCAAAGTACATCCAGAGAACTGAATGTACCAGGGAAATCCTGTAGGAAGATGTTCTCTCACCACACTACCAATGAGACTGGAAAAGTAGAAACAGAGAAGACTTTTCTCGTTCAAATTCACTTCTACAGCTATGGAAAAAAATTGAATGATAATACACCTTCCTTATCCAAGGATAAAGTAGGCAACAGCTATGCTACCCCTAAGTTATTCCCATCATCTATTTAGGCGAGAAAAAGTTAATCTTCAGGGCCTTTATAACAATGTGTTTGTACAAAGAAAAGCAAATCCAAGGAGCATCTGTCATCTCAGAGCAGGGTCCGAGGGTGGTGCCATTTCAATTACATCAGCTCCAAGGAGAGTTGGATTAAGGAAAAAAAATGGAGCCCAGGAAGATGGAGCAGTTGATAGCAGGTAAATGGTTAGATTTTGGGTTATGCCAACCACCAGACTAACATCTCAAGGATATAAAATGCCATTCAGCATGAAGGAAAAAATTAGGAAAATATGTAGACATTGAGCTGTGATGCACTTGGTCCTGATGCTGATGCTACATCTCCAAATGGAGACAAATGGAACGTGTCTGTGTTTGAAGCCACTTTTCCAACACAGAAGAATGCTACAGTGGCAGAGCGAGTCCAGAACACCTCTCTGAGCAGGGACTGCTTAACCTTCACCACTGTCTCACACCTGAAGGGTTTGTCTCTGAATGCTCTTCCTCAGCCCTTTCCTCTCTCATTTCTTAACATGGGGGTTACACAACCCTTCAACTGGAAACCAGTTTTGTTTTCATTTTAGCTTTCACAATCTTCCTGTTGTCTTTAGACAAGTACAAGGTAGACAGGGGGTTTCTTTGTTACCTTTCATTGAAATATTCATACTAGGATGGAAAACTGCAGGGAGCAGTTAAAAACAAGAAGGCTGGATTACCATACATCAAAGGGAAGCAACATTTGCTAACTCCTTCGTTTTACATGTATGTTATTCACAAACTCTTCATGAAAATGGAAAAGTGATTGAGGAATCACCCACGTCCTGACCAAATAAATAAATAAATAAACCTAATAGCAACAACCTAATTTCCATGAAAATGGGCTGGTCTCCAAAGCATCTGCCAAGACCAGACACTGTGGTGCTTGCAGCTTTTCTTTGTTTGCTCTTCAAAGCAGGTAGAGCCAGGAATATTCCCGTGCCTCATGGCAAGCTGTAAGATGTGGTACATGACTTTCAGATGAGGGAATTTCACATTTCTCCCTGAATATTTCACACTATAACAGCAAGGAGAAAAGCACAGACACAGCTGAAATGAGGAGGAGATGAATTGAGAGGCTAAAAATGGATTCTTCAGCATTACTCTGTAGTATGGGGAACTGAGAAGGCAATTAAAACCAACATGAAAGGAGATGTAATTGCAAAACAGCGAAACCTGCTGAAGCACAGATAGCAAGAAGAAAAGAATCACCCCCATCTGAAGCCCAAGCCTTTCAGAGACGAGAGCATTGCCCCGAGCTCCGCGGGCAGCTGATGGCAAGAGACAGGCGCTTCCCGAGGCTCTCAGGGTGCAGTCTCAGGGCAGCGTCTGTCCGTGCCCAGGCTGCCGTGACTCACCCCGACACCCAGCCCCGGCAAGGGGAAGAGCTGCGGGACAAAGCCACCCAGCCCCTCCGCGGGAAGGAGAGCACAGCACAGCCCAGCCTCCCCTCCCCATCCCTGCCGGGTCACCGCATCCGGCGCTGAAGGAAAAACCGAGGAGAAGTGGGAGGAGGCGCCGAGGGCAGCCCCGGGGCCGCGCTGAGCCGCTGCCCGGCCTCCTCGCCCTGCGGGACCCCAGCGCTGTTTCTGTGCTGGGCTTTTAAATCCCAGCTCTGGGGACTCAAACACCTTCCCCGAGCCGGGAGAAGGGGGGAGAGGGAGGCCCGGCAGCCGATGAGGACACAGCGGGAGGACAGGCGAGACTGGTTTGGAGGGGGTGGGCAGCGCACGTGGGAATGGAACGAGGCAGGGTGGGAACACCCTCAGCCCGTCTCTTCGGTCAGGCAGCTTTTAGCATTTCAAAGCCTTTCTTCCCTTTGTGACTCCAACCGCTGACTAAAACAGGCAAGCAGGTATTTACAGCATCAGCCAAGCCCCTCCTGCATAGATGGCCCAAAAGGCATCGTTGCTGTGTCCCGCAAGCAAATCGCAGTGTCCCCTTCAAAGGCTTTCCTGATCCCGGGGCAGGATTATGGAAAGGGAGAGCAGCGCCGGCTGTGGAAAATGGAAAATGTCAGGACGCTGCTGCTGCTCGGGTGAACCCTAGACTCGCCTCGAGGTCCCTGGGTGCTCTCCTGGGTGGCAGAGTCTGAACAGGCACAGTGACAAACAAGGGGACGCGTCCAGCCCCCTTCTGAGCAAAACATCCCAAGCCAAAAAGCAGCCCAGAGTCTCAGGCACCTGATGTGCTGCTTGTTCCAGAGGCATAGGGTGGGGTACAAGGAGGGGAATCTGCTTTCCTCTTCAACACAGAAAACATCAAAGCTGTTCTAAAAAATTAAAAGCTTCTGGATGGGCTCTTGGTGTATTTTAAAAAGCAAAACAGACTCGTTTCAAAGCACTCTTTCCAAAGGTCTTTCCTGAACGTACATCACATGCAATGGAAAAACACTGCATGCATGGCATTTAATATTTTTCACCTGTGACCCAGGATTGATGTCTGTGTAACTCCCTGATTTAATCCAATGACATGTCTCAGCAAGAAAAAAACCCTTTCAGAGTTTGAAAAGGAGTTGGAAAAAAAATAAAGTCACGCTCAACACTTCCCCTTCCCTGGAGAGATAGGAGTGCTGCTTGCCCTTTCCTGATGATAAGCATATCCTGGTGGTTAAAAATACATTTTGCTCTTACCGTAAGTTCTCCATTAGCCAACTCCTTCAGCCCAGCCTACAGTGTTGGGGTTCGTGATTCCTCAGAGGCCACAAGTGACAGAGCTTGGCCTGTGTGCGCCCAAATGCACTGGGGAAAAAGCAAAAGTAACAGCTCTGACCCTGCTGCCTTTGGCTTCACCTGGAGCAGAGAAATCTGTGGAGTGGCAAAAGCATTCAGCTAAAATGACTTGCACCAAGACCCCATGGACTCCACAATAATTTTCTGGCTTTACAGCTGCTTCCAGACGAAAATTTATGGGTTGTATTGAATTCTGAATAGCAATTAATTCTTCTGATAATTTTACCGATTCCAGTGATCATTGTGCAAAGGGACAGCTCAGTAAACATGGAGCTTAGTGAACAGCAGGTCTTGCTGCTTGATTTGAGATTCTGGAGGCCAGAAGTCTCTTATTCACCTGGAAAATTCAGCCTGTTGAAAGATGGCACCAAGACTTGGGCTGTGCCAAGGACACAAATGCCACCTCTTACCAGGGAGGCACCAGCTCTGGGAAGAGCCTGGCTCAGCAGAGCTGGGGCTGCTCACACACCCAGATGCCTCCACAGCAGCTCCAGCCTGCAGGGATCCTTTGCCAACTGCATGCCTCTCCTAGCACATTCCTGCCAGGAGAAAGCTGATGAGACACTCCTCTTTCAGGCTGAGGTAGAAGCTGGTGAACAACTGTGGCTCCCTGTACACAGATATCACCAGAGTCACAAGTCCCATTGCGTAAACTCGAGACTTTGCCTTCTTGGCAAGTACCTTGCAGTTAAGGAGGCACAGAGAGGCCTTGCTGCCAGGCATCAAGAGCTTCAGCTGAAAATCCTGTTTGAGTAACCAGTTCTGGATTTCTCCTGCAAGACTTAAGGAAAAAAATTGAGGGGTTAAAAAGAGCCAGAAATGGGAACTTCAGAAGTTGTATCTCCTCTGTGCATAAAAGGTAAAGGAAACCAAGCAGCAGCCCTCTTCCCTTTCTGTTAGGATTCCAGGCTGTGGAATAAAGATAAATCCAAGTTCAACCTCTTGTCTTTGTTTCCAAGACTCAGTAAGACAGGGGAGATATGGCAGAGCCCATCTACGCAGCCATAACCATGGGAACACCAGCAACAAGGGTAAATCAACACAAGATTCCCTATCATCAGTCTGTGTTTACCCTGGAGGCCTCAAGCTCCCAGCACCAACCTGGCTGGCAGTTCAGGACCTTGGTATGGCTGTGGAACTAAGTAAGAAAAGGGATTTATGGCATAAATAATGCATTTTTCTGTCCTAGCACCCAGCATCTCTTTTAGAACACATGTTTACAGCACCTGGTTTCTGCACTCTGCTTTGAAGTCATGCTGCTGCCTTCCTCCTTCACTTCCCTTGCCCAAGCTACCCCAAACCTCAGCTTTTCCTTGACTCCTACCTCACATTTGCCCTTGCCTCAATGTCCTTTCGTTTAAGAAAAGGTAGATAGAGCTCTGGGTATTTTCCTGAAGATCAAGCCCAGCGGAGGCAGCCCCGGCAGAGGCAAAGGAGCAGCACAGCATGGAGGTAGAGTATTGCTCAACTGGAGTTGCAGCTGCCTGGCATCTTAAAAATGTTCAGGTCTCTGAACTTTCAGGGGTTACGTCTCCATGCTGTGACGCAGCCAAGGGTCAGAATATCAGCCCTGGAAGGAGCTGTTTGTACCTGCCCTTGGGAACAGTTATGCTTCACATATTTTTCTCCTCCGCTTTGAAAGGTCTCATGGAAGAGCAGTATTTGTGAAGGGGATTGCTGGGGAGAACAGACACCTTGAAACAACTCTGAGAGCTTTTCCAGGTGAGCAGAAGCTCCTTCCCACTCCCATTTTTCCTGGAGTGGCCACTGACAACACCCAGGGACCAGCAGCCTCAAGCATTTACTGCCTGGGCAGAGCCAGGGAGGGACTGATCCCGCCTCCCCTCATTTCCTCATTGCCTTTCCTCCTCCATTTATTTCCTTTGGGTTTTCCCCTTTGATTAAACTTCTGGCATGTTGGAATGTTTAATAATAAAACAGATAACTCATGGGAGATGATATTTATAAAATCTACTGCTCTTTTTTTTTCACTTTTCTTAAGACCTTGAAAGAAAATCTTGAACTACGTTCAAATAAAAAAAAAAAAAAAAGCAGAAGGTGCAGTTAACAAGTTTTCAAACAATCAATGTTTTATTTGGTTAATTTATTAAACACCTTTAAGACAATTAATTTTGGTCTGTACCCTTCTATAAAATGATTCAAGTTCTGAACAAACCTCCGATACATAAAGCAAAGTTACTTTTACCATACGCAAATTTCAGATCAAAATACAACACTCTGTTTTCTTACATTTATAAAACCCAGTCAAATACAAACGACATTAAAAAAGATAAAACACTTTCACTGATCCTTGGTACAATATTACAGCACAATTTGCACAGTGGCAACTAAGTCCTCAAAGCACAAGTCAAATACTTTAAAAAGGGAACCTCCCTTTAGTCACCCAACGTTCTACTGAACACGTAAACAAAGTGAGTGCTACTGAATCCAGGAAAATTCCCGTGTCCCTTTTCATACTGTGTGTGAGCCACAAGGCAATCCTGCAAGGGAAGCTACTGGTGAGTAACCAAAGAGCTTTCCTACTTTGCTGTTACCAGTTTTTGTGCAACTACTCCATGAACATAAATGAATGGAGGTGGACCAGACTCTGCACTGGGCAATTTATGGCAACTGAAGTAAACCAAGAAATGAGTGTTTTTCTAAAAATAGATCATAAAATTATATTTAATAAAAGGAGATCAATACCAAATTATCCATGGGTACAACTGGAGTAACTGCCTTTTGCTTCACCTTCAAGACATCTAAAGAAGACACAGAGTGTTTTCAATTGTTGAGTTTGTTCAATTGCAAAACCCAGTGTTTCAGCAATGGGTCAAAGTGCCATTAGAATTGCACGTTCTTCCTCAATTACAGAATTAATGGTTGCATGAAACGCTCGTTTGGTGCTACACCTGAAAGCCTGCACTTACACTAACCTGTGAACATGTGGGATCTCCTACGAAACAGAAACGAGCACAAAAAGTAAAACTACAAACATAAAATGATAAAACTCAAGTCTCAGTTGACAGACATTCCTGGGAAGGTCCTACTTAGCAAACCTGGCTGTAACACCTCCGGAAGAGAAAGTAAAACCAGAGCAATGAGAGCAGGGACTGATGTGTCCCCTCGGGCTATGCTTTGCACAGGCAGTCAGGGCAGTTGTACCACAGTGCAACTAAAGGGTTTTGCCTCCACTTCTGCAACCCCTTCATTTCTCCCACCCCCAAACCACTAATTTTACTCACAGTTCAATTGTAAGTTCGGTTATTCAGTCTCAGCTAATGTGAAAACATGTACATAATTAAATGGAAAAATACTTTAATGGATCTCACTTTCCTCTCCTCCCTCTCGAAACTCATGTCAAACCCATGAGGACACCACACTCCAAAACTTTTCCTATCTGTTAATGTTCACATAATCCCAACAGAACAGAGAACTACAAACTGCACAAATAATACATTGTCAAATTATGCTCAAGTGTAAACAATACAGGATGGACACGGTTTAACAAAACCCTAGTGAGGTACAGCAAAAACCTAATTTCCTAATTTAGTGATTTAAGTGCAATTGAAACGCTGCTGTACCGCCCTTCTGCAAACACATCTCTCCAGAATTAAGCTGCACTACTAGGCTTATTCCCTTAAAGCTACATACCCCTGCTATAACTCATTATATTGACTTAATGCAAATATTTGTGGGGGAAAATTAATTTACAGGGTTAATTAAAATCTTTTTAGTATTCAAAAGGAATGATAGTAAAGGGATCAACCATGGAAAATGTGGTAATACATGTTTTTAAAAAGATTTCCAATAATTCTAACACAAAACAGCAAGTATATTTTGAAAAATGCATAGAAACCCTGTCAATACAAAAATCCCCACTAAAATTACACAACTAAGCAATTTTAATCTAAATATTTTATGTGCTTTTCCTATAAAGGCCACTTTGACATAAAAATACAAAAAAATTTACATTTTTCCCCAAAATAAATTATTTGTTCCTCAATTAAAAATACTGAATATGGAAGCATAACAACCCTCTCTCATGCCAGCTGCTCATCTGCAGTGGCTATTTCTGAAGAAGAAAGTCTCCTATTATTTTCAGTTACCAAAAGAAATAAGAAATGGCTTCAGCCTGTGGTCTGCTTAGCTCTAGGAAAAACCTGGGGAAAGGAATGGAACAGGCTGAGCCCCTTACACTGTGTGTGCTGGGGAGGTAATGGATGTACACAGACATCTGCAGAGAGAGCTTTTCTGCTTGTCTCCCAGGTTATGCACCAAAATCCCTTTTTGGAATCAGAGAAAGAAATCGAGGTCAATCTGAATTAAAGAGAGACAAAATAGTAAAGGGAGTCAGGAGGGAGAAACTGTACGAGGTGCAGGGTGGGTTAAGCAAATGAAGAATGGTGAGAATTCATGATCACCTGGGAGAGGAGAGCTCCTCATAGGAGGCAGAACCAGGGAAAACTGTACCCGTTTTTTAACAGGGGGAAGAAGAGGAACACAAGGAACAAATTTCACTGGAAAAACAAAGCAGCGGGAGAACAAAGAACCTTTACCAGCAGTCCTGACCACATTTTCAGGGGCATTTATCCCTGAATTGCCACAGAAGCAGAAAAATCAAAGTCACACACACAGAAGTGGCAGAAATGAAAACTTATTTGGACTGGATTTGAGACGTCACAGGGATTCTTTACTGTAAGCACCAGACCCACAACTGACTGACACAGGGAAAGCAAGACAACATCAACCCGGGAGGGGGAGCACAGAAAACCCCAAATGCCCGACATGCTCTAGGGCAGGGAGATGCAGACACGGTGCAGTGGCCCCAGCAGGTAAAGCCACACTGCTGGGGTCACAGGACAAGCTCCAGCTGACAACACCACGGGACGACAGGAGGAACACACTTGGAGATCTTGTCATTCCAAACCAAAACACCCAACAACCTGACCCGGATAAACTGCCCGGCGAGGCCAGGGGGCAGGAGGAAAAGCAGTGAACTAGAGTTGATCTGGACACAAGATTCTTGGGCAGCCATTGAGTACAAGCTCTCCTAACCTTGGACCAAGGACTGGGTTTGGAAGGACACAGGAGCTGCACTTCTGTATCACACGGAATTCAGCTCTCTGGTGTGCTGTATTGCATAGTTTGATTAAGGTCAAAGAGCATTTATGTCTTCTTTTTCCCTGTTTTTAACAGAAGTAACTCAACGTACTCCGGTCAGAGAATTCCAAACCCTGGCCCCAAGTGATTCATCAATGCATTTCTAAAGCAGCACATGAAGAATTTTGGGGTGGACACATAAATAAAAGCTAAAACTCCATTCCCACACAAAGCACAGAAGGACCCACAGAACACGTACACACATAAAAAGCCTGTAGCAGTAACCACATCAGTAAGACAGGAGTCAGAGCATGACAGCTGGATGATGGGAATAACCCTAGCTGCATGATGGAGATGGTAAACAAGAGGTGAGTGCTTTTACCTCACCACACCAACATACCTTTTGTAGAAAAAGTGGCAATGTATTCTGACAATATCCTGGTAATTATCAAGATCTTAGATTTGACAGAACACTGAACCTTTAGGAGAGTGGCAGCAATGTGGCATCACATTTCAACACCCTCCTCATGCTTGGTTCATGGAATACAGATATCATAATTGGATTATTCAATGCAGTTGTTTCATTCTCTTAAGATAAAATAGAGTATTTGTACTGTACAAAGTCAGACTAAGTACACTATTTATCATTCATATAATATGTATTCATATTATTTAACCTAATCCCACAAGATTCATAGAACTCAATAAACATGGTTTACAGAGGGAAAACTCTGAAGATAGAGCATCTAATGTGAAGAAATTTTAGGTTTTCCTTCTGAAGGTAAAACAATTCCAGCTTGTCAGGCTCCCACTTTGGATTATGAAGCAGTGGGCATACAAACGGGGATGCAGTTTCACATCTCTGGTTTCTCAGAAAAAAAAAAAACAAAACTGCAGTGGGAAAACAGGTGGCCAGAAGCTCCCCAGCTGTTTAGGCCAGTACCTGTGGAGCTCCCCAGCTGTTTAGGCCAGTACCTGTGGTTCCACACTGCAGACATAGCTCCAGAACCCACAGTTCCATTGCTCCAGAAGTTTCAGATTTAAATACAACAAATGCAAAACAGTGGATCTCCTGTAACAGCCCATAAATCTTTCTATCTTACCCTTAAGTAAGGGACAGTGCAGACTCACCCCTACCTGTGCAGCAGGGAGCAGCTGCAAGGCAAGGAACGATGCTGCTCTTCAGCCTTCCCTAGAATGAGAGGATCAGGAATCTGCAAGCTCAGAAGAGTTT
Source organism: Rhipidura dahli (assembly GCA_013399225.1). NCBI lineage: Eukaryota > Metazoa > Chordata > Aves > Passeriformes > Rhipiduridae > Rhipidura > Rhipidura dahli. The sequence continues at coordinate 1,961,880 of VXAC01008451.1, forward strand.
CTCCATGGCCCCTCATTTAGCAGCTGCTTTTCAGAGGTGCTGCAGGTGACACAGATACTCCTGTGAGGCCACCAACCGGTGGCTCCTCTACAGTGACAGCCTGGATGAGTTTGGATGGTCCAGAGGGCAGCACCCAGTGTGTGAAGGAGGAGAAGGACAAGGCAGTCTCTGGACTCTTTTCAAAAGGCTGAAGGGCTCTTAGATTAACCAGACTGAAATGCTACAGCACTGGGACTGCAGAGCCTACAAGAAGGCAATAAATAACCTGCTGTCTGGAGATGAGACAAGTTCAAACCCTTGATCCTTCCTGCTGCTTCAGACAGGGCAGGAATAGGACTTTATGTGCTCCAGAGAAGGAAAAACCTTCCTGTAGCAGTGTTACTGAATGCCTAAACCAGACTGATGGCATGGATCAAACAAAAATAAAGACAGCACAAAAAGGACAACAACAAAGTTCCTATGCAGGAATAAAATTCAGCTCTCTCCTCCATGGCTTGTGTCTACAAGAGCCTCTCCTCAGAGTGACCAAGCCAATGTCACCACAATGGCAGCACTTGGGAGCTTCCCTCCTTCCTCCTGAGCATCAGTGGCACCCAAACCTGGGGGGCAGAGCAGGAGGGGTCTGAGGCAAACCCCACACTGGGCCCAACACCCCAAAGCTCTGCCAGCCACACGGGTCAGCATGTCCCAGACACACAGCCGGGTCTTGGGACCAAGCCTGGGAGGATTAATATTTATGGAATAGCCACCATGATGCTAATGAAGGCTCTGGAATTAGCAGCTGATTGGTACAGTCTGCAGAGGCATGAAGAGCTCCTTGGTTCACCCCCACTATTTGTGCATGGCCACCAAAATGTTTGCTACATTGAATTCAAAGTTAGTATGAGCTGCTCCTCAAAATTTTAGAGGAAAATGTTCTCCATGAAGCATTTCTTGGTTTTGCCTTTACAAAGAAAGAAAAAACGTAGCATTTTCCCATTACATTTTGTATTATTAAGGCCTTTGACACTTTGGAAGCTGTCATTATGAAAAGGGATGCTTTTTTAAAAAGAGATTGAATAGTCAAAGAAAAACTCCACAGAACAAACACAAGCTGATTACCAGCTTATATTGGTACTTTTGGAAGTCAAGCACAGTGTAAGGAATTCAAAACTATGTCAATATAGCACCTTTAGAAGCAGAAGAAAACACACTTTTAAAAAAATTTCTTCAATCTAAGCAAAACCCCACATACCTGAAAATCACAAAGAAATGGGTAATGATGTAAGTTCAGGTATGGAAGGTGGGTATTGATTTGAACATTTTTCCTCTGCAGGTGATTAAATGGGAAACTCCACAGAAAAATATCTAATTAGACATCACAGAAAAATCAGTGAATCTCTCTATTAAAATAATGGATCAAGTTCACAGGCAAAACAGTGAGAGCAGAGTAGAGGCAGACAGAAAACTATCTGATCCGTCCTTAAAAGAGCAGAGACTTCTATTTTTTAAACACATCTTTTCCTATTTAAAAATCACCAGGACAGGCTTTCAATTGCTACTCTCATTTCAAAGTATAATAGTTACTTTCAAGTAATAGAAATTTTTATTTACTTTTTACAGCAGCTGCAGGTCAACCTTGGTCTTTTTGTACAGAAACATTAATTTAAAATGAAATTAAAGTAAACTGTCCTTGGGCAATGGCACCATTTTGTCCTGCTTCTTGTCGGCTTTTAGGTTTTTTTTAATTGAAGGACAAAATGCAATTTAAAACAAAACAAAACAAAAAATATTTGACAAAGTGCAAAGAAAGAAAAAAATGAGGTAGCTGGGAATAGGGGCTCTTCCCCCCGGACAAGGCGCCAGCCTTCCAGCCACAGTGACACACATGAGGGACTGGGCTACACCTGCTCTACCTGCAGGTTTGCCTGCAGGTGTTCAGCTGATCTCTGACCTGCTGGCAGCAGTTTCACAAGCTCAGTGGAAAGTGTGTACTAAGCACTGTCCCCACACACACTGATGTACAGAGCTGTGCAGAAAGCCACAGGGAGCAAGCTGGTGTGGCCACGCTCTGACCCGCAGGAGTTGTGCTCCCAGGGACCACGGGCACAGGCCGTGTGCTCAGAGGGAGAGTGAAAGCAAAATCCTGTTAATAAGAGCAAAAGAGAAAACACCTGAGGCCAGAGGTGCATGGAACACCCAGGACCTGCCCCTGATGGGCTCTGGGGGTTCCAACACTGAGGGCAGCCAGCAGTGGCAATTCCACGAGTTCTGTACCAAACCCAGCCCCTTGCCCATCTGACACTCCCAGCAAGGCTTGTGCAGTATGGGGAGAATCTTGTACTGATCCTTCTCCATCCCTCAGCACTGTAAAGGACCTTCCAGGAGGCCCCCAGAACACAGCCTGCTGTTTACATCATGTAACCAAGACAGGACAGAACACTCACCATACATTGCAAAATGCAGTCTCAGACCCTTAAATACAAACACATTTCAGTTGCAAGAAGCAAACTACTCAGGTTTTGGAAGTCAAGGGTTTAAGAAAAAAAAAAAAAGGCTTGAAATTGACTTTGCAGGTGTTTCCCGAAGTAAACAAAAGCTACAGACCCCATGTTCTCTAAGCAATCTAGAGGAGTCCTTTGGACTAGTTTAAGACCAGTTCTGAAAGGGTTTGAAAGTATTACTTAAGAGGGCACTCCCTGGCTTCCTTTCAGAAAGAAACTGTAGCAAGAGCTGTACAGAATGTCAGCTGTGTTTAATATCACCACATTGGCAGATACCCCTGTGTGCTGGTTTATTCTAATAAATAAGCAGGCTTTGCTTTTGAAGACTTAAAAACAATGAAATAAGTGACAGGCATTATAATGCTTTCCTGCTGTCAAGTGTAAATTAATAAACCAGATTAATAAAACCTGAACCTTTTGCATGTAAGATCATCCAGGAGAAGCTCAAGCCCAGCCAGGAATCAGGTTTCTGTAGCACGCTGCTTATTGCAGATGGAAATTTAGACCTTCCAAAATGGCTCTTGCTTTCAGCAGGTACAAAATTGTTCCACAGGGGATTTTTTCTGCTCTGAAGTTGGCAGAAGTGGCAGTCCAATAACAGAATGAACAGAAATGACAATTGTGAAACAAGTGCACAGCCTGTGGCACAGGATCTGTCAGGCTGTGCCAGGGTTTAGAACTGCAGGTGAAAAACTTGCCGTCAACCAAAACTGAGGATGTTTTAGCACTAACTGAAAAAAAAAAAAATGGAGGAAAGGCAAAGAAATTTTAAAAAAAAAAAAAAAATCAAGGGCCTAAGGTGGTAATTCAAAAGCCCCAGTATTAAAAAAAAAAATCATGTTTTGTCAATAAAATAACACTAATTACACAGGAGATGCTTCTTTCAATCCTATTATTGTAATCAGATCCATCAGCTTTTACCAGGTCTCAGAACAGCCTGGTTTCATTATGCAAATTCAAGGGCACAGGTAGGCAGTGGCATTGAGCAGCTTCATGCAGTGAAGTGCTCTGGCAGGTCTTCTCTGCTCACCCTGCAAGACTGCTGGGCAGCAAGATTTACCCTTTTCCATTGAAAAGCTCCAATCTTCCAGCTCACTTTTCAAGACATTTCACTATATTATTTCAAAGAACCTCATAATATTATTCTGTACCAATCCTTTATGAATTGCAAATTCTTTTATAACTAAGAAGCAGCTACATAGAGTAAGTAATTTTAAAAAATATTATTCAGATTTTGTATCACCAACAAATTTTCAACAGAATTACCTGTTGGTAGCAGTTTATAGTTGAATTCTCCTACTATTCTTAATCCTTTTAAGCAGGTGTTCATCTAGCTGGGCACTTTGCATGGCTTTAGTCTATTTTTAGGTAATCTGTTAGTTAAAATTTTGAGAGAATTGATCGCTGGAGCACAGCAGCAGTCAGACTGCAGAGTCACGTTGGGCATGGCTGGTCAGAGGTGTCACCTTAAACCCTGGCTGCAATCCTTCCTACAGCAAGGAATTTCCCTGGGAAAAAAGAAAAAAAAAAAAACAAAAAAAAACAAACCCACCAAACCTCATAGGGATGATGGAGAGCAAGTGTCAAACTTACAGATAAACCTCAGAGCACGCAGAGGTGACCCCTACAGAAAAAGAGCAGAGCTTCCCCCTAAACCCCACTGCCTTCAGCTTTTCCAGGCTCACCTTCCCAAGCTCTGGGCTTTTCTTTCACAGGCAACGTGCCCTGGAAACACAGACCCTGTGGACACAGCTCCCAGCTCTGAGAAAAAACAAGGAAGAGCAACAGAAAATGGCAAATGTCAAAAGGCTGCAGCACAGGCCTGCTCTGAGTCCTGAACGGGAAAAGGAAACACTCGCAGGGAAGATGGAAACAGCAGCTTCTACAAACACGGATGCAACTAACACCCCTCCCACCCACCTGGAGTAGCCATTTAAGCACTCCAAAGAGAACACAACCCCCAAATCCTCAGTGCTGAATTAGAGGCAGAAATTATCCGTTTAACCCCAAATTAAACAAAATTCCTTGTAAAGCATCGCTGTGAGTGGCACCAAACCAGACCTTAGTTAGTGGTCAGTCTGCCTGTGTCCCTGGGCACAGCCACACTTCCTGAGGCACAGCTTCCCTTCTGCAGGTTGATTAATGTGAACAAATTGCACTTAATCTAAAGAGTTATAATTTTAAATACTAAAGCCTGTTGTCAGCTGCCTTTTATTATATACTTGCATGGCACCAGTGCTCGAATAAAGAGCAAAGTGTCCATATGCATCACATGGAGTGATATTCAAGGCAGATGTGAAGAGTAACACAAACCTGCAGAACAGTATTTAAAAAAAAAAAAAAGATTTACATTGCTTTCAATAGCATTAATTAAAAAAAAATAAGAACCACTGCTCTTTTTTTGGAACACAGTGAATTTTAAGCATCTCTGTATTTTAGTAGAACAGTTGAATTATTGTTATACACAGAAGAACCCAAAGTTTGGCACTTGTAACAACTTGCATTTGTTATTGCATCCTCCACTTTGCATGGCACATGCACGGTAGCAGAGCCCATACAGGCTGCATAGCCACAGCATTTATGGAATAAACAGAGAAACTGCAGTTAAAACAGGGAAAAACCTCCCCAAACCCCTCACTCCTGTGCATTTACTGAGTCATGCAGGCACAGGAAATATTGCAAAGTAACCAAGCTGCCTGGTGTGTTCTGGAGGGGGAGTTCATAAGGCAGGCGCTTCAGTAGCTTTGATAAAAACCTCTTATTTACATCAAGATCTCTGCTTCTGAAGGCAGGCTGTGTGCCAGGCACGTGCTGTGCAAACACCAGGGACACAGCCTGCCCACAGCTATCAGTGAGCTGATTTTGAGTTTCTTGGTTTCAGATTCACCTCTGTCCTTTTGGGTAATTTCATACTAATTTGCCTTCAATTTAAAGACAAAGTACCCTCAAAGCTACAGAAATTCATTTGACCAGAAGCACCTGGGTTGACACAGCACTTTCACAATAACTAAAATTTAAGGACTAGCTGACAAAATACTTAAGGACAACCAGACCTTGCTGTGATACAGCAAAACAGAAGACTCTTCAGGATGCCTCTTCTTCAGGTTATAAAACCAGAAAGGGAGAGGATCTGAAATTCAACCCTGACTCTTAAGGAATACAAGCATCTGTCCAGGTCAGGTAAGGAAGGGAGCCAGGCCAGGCATGTGCCTCCCTCAGAAACTCAAGGGATTTATTTTATGAGAGCAACAGCACTTTACACCTTTGCTTCTGTAATCCCTCTCTGCTGTGCAGATCAGCCACAAGACTACATGTGTAAAACAAGCACAGAGGGCACTGCTGTGTGCTTACAGTAGCATATATTTTTTCCCCCTGCTTTTAATCTAAAAGTAGCAATTCCAAAATTATTCCAAAATTTTTCCAAAATTATCTGTGGCACATGAAAGAAAGGAAGAAGAAACTTTTTGGGGGGAAATTGTGCTAAGAAATGGGAGTGAAGGGAGAAAAAAGCCACCACTCTTCCCATCTTCCACAATTCCTACCCCATATTTGGTGATTTTCTGATTTCAGTGGCTGGGGTTTGTCCAAATTCCTCAGCAGGACAAGGAAAAAGGATGCAGAGGCCCAGCCCAAGTCCCTCAAGCTCAAGGTGGCCCAGCCAGTCCTTGTCCTGCACTAACAGCTGGCCAGGAAAAACATTCAAACAGTCACCTGTGGAGGATCTGGCTGAATGTCAGTGCCAACTCATGAGCTGGGAGGAATTAAGGCCAATGTGCCAAAAGACAAACAAGTTTCTAAACTGCCAAACCACCTAAAACCCCTGGACTGCAACTCAAAAAACCTCCTGAGTTGTTTCCCATGTGGTTCAGCCATCACATGCAGGGGTACACAGTGCCAGGAGAGCAGGGACAGCTGGGTGGTGGATTTACCAGTGAACCCAGTTCAATCTACAGCTGTTTGCACGCTCAGCACACTCAGCAAACTGGTGACCTCCCTCCTCTCAGCACCTCTGGTATCATCACAGCCTCCCTCCCCTTCAGAAGTCAACCATCCCTTCTGAAAAGAGAAAGAAAAGTCAGAGATCAGCTCTGTCTCTTCACTCCTACACCATCACCAGTGCAATCCCTGGAGAAAGGGGAGCCTTGGCTTCAAAGCCTTGCTCCAAACTCAGAGGGAAATCGAACCTGGTTATTGCACAATCCAAGGGATGCACTCACAGCTCAGAGCTGGACAGACAGACAGACAGACAGACAGACAGACAGCAGTCAGACCCCAGAAGACACATCCCTTCCCTCCTGCACACACAGGGGCTAGAGTAGCTCCTGGATCACTCCCACAGGCAATGCAGATGGGGAATGGTCCCCATCCCCTTTGGCAAGGCCAAGGAGGGAAGTTTTGAGATCCCAGGAGTGCCTAAATCTTGAGCACACACCCAAAACTCCCAGAGGCCATCGCTGGAGACTTGGTGCCCAGCCACACAAAATATGACACGAGTACAATGTGCTCAGAAATTCAGCTTGTGACTGGTTCAGGTACAGAGGCTTAAACTTCTCGGTCAAATCTCGCTGAGTGCATTTGCAACACGTTTCAATCACCAGCAGATTTGTTTTGTTTATGGTTTTTTTTTAAAAAAACAAACTAAGAACACCTAGTGTTAATCCTACTCTAAGTGTAAACATTCAGTTCAGTAACTTTAACTGCAAAACACTGCTAAGAGAATTTACTTGGATTTACCATGTGCATTTATCACTTACGTTTTCTGGATGCTGAATGCCCTCAAGTGTACTGGGAAGCTACAGGGACTCAGGAGATAGCAGCTGGCAATATTCTGAATAACATTTTCGGAAGTTTTCCAAGCCACTTAGAAAACTGAGCTCAAAAGTGAAACAGATATTTAGGAACATTCGTCACTTTTGAATATGGGATCTTGGCACTTTGTCTGAGGAAAAAAAAATTGATCCATGTAAGATTTTTCAAAAAAGGGAAGTTTTACAGATAAACTAACAGCACTTGATTTATTTCACAAGACAGCCAAGGATGGAAATAGTGGTTCACATTTTTGTAGTAAAGCATTATATATAAATTTAAAATCTAAAGACATATATATATACACACACCAAGTTTACTGCAATGCATAAATATATAAACTTTTTAATATGCCAACTAATATAGGTCAGAAAATCGATGTATATAGTTCAAGTTTTGCAGCACTTCAGCTTTGTAAAAAATAATTAAAAAAAATAAATAATGGTCAATGGATTGGCTGCTGCCCTTCTCCCCACCCACCCACACTCTGCTCAGAAATCAGAGTAATTCCAACCACACATCAGTGCTATGGAAAGAATGAGCAGAAGTAAGTTTCAGAATGGCTCTTTAAGGACTATTTAGTGAAACACCGATATTTTGAACTAGTCAGGGATCATATTTCAACATATGTAAGATGATTCAATAAAGATGACAAAGGTTTACACTAACACAACTGAGGGCAGAGTTTGGCTTGTCTGAGGTCCACAAAGTTGCAGAGTGGAAAGTCTTGTGTGTAGTTATAACACTGGTTGTACAAAGTCTCCTTTTCTGAAGGGCAGGAGGTATTATTTCTATTTTCCATCTCACTCATTTTATTCCTTTTAAATAAATACAGGTTATGTCCCACCCATCACAACAACAATGAAATTAAAAATTGAGGTAAAAGTGTTCTACCAGCTGATCTTGACTACAAACAAAAGTCAATTAAATATCACTACTGATGTGAACAAGGCTTAGTAAGAAATAAAATGCAAGATACTAAGTTCTTCACTATAACCACATCATAAAACCCAGCTTTCTAAGTCAGACAGCAGTAAACAAGACTGTACTGTAGCACAGAAATCATTAGTAAACCAACTTTTGATCCCAATTTAAAGTCACTGTACAAATTTCCCTAACTCAGTCCAAAACCCCTGCTTTTTGCAAAATAAATATATCCTTGTCATATTTCACCTTTGTTCTAAGAGAGATAAAATGCACCTTTCTATGATCCTCAGTCTTAAAAACCATTCTTAGCTTGCAAGCAATCTGAAGTAAAAAGGAACACAATCTATTTGTCCTTTAGCTCTTACCAAAAGCAGCAATCATCACTAACCGTTCCAAACACGTCTTCCCTTTTCACTTCAAGGAAAACAGCCACCAAAGCCCACCCAGAAGTGCATGCCACCCACCTGCAGACCAGTTCATCAGGCTACTCGAATGACAGCGTAGAAAAGAAAGTTTACTTCTTTGTGGTGTATTGCATCCATTTTCTGGGGTGTATCCATTTCAGATTAGTCCATTTTATATATATATTAAAAATATTTGTCGGAATGAAACTGTTGCAAATGAATGAAAAACCGTACGTACACACCTCCACCATTTTTTAGGCACAGACCTTTATCTTTTGAGAAAGGACTAGAAATAAAAGGTGCAACGACCAACACCTCCTGTGGCTTCATGCTCCAACAGCAGCACGCCAGGGAGGTTGGTTATTGTGTAGCTTCTGTGTATTACAGCTATCCAGTCCCAGATAGCACAAGGATTTGTATCCGTTCCCCGCAGGGGAAACGCACCTGAAATCTATTTTTTGCTTTTCAATAAGCTTCGCCAAAGGAAACCGATTCCCACCAGTTTCAGACACAAAAATCCTCCTTCAACAACATGGTTTAAACTCCAAATGGTTACGACTGAAGGTGTTTCCTTGATCTCCCCTTTTATTTTCCTCCTTCTCTTCTTTTTAATGTGTACTTAAGTTATTTGTTCCCGAAACAAGTACTGAGACTCAAGCTTTGTAAGCATTTAAAACAAAAACAGTTACCATACCAAAGCACAGCATACAGTGTAAGTTTCAGCTGTAATTTCTCAGCTTTTCCTTTAAATAGAGCTAGATTATGGTGGACTGCGCAGAACTCTTCCAGTCTCCTCCCCTGCCAGCACACGGATCACGGAGAAGGAACGCGGATGCGGAACAGCCCCTGCTGCAGCTGCAGCCGGAAGAGTTTGCAGTTGGCGATCCGCAGCGCCGCGCAGCCCGTCCGGCGCAGGTCCGAGGGGAACAGCGGCTTAGTGCGCTGCCAGGTGCCCGTGCTCCTCTTAAACTCCCTAACATAGTCATAGTTTGTACCTGAATCAACAGAAAAGAAAAAAAGAGATGGAATGCTTGAAACTCACGGCAGCTACCACCACGTTTAACCTCTAGAAAGGCAAATGTGTGAACGAGAGCATGCACAGGAACACAATCCGTGTCTGCACGGGTGGTGGAAATTGTTGTCAAAAGGGAACTACTGTGACATTTCTGATCTACTTGAACCCACCACTTCTGGGATTTTGCTTGTTTATATTTTGGAGAAATTCCCGCTACACGCTCGTGTAAGTACACATGGCCACAAAAGTCTTCCAAATCTCTTTTACAGAGCATGACCAGATGCTGACAGCTGAGAACTGACTATGTTTAATAGCACACATCTATTTGGTTGGGATCAAAAACCAAGAGTCACCATCACATCCATATGAACCACTGGACAATGCCCCTAGAATGTAGAACTGCCTGTTTCCCGCTGCAAAGACAGGAGCTACAACCTCAGGTACCAACAGGTCTTCTTACATTCACATAAAAGCAGTAACAAACTCTTAGCCTTGACCTCTTGTGGTCTTCAAACTAATCAACCAAATCAACCCAATGCTCGTAGCCCTGAACTTGTTACTGAAGAGTCCAAAACCAGCCTGTGTGTTTTTGTAGGTCCAGCATAATCCCCCTGACCCAGAGTGACAGAACAGTGTCCCGGCGTCTTACTCTTAAAATGCCCAGTCTCATCAGTGCCAAATATTCCAAAGATTGGAAGGAAATAAGCATCAAGAGGTTTTTAGCTCTGGTTCTGACCTGTGTCGAGATCTCCGATCACGTATATGCTGGCTCCGATGGGCACAGCTCCATACACAAAAGAAGAACTAGTTGGGATACATAGGTTCTGGTCATTTAGATAAATCCACCTGTAAAAATAACAATTAAAAACAGGATTTGATTTTTATTTGGCACATTAAAAAAAAAACAGATTTTTTTTTTTACATCCGTAATTTTTGACTCAAAAGCAGCGTGTACATATTAATTTGTTGTGTAAAGAGAACATTGTCTCGTCTGGGACAGTCCTGGCTTCTCCCAGCCAGGAAAAGCAGCTTGTACTGATGTATCCTCAAGTTGCTTAATTTCAGAATTGCTCCAATCATCTGTATAATCTACCTATAATAAATTCCTCTTGAAGCCACCCAGTCTGACCTCCTGGAAGAGAGCAGGCAAGAGAGCCAACAACAGCTATGCCTGTCAATTTTCCCTACAGAGAAAATTTTAGGCAGTTTTGTTTTAAAATTAGTCTTTAAAATGAACACATTAAGTTTTAATGATCCATAGTAGGGGAAATAAAAAATTGCTATAGTGGAACTTTGAAATTAAGCAGTGCCTCCCCCATATAATTCTTCAACTTCTTTAATTATGCTTTATCAGGGACATGAAATCCCTGCCTGCTATGAAGAATGCAGCACTTGGCAATGCTTAACTTCAAACAAGGAATAGAAGACTGGAAATCAAAGTGGTAATGTAATTTGGAAAAGAAAAGGTTCTTTATCTGGAATGGCCACAGACCTTCCCAATCCCATATCAGACTCTTTTCAATCCCATTCCAGCTCCTACAGTAATCTCACAATTCCCCTGTGTTCACGGTAAGCACAGTCTCATTTCAACACTACATCAGCCTGATCTTTCCACCAAGTGAAAAGCAGTTTTCTGTGTTGAAGCCTTTGGAAAGTAGCTAAGTACGTCCTCCTCATCCATGTGGGATGCTGGTTTATAAAGTGGTCCCATTGCCAAGAGTTGTCAGCATCCTCTCTGTGGTTCTGAAACAAATTCCTACAAAATGCTGCTGCAGCTTTGCAGATGCTGTCACAGTTACTATGTACAGCCCCTGAGAGGTACAAATCAAGGCCATTTTAGGGGACTGCTCCTACACTTTTTATTAAATAATTTACACAGAATGTGAAGGTCTGAGAAACCTTTGAAAATCACCCCATGGCCATACCAGGTTAATTCAAAGGAAAAAGTCAGAAAATGCCCTCCCAGATACTGCTGATCTTTGAAAATTCTGCATCATCTGAAATCCTGATTCAGAAGTAAACCACTCTTCTGGCACTGAAGGAGATGCTGCTCCATATCAATTATCTTGGAGATAGAAATCAATTTTTAAAGGGCAAATGAAAGGATTAGCTGTCCATTATTTTGTCTGTGCTGTACACTGAAGGATTAATGTTCTGCAGAAAGCAAGGAAATGGTTTGTAGCTGTCATAGAGAAGGACAGATGAACTGAGGAGAGAAAAGAAGAAGTTCTCTACCCTGATTCAGAAATTCTCACAGATCAAAACAACTTGCACCATATTTCATTAGCTTCTTTTCCTTACTGTAGGAGGAGGGCACAGTATTTTCACTACTTTTTAGCAGCAAGTGACCTAGAATTCTAAAAACTGAGTAAGTGGCAGAGAAATGCAGAAGGAAGACTGGAATTGTTTTTTTCTTGTAAATTCTAAGTATAGGAGCAGGTTAAGGGAGGAAAAAATCTCAAATCAGTGGTTTATCTCCATTAGATACTCTGGGTTTTGGAGTTTAAATAAGAAAACGATTGGGTGAGACCCAAGCATTTTCCTACTGTGCATCACCAAGGGACAACATTAAAGTATCTGCAGTCTCTTGTGAAAATTCATCCTCAGGCTTTCTCAACATGTATACTTTAAAAAAAAGGCACCACTTTTCAGGAACACTCACAGCAGCTTTAGCAGTTAAAACTAGGAAGGAACAAAGACAGGAAGGGCAAGGGGTCACGTTTCATCAGAATTTGAATAAGCTCCAGCTTAATGTAGGTTGTGCCTGCTGTTTGAACAGTATGGAAAAAACACCATGACCAAAAATTCACAATCTTCAGCAATCTGAAAACAGTCCTTGGAACAAAACTCTTGTGTACTTCCCTGGGATGGCTCCACTCAAACCGAGTCCAAGAGGAGCAGGGGGAAGGCAAGTCCTGCTGCAACCATGAGCAGAAGTGATCGCTCCGAAACTGGAGCAGGCTTCCACCCAATTGCAAAAAAAAGGGAAGAAATCCTGATTTTTTTCAGTCCTGAAGTGAGACAAACAAAATGATCCATCCACACTGCAGTAATTAACCAGTAGGATGGTAACTGCTTTATTTCCAAATAAAGATGTGATACAGAACCAACACATTCCAGATACGTCACCTCAAGCTCACCCCAGCTGGGAAAGGAAGCCTGGAAATGAATGAAAATCCATGTTCCTCTCATCTGACAGTGCTTCCAGTCAGTGTTCTCATTACATTTGCATAAGCACTTGCTTTTAATGAAATTCCTGCACACTGAATGGAAGAATCTTGCTAATTACACATACTATGTTACAAGACTATTTAGTTCACTATTTATAGACTGCTGGAAGCTCTTCCTTATTTTTATGATGTTCCAATAGCAAAAAGAACATTGTAAAGTATTGCTTCTGAAAGTTATCTCTCATTTTTATCCCCTTTAATACCTGCAAATTTTCGTAAGTCTTTTTTGAATCATGAAAAGAAATGATTCAGACACTTACAGCAGCTATATTCAAGGACAGAGCACCACCAGCAGATCTTGCAAAGAATCCTAAAGTCAATTTGGGCTCTCTTAAATATTTACAACCATCCACATTAAGAAGAAAAACCCTGAATGTGTACAGACATCATCCAATTCTCCACACGCCTATGTGGTGCAAAAAGGTGTATTGTAAATTATGAACTCTGGTAGAAGGAAAGTGTGACCCACCAAGGTCTTGAGTATGTGTTTAAGACTTCCTGCTTTTTAGGGAGTAGACCAACACTGGATCACTGAGTAAAGGATTCACATTCCTATCTTCCATTTTCACATTTATTAAATCTGTTTTTAACTGGATCGATATTTAAAAACAGGATACAATGCACACAAAGCTCAATCAACAGCCTTTGAAAAAAAAAAAATCTACATCCTGCAAAAACTCTGCAGTCTGATGTACAGCATTTTCTATCTTTGGGTTCACTCATGCACGTGACTCTAAAGACAGGCTGACAAAACATTTATTAATTGAAAAATCTCAGTTACAGCAGCACTTCAAGTATGAGAATTATTTTCTACATCACCCTGTTCACATTTCATGTGGATGCTACTATTCTGTCTCACTTCATTTATTTTATTACTTGTTTATACAGCACAGCTTAACAGGAGTCTCAATGTTTATTTTTTTGCTAGTGTGAAGATCTCAGCATATCCTCAGTCTTTGAAAAGCTGCGTCATGGTTAAGAATAACAATTTTGAAAGACTCTGCACTGTGAGTTATTTTGGAGTAAGTTACTGTCAAAGTAAACAATATTAAACAAGTCCAGTCCTTTAATTCAATTCAAGCCAGAATTATGGCAGCTTACATGAATTAATATGTTTATATACTGGTGTAAGTACATCCTCAGACGTTCACACTGGAGTAAAAGCTGTAACTCAGACACTCAGTCTCTGGGTGCCTGGGAGGATGCTCGACCCCGTGCTCTGGCAATGAGGCCTGAGGCACACATGGAAATTTGTGCAGATGACACAGGTGTGCACTGCTGCACGTACCCCATAACCAACACCATCCCACAGCTGAACTCAGTACACAGAGTTCTCTCCAGCCACAGAGAAAATGAACATAATGGAGCTCTGCACTTACTTAAGAACAGCTGGAAAAGCCCACAGCTCATTACAAAGTATGAAATATTGGCATGTCACTATTAAAAAAGTCACTGTGAATTTTGGTTTGAGACTGCTAGAATTGATGTTCTGTGCTTCCAACACACTGCTCTAAACCATTTTGCAAACATATTCCTCCTTTCCACAAATCTCTTAGCCCAACACTTTTAGACTTCTGCCAATGATATACACATCCATTGTCATTGTGATATTTCAGCTTTGACAGTGCCAGTATTTCCCTTCACTGCAACTACAAAAAGTGTGTGGGCAGTGTGGAGTCTGAGGGTGCAGATATCCCTCATGATTGACTTTTTGAAGCTGCTGGTTTGAGGGGAACTAATCACCTTTTATTTGCTTCAGAAACTTGCTGAGGAAATAAATGCACTTTTCAATTACGAATCGATCGCCTCGTAGCAACTGCACAATGTTTAAGATGAAGACTCTGTCTCTGTATATCCATCTCAGTAACTGTGCACTAAGGAGTTGATAAAGAGAGATTGTCCACCTGTGATCACCTCTGTGGCATCACTAATGCTTCATTGTTGAGTAAATTATGCACAACTGAGCAAGTGGAATTGCTAAACTAATCAAACACACAAGTACCTAGTAGTTACAGTACTTAGCATAAGGTTTTCACAGACTTAGAAAAAGCATATTATTTATTTTGAGTGAAGTATGGAAGCTTAAAGCAATTTAGATTTTTTTCTGCTATTTCTCAATCAGCCCACAACATAATACCCTCACATTTTCCAGAGGGTCAATCTGCTTTCACATGGTATTAATTTGCTATTTGTTTATAAAACACCATTATAATGAAATGATTACAATTTCCCAGATTCAATCTTACTTCGAAGAGGGTTACTGGACAATGAAATACTCTGTCTCATTATTGGGCAAGCAGAAATATTTGCTAACTGCATGTTGAAGAGAAGTCCCTTTATGGCTGTTTTCTCTCTTTTCCACGCAGGTACAACTACTCAGGTGTCACAGTCACTGCCACAACCCCCCTGAGAAGGAGCCACCCCACACAGACCCCTGAGGGTACCAAAACCAGGGATAACTGACAGACCCTGGAGCTGAGTGCTGGAACATGGAACAGGGACACTGCACCCTCTTCTGGCTACAGCACCCCTGAGCTGAGATGAGGCCTTCCAAAAGCCAGGAGCACCATCCCCAGGCAGCAGCTGCCACCATCCCAGCCTTCCCTGGTCCCCAGGCAGCAGCTGCCACCATCCCAGCCTTCCCTGGCTCCCAGTCTCCACAGGAACACCCACAACCTGTGCCCTGCCGAGCAGCAGGTTCCTGCTGAGTTAAATTTCTAAGTTCAGACTGGGCAGTGGCAGAGCAGAAAGGCAAAGTCTGGCATCTTAGCTGCCCTCCCCATGGCCTCCTCCATCAGCTCCAAGGGTACCTCTGCTGCCTCCCCTGCCCTGTGCCAGCACAGCCCTCACACCACACAGCCCCGACTCAGAGCAGCTGGAGTTTTGTCACTGTTCCACCTGAATCCTGAAACACCTCGGGGTGCCACCAAGCAAAGACACAAATCCATCCCACTGTGGCAGGTGTGGGTGCTGCAGTCAGCAGGTGGCACCACGGACCCACCTGCAGCACCCAGGCTGGGGCCTCCCAGCTTGGGAAAAGCTCAACCTGCATCAACCAGTGAAACGGGTCTGCAGTTACTGCTGAGGAGTCATGAGCTAGAACCTTCTGAGGAACAGAATCAGGCTGGAAATATTTCAAGTAAATCAGCTAAAAATAGCAAGTAAGAGAGAGGGGAGCACTTCTTCCCACAGTTCTTTCCCTTTCAAAGACCTCTTGCAAGACATTAATGAACTTCTACCATTTCCCCAGCCTCCAGAAGGCTCAAAAACACTAAGGGAGCAGCAACAACCTCTCTGATCTGTCTGCTTCCTATAACTGATTTAAAGGATGATTTTCTTCAGCTTCATTTGATTATAGCTAGTTTAGACACCACTTTGAACAACACAGAAGACCTCTTCATACAGAAATTAAAGTCTCTTTACAACTATAACTTGCAAGAAAATTATATAATGAATTTACATCTACTGTTCTATTTTGGTGTCCTTTTATACAGGTCACTGTCATAAATCAGTCTTGATCTTCTAATAAAGGCATGCTAATCTCCTTCACTTGTCAACAAGCCTTGAAACATGTGACCACAAAGTATTTTTAAAATTTAATTTATAAAAGAATAATCCAATTCACAGTTATATGCAAGAGAAAAGTCACTGGAGGAACCAAAGCTTGCCAGTTATGACTGGAGAATAAGGTGACTAAACAAAAAATTCAGTGTAAGGTAACATTTTGAATGGTTACCACATGTAGTAGGGTGGATTCCACTACCAGAGCCAAGAGATAACAAGTGAAGTAATCACAAACAAATTCAAAACAAACAAAAGGACATCTTCCATGCAGTGTGGTGAGGGGGCTGTGGGATGCAGAGCATCCATAGTGTCTTTCCTATGGCAAAAGCCTACGTGGGTGCCATCAGCTATTAATGCTTGGAACAGAAATGCATGAAATTTCTCATCTCTAGTTTAGGAATACCCTAAAGCTGCAAATCTTTGGAGATGGGACTGGACCATGAAGAAATATCCCTGTACATACATACATTCCTCCATAGAACCCTGGAATCATTTAGGTTGGAAAGGACTTTGTAATGAGCACTCAGCATAGAGCCTTGGGCATGAGGAGGGTGGGGGGAGCAGTTCCCTGCACTTGGGGAAATTGCAGAGTGCAGGGGAAGAACCACAAACTCCCTGTGTGACCAAGGTGCTTCTCCTGCCCAGGGACACTCAAAACCCACACAGTGGCCCCAGGGCTTCAGGCTTGGCATGTTAGAGGGAAAAGTGGAGTGGATGGACCTTCAGTAAGAGCCATACTGGCTCACAGAAAGTGAAATGATCAACAGTTACATGGCACAGACCTCACAGGCTTTGGAGTGCAGGAACAAGGGGTGAGGGGACAGGCAGATGACTGGATGGCAAGTTATTTTCTATGTTCAGAGCTGCAAGCAGTTACCTTTTAAACTCATCATGATAAAATTCAGATTTGCACGTCACCATCTCACTGGCTTGGCTGTCGTCACGACTCCTGACCCCACCAAATACATAAAGCTCAGAGGCAACTCCACAGGCCACTGCCCCAAATCTGAAAATCCAAATGAGGAAAAAATATTAATGCAATGTATCAAAGCCCTTTTGCATACCCTTCTGAACTTTCTTCGCCTTTTACTCATTTATTTATACACACAGATGCCTTAAATATCCAACAAGACGAGATGAGTCATGGATATGAATTGTAAGCACCTAATTCAGATCACGAAAGAAAAAACAGTAAAAATATTTATCTCTAAAAATATTTTGAAGTTCCAATTGAACTATAATTTCTAGTTTTCATTTTGCATCAGGGAACTATTACTTGTAACATCAGGACTGTATTTCTACAAAATTTGTATTTGTTGCTTGAAGGCTTATCTTTACTCAGCCATGTATTAACTGCAGGCCACCATGACTCAGAAAGACCTGGTGAAATTCACAATAGAGCTATTGAAAAAGGACACTTTCCTCTCATCAGAGTGTTGGAAAAACAATCTAGTTCCCCCTTCCATTTTCCCTCACCTCCTCTCTTTGAGAGGACAGATTGCTGTCCACTGCTGAGTCCTGGGGTCGTAACACTCCACAGATTCAAAGAGTTTTCCATAGGAGCCTCCACCCATTGCATAGATTTTCTTCTTCATAGCTGCATAGCAGCCAATCTGATGGAAAAAAAGAAAAATATATCTAAAGTGACACACAAATGCACAGTATTGAGAGCTCAAAGCTGTCTATACATACACACACAGAGGCACTTGGGTTGCCTGTATCACATGTCAAACAATGCCAGGCACAAAAATGCTCAGCCACAGTTTTGTTTTGGTGTACAAGCAGAGAAGCTGCTCACTCTCACTTCATTTTGAGACTATTTGCTACAGCTTCTACTTGAAGTAAAAGGTTAAAATATATATTTTTATATATATATACATACATACATACATACATCTGTTTAACAAGAAGTAACACAATAAAATAGGATGTGGTTTTTACCTTTCTAACCATGGTCAAGTCTGGCTGCTTGGTCCAGGTCCGGCTATAAATATCATAGCTCTCCATAGAGATCAGCTCCCTTTCACCATCCTCACCTCCCAGAATATACAGAATCCCATCAATCTCTACCACACCAAAATTATGTCGTGCCTAAGGAATATCAATAAAGTCAACATTGAAAAACATAACTGCCATTGTGAATAAATGAATACAATCTTATTTTTCAAAATAGCTGTCTGCAAAGTGCTATTGGTATTATGCCTGGCTTTTGTTTTGTTTTGTTTTTTTTTAATGAAGTCCTAAACACCAGCATAAGATTATTAATTTAGTCAACTAAACCAAACAAAGGGTATTAAAAGAAAAACAAAAAAGCAGAGCAGCAGAAGCCAAAGAGACCACACAGAAATCTAAGAACAGAGATTGGCCATATTTCAGTTCCAACAGCGGTGGTCTCCACAATGAAGCTATTGCTTTCAGGTCTCTACAGCAGCAAAGCCTGGACCCATTCTCTGTGCAAAGGCAGCTCTTCTATTTAGTATGTATGAGCCCAGCTACCCCTCAGTCTCACAGCAAACATACCACAAGCAAGAAACTTACTGCATCATAACTAAAATTGTAGCCAAATCTACATGCTTTTGTCAACCAGAGATAGCAAAGAGGAAAATCCTGTGGTTAAACAACTTCTTAATAAACACCCTGTGATGATTTACAAAGATAAAAACACAGGTGTATTAAGGATATATGTTTACTAATAACAAACTGTTTCTTTCTGATGGAATGTAATTATGAAGAAGGAAGCATTAACTCAAACCAAACCTAAATATGTCTGTGCAAGCCAAGTTCTGTATGTTGGCCAGTCCTCTGTCCATCTTTTCTGCACAGTCCGATCTCTTTGTCCATCTCAGAGGTCTCTTGTTTTAGAAGGCCAGAATACGCAGAACATTAAGTATACTATAGGACAGATTCATTACGAAATTCCTGAAATTTTGTAGTTCATCTTACAGTTAGCTCTTCACCAACTGTTTAGTTTTTCCAGATCCAGCAGTCAGCATCAGACCACAAGAACAACAGGATATAAACAGAAGTCAGTCTGTAGCATGATTTTGAATGTGTAAGATGCAAGCAACTGGAGATTCAGAATAAAATTTTGCAGAAGAAAAGGAACATTTTGCCAAAGTAAAAACTTAAATCCCAACAGTTAGATAGAGATCTTGCCTCATGCATTGGTGGTAAGGAACTCCACGAATTGGTGTCTGGATCATATTTCTCTCCAGAGCTTAGCGTTCCCTTGTTTTCATCCTGACCACCAAGCACAAATAAAAATCCTTCTGTAAAACAAAATGTAACATGATCTTAAGAACAGGACTTGCAAGAAAAGGACTCACACCTACACACTGAGCAAAACAAGGTGACTGGTGAGCTGTGTTCTGGAATTCACCAAGAGATGCAGACCAGTCACTTCTCTGGACTGGAGAAGGTAAAGCATATACTTAACATCTGACTCAAGTTACCCTTGAAAATACCCTTCAACATATTCAGTGATGCAGCAACTATAATTTACTTAAAACATGAAATACTCCTGGAGAGACAGATGTAGCAAATTCCCACAAAATGTTGCAGGAATAGTGATTTTAAGACACGCAGATGACAGGGATTTTCACAGAATCAAGTACAGTTTTGGGCAGACAAAGGGGAAGCATGAAATAACCCCAGTGCAGTCTGTCTTGAAGAAAATATATTATTATGAGCTGTATCTCAGATTTTGAGGCACTGGTAAGTTTTCATAACATTGACTTTACAAAGACAAAGTTCCCCTTTACCTGCTGACAATACTCCATGATTGATCCTTGGAATACTCATAGGAGCAAGTTCAATCCAGAGCTGTCTATTGGGATCATAAAGAGGACACATACACCGCATCACTGAGGTTGGTTTCCGTGATCTGAACACAGGGTGGGGAGGGAACAAACAAAAACAGAAAGACAAAGACAGAGTTTTACTAGTCCACTGTTAACACCTCGTGTCCAAAGCTTGCTCGTTCTTGCTTTTGTTTATATTCATCATGTGGCACTTCCCTGGTAAGGAGAAGACCCCCAAACCAAACATGTAAATTGAGTTTGTACAGACTTGGAGACATAAAAAGCTGATTCACTTCATTCCTACTGTATCTGCCTGTAACCTTGTTTATGAACTTTCAACAAGCTAAGAAGAACTGATAGAGAATATCAGTAATGTCTGAGTAAAGTGATTCACAAACTGACATGCAAAATGTTATCTGAGTGGTTTACTACACTTCTATTAAGAGCTAACATCTACATGCTAGATTTATTTAAACAGGACAAAACCCTCCCTTCTGCTGCAGGGGGTACTCAAGAAAAGAAAGGGATTATTCTTTAGAACAGGAATTTTCACCTTATCTCAGATGCACCAATAATTATTTCTTTTTTGGAACCACATCTATTATAAACAAAATAGTTTAAAGCACACATTTTATTACTTCTAAGGTTTGTTATAGATGCCTTTCAGAAAGGTGTTTCTCCAGTGTTCTGTGCTTAAGTCTATTCAGTTAAAAAAAACCAACGAACAGTTACTGAACAAACAACCCTACTCTAAGTTTATTACACACTGAATGTCAGAAACAAAATAACTATTTTTTGCTGAATCATTCCCAAAGGTATTTTGGGTGTGTCTGACCAACCTAAAACAAACTCAAACGACAGAGTGATAAGCAATAGGTGCACACACGCTGTCCACACCGTGGACAGACTGCCGGGAGCACTGGCACCGGGGCCAGCTGTGACACCACCGCACACTTACACTCGCTCTTCCCCCCCAACAGTCACGATGCACTCGGAGTAGCCCCGGGGCTTGAAGGAGGCCAGCATGGCCTCTCCCTGCTGCGGGGGTGTCAGGGGGATGTTGTTGCACTCCTTGACGATCTCGCGCACCAGCGGCTCGCTCATCATCTGCTCGCGCAGATACGCCGCGTCCAGGCCCGACACCCACACCGCCGACATCACATCCTTCATGTGGACCTGGGGGAGGCAGCAGTGGCACAAAATCACCCACAGCACTGAGGCACCCGGACGTGCAGATGCTTCTGTGTTTAGCAAATACCTGGCAGTTTTCAGTGCTGGAGAGTAATGAGCTATACAACACAGTGTTAGTGAGAAAATGCATCAAGTGCTCCAAGTTTCCCTATAAACATGCTATTTGCTTTCTCGCCACATAAACTAGATTATATCATCAAATGTCAGAATGGTGCTTTTCTTCTTATTGCCTATTAAATACTCAAGGCAGCAGATGATATATCATCAACACAGCTTTCACCCCTTTACTGCAATCCCACGGTCTGCATTTCAGGCAAAACTCAATCAATTCTGTAAGTGCAAGATTAGTCATGAAAGAAACAGATCTATTCCAAGTTCCCACTCATTAGAATAAACACTCCCATTTGCACCACGTTCAAAAGACAAACATTCGGATGTCCTGACCTTTCTGGATTCTGAATCATGAGAAATCCACCTAATCACTGCTTCGAAGACGTATCTTTCGTTTCCAACATTGAGCTTTTCCATCGACAGCACTTCTTTCAGTTTTTGAGGAGTCAGTTCCAAGAATTCCTCTGTGCTGCTGACATCTCGAAAGTGAGTTTCCAGATACTCTGAGGCAAGGTAGTGAACATGATGCAAACAATAGTGCAGTGCAAAGTCCCGAATACCAATACAGTTCTCAGCAGCTATGCAACCTTCTAAAAACTCACAGCAGAGAGTTTTTAAGTCTGTAAGCAGCAGGAGATCAGCTGCCTGTACCACATCTTGGATAGTTTCTTCATTTAGCCTGATCTGCAAGAATTAATTTAGAAGTTATAGCTACTATCACTCATTTGTTCCATGACATGCCCGCACTCATTACACTCATTCTCAGTGGCTGAAAAATGGACTATTAATGCCCATGTAAAAATTAGGAGAAACTGATATGACTGCAAAGCATTTATTAATTAACACAGGGATGGAAAGGCATTTGCTTGACAGAAGATGAGGAGCAGAAATTTTGCTCCTGAAGTAACCAACCATAAAATTGCTCATCTCATCCAGAAACCTAAAATGAGTTTTGCTGTAATAAATGAGTAATTTTTTAAAACACACATGCAGGAATAATTTCAAGCCATATCTGCCTTTTTTTTTTTCTGTTGCAAGTTAAACTCGTTCAGCAATCTCAGTCTAGTTCCAAACAAACTGGACACACCAACTTTAATTCCTGCTAAGGCTGCTGCCAGGCAGATCTGACAAGAGGCCAGAGAGGGGGGCACAAGGGGCAGGGAGGGAGGGTGCCTGGTGTACTGGAATGCTCAGAGATGGGATCGCCATCTCTGTGGCTACCAAACCAGCCCTCTGTCACAGCTGACAAACACTGCCTGTTTAAAAGCAGGTTACTGAAGGTAGCCACCAATTTTAATAAAAATATTTGACATTGACTCTAAATTTTAAAGTCCTCCCCCTGCAAGAAGAGCAGAGACAACTCTGGCAGAGCCTACTGCCTCTACTTCACATTCACAGCCCCACTCTGCAGAAGTTCTATCACAAAGTTTTAAACATCTTTCAGGATAGCAGTGTTAAAACCCAAGTTATTTTGCCAGATAGTCCAATCGAGGCTTATGGTTTTTTTAATACCATACCTGCCCACTGAAGATGTAATCTAGTATCTCTTTCATGATATCAACAGATATCCCTTCGAGTTCAATCTTGTATGTTGAGCCATCATCCTTTGGAGGATTGTAATTCAGTTTTGTTCTAAGAGAAGAGAAAATAAAATGAGGAAAGTTCAAAATCTGGGCATTGCTTGCTCTGTTTCTGAAGAAATAAACACTAGCTATGGATCACTGGAGCTACAACAGAGATGTTAAAACCTTCTAATGTGATGGGAAAATTGTCTCTTGAATTAGCATGTAGGTATAACCTCTGATACTGCTCATCACATTTCCAAACTGAACAAATAGGTCAGCCTTGCAAACTACCCAGGCCATCAAAGAGCCAAAGTATTTTTTATCCCAGCTCATTCATCACAAGCATTCAAAAACTTCACTCAGCCCTTCCAACAGAACAGCAGCTCTGCTGACAGACGAAACACGAGAATTTGCTTTGATAAAGGTGGAAAAAAACCCAAAGCAAAACAAAACAAAAACATTTTACCAAGAAAGAAATAATTAGAGTTAAGCAGATCAGAATATTCACCGGCAGCGCAAACATTTGGATTGCATTACCATTTTGTGCAGTTTATGATGTTATCAGCCTAATGCTATGCCTGGCTGTAACCAAGCCATGCACTCAGAGTTGCAGGAAACAGCCCATGTGCTGCTCAGCAGAGCTTTAAATATTCAGCCACATCAGTGGACACTTCACTTACAAGCAGTTTCTTTAAACATACCAGGAGCACTGTGATGTCCTGTGAATAGAATGATGGGGGCTAGGGGAAAAGGTGAGGGAGTAATAGCACAGCAGACATTTTGCTTTCCATCAGCTGTCAGTGCAAACACTTCCTCCAGGATCAACTGTGCTGCTCAAGTTGAACACAATTTTAAGTGTTCAAAAGGGAGCAGCATCTGCCAGTCTGGTGCAAATGGTCACAAGAGGTAATAAAAGATCATTTTTAACATATTTTTCCACATTTTGGTCAATAAAGAATAAATTACATAAAGAGAAGAAAGTTTGTTTCACTACCTCTGTGTGTATACAGTGACCTACATCTATACCACAGTACACTAAAATAAAAGCTTTTAAAACTTTTTAACACTCATTTGAATATATCCTTAGACAGAATCAGTTTCTTAATGTGAAAAGCTGTGGCTTTGCTAAGCTGAGAGTGTCCAGTCTGTCACAGCCTCCTGCTATCCACACTCATGCTAAGCAAATACATAAATAGATCTCAGCTAAAGGCAGATTCTGCCTCACTTACTCATATCGGAATAAATTAGTTTCTCACAAAATAAACTGTAACTCACATCAAATAAAACCTTAGCTTGTAAGGAGCTATTTTTAAGAGTGAATAAGGGCAGTAATTTTAGCCCTTTAGTTCATCATCCTTGTGTGTCTTCACATCCCTTTTCTACTCTGGAGGACACCCAGAGGTAGCAGTGCTCAGGTGCCCATGTACCACTGCACCAGGGCTGCAGCTGCTTCACCCTCTCTGTACAGCACCTGGCACGAGCTACAATACAAATAACAATAACAACAACAATGTGGCATGGATTAGGAAATTGTTTATTTCCTAACTCTTGGAATGAGATTAGGAAAATTATGTGACTCCCATTAAGGTGCATGCTGCAATAGCAGGCACTGATTTACAGCTTGACAGCTGAAAACTCCTAACCCAAATGTACATTTCCAGCAGAATGTACGTGTACCTCAACTCCAGCCATCCTTGCCCATGTGCAATGTGCATTCTTCATGTCTACAAGCTCCAAACAAGCCACAGAGCACACACACAGAGGGCAACGTGCCTTTTCAATTCTAACAGAGCAGAGGCTTCTTTATACACACTTCCAAATCTATCCAAACTATCTCTGTGTACATTCAATTTCTGGTTTTCTTGGTTTGTAACAAAAGGTGCTTCTGGCTTCCTGGGATGAAACTTAATATAAGGGATTTTAACTTAATATAAAATGTATTAAGGTTCACGGTGTCTGGCTTCCTTCAGCAGAAAAGACAGTCAGTCAGTTGGGTGATCCCTGGAGTTGCTGTTATGATCAAATACACTGCAGTATCTACACAGAACCCGGGGAGTCCAACACACTGTGGGGCTTAAAACAGGTCCAAGGCATATAATAAGCATGTTGATGCCAGCACTAATGGGGAGATTAGGGAAAGGACTTGTGCTGTTTATCACTAACTTTCATCTCAGCATCACCTGTACACACCCAAGCTAAATCACCTTATTGCGTGGACTTTACACTGACGCCTCCTGGTAACAAGAAAGTGTTGTTCAGAGTTTTTGGGTCTTATCAGGCTAGATGTTCTAATTACTATGTACTTTTTCAGGCATCAACAGTTGGTAATCTGAAAAGAAATGACCTAGCTCCTGATGCAAGGCCCAAACACAAAGTCAAAGCAGAAAAATAACCTTGAGAACAAATCAAATTATTTCAAAGTTAAGACACTTGTATGTAGGCAACATTCACCTTATGCAAATGCTTCTCAGTTCAGATTAAGTTTTGCTCCTATCATCTGCCATGGGAAGCAATAGTGATCCATCTGTCACATGATTTTAATTTGTTGGTTAATAAAAGACAAGGTTATTTATTTCAGTGCAAGTACTTCTGAGCTATGCCAAGAGAGCCATTCCCAAAGGCAGCTGGAGGCACTCCTTGTCACTCATGTCAAAAGTGCAGGACAGCTACTGGCTGCTGGGAAGAGGGGAGGAAAAATATGATGCAAGGACATCTTATAACCAGGTTTGGGGCTAGAAAAAAAGAATCGTGAATCCAAATGGAATGAAAGCTGAAGAAGGAGAGAATAGTAGGAGGTGTGCAAGCAGAGGGCATTGAGCCACGTCTCCTCTTGCATCACCCAGCACTAGCTGTGACCTGCACCGACACCTCACCAGCAAACTGAGGCCTGGGCATCCCTGTCATAACACACAGAGACAGAACTACAAAGTTTCCAAACACGTTGGTTCCCAGTTCAGAAAGACAATATGCAGCACATGGAGAAATACTTAATCCTTACCCTCTATCAAATTTCACTTTGGAAAATAAGTTATGCTATGCTTCAGCAGAGGCTTTCCAATCTGTCAGCATCCCAGAAGGAGGACGCCTTCTTTCTGCCACACTCCTCCTCAGGGTGATTTATTCAGCCTGGGATTTGTGTGGCTGAGAGCTGGAAGTGGCAACCAGCAAGCCAAGGTGCAGAGATGCGCCAGCTGCAGCACAGCTGCTCCTAACAGAGGCATGAGACAGCTTCCTACTGCAGACAACACTTCTAATTACTTTAAAAGCACTCAAAGCTGCCAAACCACAGCAGAAAAGGCTGCCTCAGTCTTCCTTAATACAGATGGAAGACCAGAACATCAAGATCTAGAAGGAAATGACCCTCCCAGCCAACCAAAACCCCCATGAGCTGGGAGCAGAGCACAGCTGAGACAGAGCTGGAAGAAACCAAACAAGGCAACTTTTTCATCCTGTTTTCTCAAGTAATCTCATTTTGAGCAACTTGACTCCATATAAGTTTTAAAACAATATTTTCCATTTTTTAATTAAGATCACCATTATAAGTTGAAATGGCTTCCAGTAACATAAACTGTTCTATAAATCCTCAACATCCACCTCAACATCTTGTGCCTCGTTAGGAAAACTGCTGGCACACACAACACCTTGAGCCAGTGGCATCAGAACAAATGGGTTGATGCCATGTTTTGATGTTGTCTGTGTGACAAATTTAGAATCTGCTGTTCCACATCACTTAAGGAATACAATCCTAATGAGTCATCTCAAATGCTCTACATAAGGCAGGATGAGGATAAAAATTCCAGTACCTCGTCTGTATATGCAAGCAGTATAAGCAAGGTGAATCCTCAAAAGGAAAACAGGGGATCAAGAACTGATATTGATACTGCTAGGAATGACAATTTACATCTAATGACATAAAACAGATTCAAATAATTTAAAAAATCCACAAGCAAAAAGCAAACCAACAGGTAAATTAAGACTGTCCACAGTTCTTGTTAAAATTAAGATGGATCTTCTAAACACTGTCATTTTAAAAGAGCAAAACAAATCAAACACAACCATACTTCCAATCTTACAGTCAATCCCTGTGAAAGCACTGTTGTGGGACAGTTAAGATTTATAAGAAGCAGATTGAAAAAAAAATCCAAGTGTCTGAAAACTTGGTTTTCTTACATTTTACAGTTGAAAGTTTACAGGAGGGGAATAATCACTTTTAAAAACTCAGCTAGACAAAACAACAAACAAAATGAAAATTCATATGAAGAACCTGGCCACCACCACCACCACTTGCTTTCCTGAGTTAGACATAATTTTGTGGGAATATTTTCATCTTTGAAATCTCTGCCTTATCTGTAAACTATTAAGAAAAGACAACTGATGTGTTTTTAAAATGGTCACACAAGTTATAAAGAGAACAAGAGCACAACTCCTGGAAAGCTCTGTTCCTTAGAGTGCCAGTGTATTGGTACCTAAACAAGGAAAGAAAACACCTGTCTGCAAAGACTGCCTATGAGAATGCTCCAGACCACATTCACCACAAGCAGGTTGTTGATATTTACAGTGAACAGCCATCAGAAAATCTGGGAAACAAGAGACAGACGCTTTGGGTTTGATGCTTCTCAACACAAAACTTTTACCTGCTCTCACATTCTCTCAGCAGTTTGCTGACCTACTTACTCTGCAGGGTGTCAGGAACCAGACTGCAGGAGACAAGAGGGAGACACTTGTCTTTTGGAAAGCAGCTGTCTTCCCAAATTAATGATTTTGCTCCAGATTTAACCATAAGGGCTGGTCTACACACGCTTTGCCAGTATTGCCACACTAGCAAACTTTAATACTCACGTAGCAAAGCCATCCTTCCAAACCAAAGGGCAATAAAATTGGGGTTTGATGATTTATCCTTAACCTGCACCAGTGTTTTGGCCTTCTCCAGAGAGCATCAGCATTTTAAAATGAAGTTGGACCTCCAACAAATGTTTCCAGCAAAGACACGCACCAAACCTAAAACATGCTCACAAGGATGACTCAGTCCCAAAAATGGCAAGCAAGTACTTGGAGATTTTGCATCACTAAGGAGAAGAAAAAAAATCTGCTTTTGATGCAAACATAAGGTCAATTTAGTCTCCTGGTCTGGGCTTCCTTATGCAGGTTTGAGTGTTTCAAGCACAAGCTTTCCATGGTAAATCTAATTAAGTCCTACTTAGGACTGACCATTTTAATGGTGAAGTTCTTCATTTGTCTGCCTTTATCCCTGCAACATTTTCTCCCATAAAGGCTGGTCTTTCTACGTTTCTAAAAAAACCCTTAATAATCACATTATTAAACAGGTCAGACATAAAAACATGATGCAGCAGTTCACTCCACCCACCTCCATCCTCCAAAAAGACATTTTACAACCAAATCAGAAGGTTTCCTTTGAGGTCGCACCCTGGCCTTTAGCACCACACATAAAAGCCAGTCTTTACCACACCCTGCAAAGGGTGCCAGCTCTCAGAGGATTTTGGCTATGCCTCTCCTATGTCTCCCTGTGTCTCTCTCCTTAAGATTATCTGTAACTCCAACTTCAGATCTCAAGGCAAAGGAGTCCATCTAACAGCTCAGCACAAAAACTTGCAGAGGCTGCTTTGTTTGCTTTAAGACATACAAAAACTATTACATATAACTTAGTTTTTTCAACTATTGAAAAGTTTAAGTCAGACAAAGAATAAGAAAGGGAACAAGGCAATTCCTCCAGCAGCAGCACAGGGGACATGTACAGGGCTCATGGGTTTTGCTCAATGAAGAGCTTGTTTACCATGAAAATCTGAAATTACCCTGATTACACTGAGCTCATCCAGAGCCAGATTGCAATCTAAATTGGAAATCTACCCCCAGCCAGCATGTCTTGCCTAAACATGTGAGTTAGCCCTAAGTAGACAGAACACACACTCAACAAACTGTGCCCAAGGATGGACCCTGGGAGTTCTCAGCAGCACCAAGGACCTGATGTTTCACCTCACTTTGGGTTTCTTTAGCCAACATGGAAAACAACCAAGCAACTGCAGCAGCTGAGCTTGCAAACAAGCCAAACACAAGCAATGCAGATGAGCTGCGGGGCACCTGTGGTTCGTGCACCTCGTGCATGGCATGAAGCACAGCTCAGGCTCATCTGTGATGTGGTGGAGTGGATCTGGCCCAGCAGTTGGCTGTTCATCTGTGATGGACCTTCCTGTGATACAAACACCTGCCACTGGATTTGGAAAGGTGGTTTGGGTGGTTGGGGTTTTTTTCTGCTTCACTTGACACTCGAGTCCCCTCACTGAACTGATGACTCCCAGCACTGTTACACTTTCTAGGTTGCACTTTGGAATTAGGACTTCCTGAGAAAAACAAGGGAAGACATTTTTGAAACAGAGTTTTAGCCAAGAAATGAAGAGTGCCTTACTTGAAATATGTCTTCTTTCAAATTAACTCTGCTTTTAAACTTGTAAAAAATGCTTTTTTAGAAGAAACAACTACAGCACCATATCTGTGCACCTAAATTTGCTGTTAATATCTTTAAGAAATGCAGGGCTGTGTAGCATGTGTCTAATAGACCAAATATTCCTGTAACTCACTAATATTATTATTTTAAAAACACCAACAGATCTGCTGGGAAAACTTGTATTAACCAGGTTTCTATACCTCACTTATCCTTACAGCACATGGGAGGAAAAGCAACAAAGAAGGATTTTAGTAATTGCTGGTATGTATGAAGTCAAATGCACAAAATTAGAGTGTGTGAGCTGTTGTGGAACAGCTGGAAGATGCTTGGAATCCAGCTGAGGGAAACACCAGAATTCTGGATATGACCAGAGCTGGAAAACACAGATCTGCAAGGCTTTCACAGAAAGCAATGACACAGCCAAGAGGAAAAAGGAACCAGGAACATGGATTTCATCAGCACAGGAGTCTCCAACGCAGAGCATTCACCATGTCCATAAACAAGAGCTGCACCAGGCAGCCCACATCAGCCAGGGGATGTAAACCATCGTGCCTGAGGACATAAACCAGCCACTAACCACATGGTATTAAGGACATACTTCCTTGATAGGGACAAGGGATTTCAGAGCTGTGCATAAGCAGTGATTTGTTTTGGGTTTTTGGACATATTAAGCCATGGCAAAGATAAAATGTGAGAGGCAAAGAGAGCAGTGGAGACTCCCCTGTGCACAGGTAGCACTACACCAGTACTCAGTGCCAGGACAAAGAGAAACCTCTGTACAATATTCAGAATAAGAGTCTGAACAGAGAGTGAAGAAACAAAACCCTTCAAACCATTATTTACTGTTCATATTTGTCAGTCCACACAGGGAGAAGTTCCTTTAGTAATGAGGCCAACACAAACCAAACAGGTTCAAAGAATTAAAAAAAAAAATCACTAAAAAAACCAAAACACAAATAAAGCACTTCAGCCTCATCAGCTCCAGACACATCAGCAACTTCAGAGCAGCCCTGTTCCAGCCACAAAACACACTCTAAATCAAGAAAAAAAAAAAAAATTAAAAATGTTCTTTTAATAATAAAAGTTTTGCCAAACAAGGCAATTAACACAAGTGTAAAGGCAACCTACAGAGTATAAATTACCCAGACATCCCAAGCAGCCCCATCCTGCCACACCTTCCATCCCAACTCGCCTCTTACGTCAGGCACGCAGATGAGCTGCGCGCCTCCAGATACAAAGAAAGGACAAGAAATTCCATCCCTGGTTCCTCTGGGTAAACAAGATGCTCTGATTCCCAGTTCTCCCTTTGCCTGACGTGTAGCAGCAGCACAACTGTATTTTTTTTACTATTTTGGGCTGGGTAAGAGCCTTATGGCTTCTTCCCTTCAGGCAATCTCTAGGGGCTTGTCGGAGCAGGAATATAATTAACAACTCCTCATTCAAGCCTGGTATAGTGACTTCTAAATCCCTTTTTAAACCATAAACTTTTAACATACCTATATCACTGTTGCTCTTTAACTGTTCATCCAAACATAACATGCATGTAGGCACTTCTGAGTTATGCCAAACAGAGAGTTTCTGGCCAAAGCAACTATTTTGATTTATTGCCTCTCAAAGTTACAGAGACTTTACAACTCAGCTACCACTAAAACATAATAGGCAGCATTTCAATTTAATTTAAAAAAAATCAAAACCAAAACAAAATTATGCCTAATTTAAAAAACAGCTTATAAAGTCTGGAAGCGAATTCTGGCCTGATCTGTTCCTGACTTCCTACTGCCAGGGGAGCCTCTAAAGCTCCCAGGAGACTGCCAGAAACAAACTTCTCAAAAGAAGCCTTGGAGACAACAATGGCTTTAGAGCCTTCCTTGAGAGTGCAGTTACCACATCGCTACCCTGCACACCCAGTGAAGAGGGAACAAGCCCTGGCACAAGCACAGCATGATTTAGCTAAACCAGAGCTTGGGAGTACAGGGTCCTGACAACCAAACAGCTCCCAGCTCCAGCTGCCATTTGTGTTCCTGACTTCAGAACTCATCCCAAATCAAAGAAAAGTTTTAAAACACTACAAAAGATCTCTACAAATGTCAATAAAAACCAGACAGGTACCAGGAAATAAGCAGCAGAAGCCACTGGCATGTGTTGGCTTCTACTTGACCTTGCTCTACAATATTCATTGTCCAACAGGTGTAACAAGAAGTGCCCAGTTGCACTTCCAGGGTGCAGGAGGGACATCCCATCCAACCTCCCACACCAGCACCCACAGAGGCTCCCAGCCACACTCACACAGGGATGGTGTCCCAGCAGGCTCCCCTGGTGACAACTGCAAATGCTCCAAGTGCCAGCACACAGAGGAAAGGGCAGGAGTTCAGTGCTGGGGGGCACGTCCCACCACATCTCCATGGAAATCTATTTCAGCATTGGCTGTGGCTGTGCAGGGTCTTACAAGGTCTGCAATGTTTTAGGGATGTCAAAAGGTTGAACAGCACAGGTGAGAAGATGCAAATGCTGTCAGGTTATTTCTGACCATTTACAAGCAGTACAGCTATTTTTAAGTACATAAAAATAAAATGAACTTAACCTTACATTTGCATTTTTGTTTAGTTATATTATGCTCATCTGAGAAAAGATTTAAATATGATTACTGGTCCAGTACTGAGTTTGAAAAGCCTTGGGGAACAGTATAGAACACATACAGCCATCTGTAATCTGCTCACGCAGAAGTGTGAAAACCAAAGACAAAACTTGCTGAGGTAAGAAAAATGTCTTAATTCAATTTGTAATGCAGCAGCACAACCCCTGCGTAACAGCATTAAATTTGTCTAAGAATATGGGCTCAAATATCCTCTTTGTTCAGGTAGCTCCCACATGCTCCCTGTGATCCAGGCAAGCAGGCAGTAAGAGAGCAAAATATAAAGAGTTGCAAGTTTCAGCTGGCCAGGAACAACTCATGCCAGACAGTGACAGATCTGTTCGGATGGGAACATCTGCTGCTACTGCTGAGGATACCAGGAATGCTTGGACCCAGTCTAGCCTATAAAAGGTTGGTGGATCTATGCCACAATTCAGGCCAAATTTACTAGTGCAAGCATGGTTTGTTCTGGTAAAAGCCCTCTTACACCACCATATTTCACACCAGGCTCTCAAACTAAATAAATTAAAACAGGGCAATGGATTTACGTTAAGGCAATTGCCAGGATGAAGAGTGCTACCAAAAAAAAGTGCAGGTTTCTGGCTGATTTGTTACAGAAGAGAAAACCAAGAGCTAACCTGGCTCGAATATAACTGCTCTAGGAGGCACAGCAACATCACCTTGAGCCAAACCACACTTTGTCCTGTGGTGGTTTCTTCCTGAGGAACCCTCCTTTTCTCAGGCTCAGGAACACACCACAAGATGTTAGAGATATGCAGGGAGACTTCTGTGCTTTGTAAATGGCAGGATTTGCTCCAGGGGCACACAGAGGGATTAGATAAAGCTGTACACATAAGGGAGCTCTGTAGGAATTCACACAACCGCCCCAGACCTCACTGCCCTGAGAGAGCTACAAACCACTCGGCATTAAGCAGTTGAGGCAAGACCTCAAGAACCAAACTACCACAAAAATTAAAAGTCTTACTGGTCCCACAGACTGAAAATTTGAAAATGAAGCAGGCCTTTATTATTCTTCTGTACTTGCAGAAGCCACCCTAGGGATCAGACAGGCAGGTAAGACCCATGACACCAATAACACTTCCATGTGTTTCTGTGCCCCTTCACGCCTTTTATCCCCTCCCCACTGAAGCTGCTACCTTTGAGCTGCATGGATAATCCAGTTGCCAAATAACCAGTGGGAAAACACATCACTATAATTTACAAGTGTCCTACTCATAACCAGTCAGCCAAACAGCTTCCATGCAAAACTAAAAAACAGGTAACGCTCCTCTCTCTGTGGCTGCACAAATCCTTCAGCACACAGACTCTGCTCACACCCAACCACCCCCTCACAAAGTCCATGCCTACTTATTTTCCTACTCACACCCTAAACTAGGCATTCATGCAAACCCTACACTTTCTGAACTCGCCCACCAACTTGCCCACAGCCACAGCACATAATGACACAGCCAGACACTGAAAATACCACATCAACTCATACTTCCACTGCCTTGCTTCAAGTTCAACATAAATACTTATTTTTATTCCAAGTTTTACCTCTGAAATTACTTAATGGATTTTCCTGAGCTTCATATTGGAATTTTTCAAATGAGAGCAACCTGAATCAACTGGCATTTGGAGACTCCAACAGCCTGTGGTACCAGAGCTTTGGAATCAGCTACCCTTAAAATACAGCGGCAGGAAATTTTTGTGTCTCCTGCAATAACTGCTTATATAGAGGCATAAACTGATTTTCTTTGAAAAACCAACACTCAAAATAAATGGGACTTGCACAGACAAGGTACAAGGTGGAGATTAATTTCATCTCCAAAAAGATCCACTGAAACATTACCCTTGGCTGGAAACACAATGCTCCAACATTGGCAACCTACCTGACCAACTCTACCCAATGTGAAGACCAGCTGGACTAAGAGAGAGATCCTGGAGTGATAAAAAGAGACAGGCAGGAAGTAAAAATTGGGCTCTGCAAAGGTAGGTAACACAAATGTGTTTCCTAATGTGCTGTACAAGAACTAGGTGTATGTATTTTTGGTTCTTTACATCTTGAAAGCCTGAGAAGACATGAGTAAGCTTTAAAAAAAAAAAGAAACAACCCCCCACTTAAACATATTTATATATTAATGCATGTAACCTACTTTCACACATAGTTAATGAGTTCCTTCATGAGATTTGAACCTGAACAATTCTGAGTTTAAAAAAACCACAACTCTAATGACTACAAGTTCTGTTGCTAATGTAGTTGTGTCTGGAGCTCTCATTCCTCACACATGCTTAACCCATGTTTCCCCAGTACATTTTTCAGAGATTAACAAAATGCAATACATAAAGATGAAATTCTGTGAAAAGGCACTTCTCCATAGGATAATTTACAGTACCTTTTAGTTAAGCATTTTTTTCACAGTAAAAAAAATTGGACATTTTCTGTAAACTCATCCTGCTGTAACAGTAGAACAGCAGTTTTTCCAAGGACATGACCTCTTACCACCTACAGCAACTCTTCTGAAACTTAATGTCAAGCATATGGTCATCTAAAATATGATGGCAAATGAACTAAAAAGCATTCAGGCATTTTGAAGAGTCTGAATCAATGGCCCATTTCTATTTCACATCTTTGATTTCTTTCACCAGAGTCTTCCAAACCTGCTTCTCAAGACAAGCAGTGACAAAAAATTATTAGTAGTACATAGGCTCCACCATGTCTTTTTTGCCAGTTCTCCGTGATCTTCCTTCTCTATGTATTTTATTTCATTTTATACCTCAGCTCTGCTAGCTCGATCAGAGCAGAGAACTGTTTCTTTAAGTCTGTGCACGATCACTGCCATTTAAAAGTTATTCACAGCCTCATATTCTATTTATTTTTAGTCTGTTTTTGTACTTGAGAATGTTGAGGTTGTACTGCAATGGTCACCCAAAACACCATATTGCCTAAAAGCAGATGATATGACACTGCAGAAGGTTGTGTTTTTTTCAGACTGTAGCATAAAGAATCCCCATCCTCACCTAACACAACAATGCAAATTTTATGACAACTTCACAGGAAGCAGCAGCTGGAAGAAATGTATAAACAGTACAAAAAGTCTGCTACGGATTTATGATAATCTTGTGTTTAAATGGTACAGAAGGTCTTCTCCTACTTTACACATGAAGACAAAACAAACATCTTCATTACCTGCAAATGAGTGGACTTTAAAACCCTTTGAAATTAAGCACCTGTACATTTTCTTCACCGGCTCTGACATGCAGATAGGTACCATAACATCTCGTGGAGGGCATATTCTTTTCACCTGAAGTCACTGGACAAGTCAGCACTGAGTGTGATGGGGTTCAAACTGGTGTCAGCAGGACTTTCCATGACCTGGGTTTCCCTGCACACACAGCCCAGGAGCAGCTGCTTGCCAGTCAGAAACCATGACTGTGCTAATGCAGCTCATCCTCCCCAGCACTCGCTGTCAAGTGGCACAGTTCTGACTGCACATGCTGGTGACACCCCTGCCAAGAGCTGCCAGCGATCCTGGCACGGCCAGGCTTTGTCCCTCTGGCAATTTCCATATGATGTTCTTAGATGTTGTGGGGGCACAAGCAATGAGGAGACAAACCTGTATTTTTATTTTTTAATTTAGAAGCCGATGTTCTTCAGAACCCATGACCACCACCTGGAGCCCTGTCTGGCTAAAAGACACTAAGGAGGAAATAAATGATGCTGAAGTGCTGACTCGGTGCGGCCGAGGGACACACAAAGCCCAGCACCTCACAGCGTCCCTGGGATGCTGCCCCTCGGCCGGACGCCTCCCTCACCATCCTTACGGTTCATTCTTTAGGGGTTACTTGTTCACACCAGACCCTTGGCAGCAAAAAGGTTGTTGGGGGGATTTTTTCGCTGGTGGGTGACACAGGCTCTCAGAGCTGGGAAAAGCAGCGGTGTGATGCCGAGAACACGACGGGTCCTGCGGAGGGGCCCGGCGGCACCGGCCGGCGGCAGGGAAGCAGGGAAGGAGGGAAGCAGGGAAGGAGGTGGCCCAGCCGCTGCTCCCACAGAATCATAGAATAGCTGGGGTTGGAAGGGACCTCTGGAGATCACCCAGTCCAGCCCCTGTGCCAAGGCAGGGTCACCTGGAGCAGGTGACACAGGAACGCGTCCCGCTGTGCTTTGAGTGTCCGGCGCGGGAGACTCCACACCCTCCCTGGGCGCTCGGGCCAACTCCGGGCCGAGGCGCACCCGGGGGCCGCAGAACCCCCCGCCGGCC
>VXAC01008451.1:1998340-2060495 GCA_013399225.1 Rhipidura dahli
CCGCAGCCCCCCCCGCCGGCCTCCCCTGCCTCCTCCGTCCTCGCCCGCCGCGGACCCCGCTCCTTACATAACCCCGGCCCCCGCTCCCCGGAGCGCGGCCCCTCCGAGCGGCCGGCCGGGGGCTGCGGGCCCGGCCGTACCTGATGTAGGGGCTGGCGGCCGCCAGGATGTTCTTCTGCACCGGGATCTCCTCGCCCTCTAGCACCAGGTGCGCGTCGCAGAACCGCGTCTCTTCCCGGAACGAGCTGAGCGCCCGCAGCAGCCGCGCCGGGTGCTGCGGGTCCGACACGGCGCTGGGGCCCGACATGGTGCTGCTGCCGCCGCCGAGCCGGGCCGGGNAGAGGAGGCTCAGGGGGGATCTTCTCGCTCTCCCTGGCAGGAGGATGGAGCCGCGGCGGGGTCACGCTCGTCCAGGCAACGAGAGACAGGACAAGAGGAAAGCTGCGCCCTAAGTTGCGCTAGGGAAGGTTTAGGTTGGACATAAGGAGAAATTTTTTTCCAAGAAAGGGGTTAGACATCGGAATGGGCTGCCCAGGGAGGTGGTGAAATCACCGTGCGTGGACGTGTTTTAGGAAAAGACAGAAAGTGTCACTCGGTGCCGTGGTCTGGGTGACACCGTGGTGTTTGGTCATAGGTTGGACTCGGTGATCTCAGAAGTCTTATCCAATCGAATTGATTCTGCGATCCTGTAAAACTGGCCTTTTATTACTTATTTGTTCCCTGACATGAGCTGGAGGTGAATGTTACCGGTATAGGCACAAGGAAAAGTAAGAGGATGAAAATTAAATACAACACTCATTGTGGCCCCTTTCCACAGCTGCCCACTGGAAATGTGGTCTTTTCCAGCAAAAAAGATCTTTAGGACAGTTCACATGGTAAATTTTAGGCCATTATCGTGCTTAATTGCACATTAAGAGATTACTTGATTCCATCTGCTTTCTTAACAGCATCCAACATTTAAGCAGTGAAACTATTTGCACAGAGTGAAAGTGTTTCACAAGCTGTGATCTGCTCTAAAACAGACACCCAGGCGGTGCTGCCAGGAGGGACCAGCACAGCAGCTCACTGTGTTCCCTGCGCTGACAGGCACAGCAGCACTGGGATCTCCCAGCCTGTGGAACACCCAAATGGACATCATGCTGCTCATTCCTTCATTGGGAAAATAGCATTTTCAGAGGGCCTGGTCTAGTAAAGCTGTGGTGGGTCACGTGCTTTTATTTCTTGTATTTCAGTGAAATGTAACAAAATTTTATCATCCATTCAGTTTGATGGTGTCTCCAAATCATTTTACCACTTGGAAAATGAATTAAGGTATCTGGAAGTGACCCCATAGGAAAGAGACATTAATGCCTTCATAAAGGCAGCCTTGTTTTTTCTGAGCTGGACACAATGCTGGTTTGTTCTGCAGCTAGATTGCAGCTGGGACATCCTCACACATCACCCAGCAGTCCAAACCCTGCACCCAGAACCTGGGTGAAGAGTGTGCTCAGCCCTGTTGGAGCCAGTTCAGCCCTTGCTGAAGTGCTCCCTGACTGGGGAGCGGTCACAGGGAGGAGCACCACGCTCCAGGTTTGTTGTGCAGCTCTGAACAAGAGTTCTAGAAGCAGAGGATGTAGAACAGAAAGCCTAAACCCACAGTAATGTGCATGAAGTACCAGCAGCTTTGCAACACTTGTTGTTGTACATACCCATTTACAAGTATTAGAAGGCCACTTTTTCTGGCTTGGGCATAATTATGCAGGATGTCACATGTAGGCTGAGGACACATTCCCAGCTCTCTTTGAGGATAATGAAGGCAGAGAGCACACTGCTCCTTGGCTGTGGGGTAAAGATGTATTTTGCTTGTCATTAATACTCAGGTAATTGCAGACCCAAGGGAGCAGTGGTTTAAATTATTGCGAAAGCTGTCATTGAGTGGCCTGGTTATTTGAAAAGAAAGACACTGATGTGTTTCCCTGCCTCCTGCACTGATTGTTGCAGAGGAAAACATAGTTGCATTTCTGGTTTTTAACTCGTCCACGTAAACACTGTTTCTGCTTCCTCTGACTGCCATGTGGGACAATGGGACAAGGTGTAACAGATAATATCCACTTCCAGAGAACAAATTAATTGTTATACCTTGTTATTTGTTCAATTTAATGAAAGTGTTAACAAAAAAAAAAACCCAAACCAAAACAACAACAAACCAAACCACTCTATCAAGGTCCGTTTGTAGCATCTCTGAGGTAATTAATTATATGTATGCATACCCGTGGCCTGATTCTCTCACTCAACTGTGTATTTTTCTTTTAATGGAGATGCCTATCTTTACTATTTTTGATTTGCAGTCACTCAATCTAGGTTTGTGTTAAGCCATTATAATAATACTGTGGATTTTGCTGGGCTAATTTATGACTTAAATTGGTGCAAAGGAAGAATCAAACCTTTTTGGCCCTTGAGATTTCATTCATAGCAAAGGGTGTCAGAAGCAAACCAAATGCCACTCATTACCACGTGCCATGTTACCACATCAGAAGAACCCTACGAGCCTTGCAGCCACTTGGCAAAGCACTTCCCCTTGCTTCTGTCAGCCTGGAAATGATAGAGTGTGTTACCATATTCAGGGTAAATGTTTCATCAGATTGGTATTGCAACCACTAAAAACATTCTTGAACAAATTTGTGATTAGGTGTATGGTTTTATTCCTGTTGTCTCTGCTGCAGGAGGATACTGGGATTAGCAAATGCAGATTTACATCACTGTTTTTCTCCTCAGGTTAAATACAAACTTAATGCTAATCAGATCCTGTGTAGTACTGACCAAGGGAATATGGCACATTTAATTTAAAAAATTGTATGCAAGACGAGTTCTTATCATTTATTTTCTGCATTATTTCTATATGAATGTAAATAACACACTTGTTTTCTCAGATTACAGGTTGTTTTTATGATGAGTGTATCCCCTATCCTGTCATCTCTACCAGTAAATATTAGCTCCTCAGAAGTCAAGTAACTCCTATGTCCAAACCCATGATCATCCAAAAACAACCTTATGAGTACTACAAAAGAAATTCTGGAGACAAACACTTAGAAGGAAATCTATAACAATGGTTAGACTTTTGATTCATCGCCACCTTGTAATTCTAGAAATATATTTGTGGACATTTGTTGTTTTTCAGATGAAAAGAAACAACCCCAGAACTGATGCCAATATCATATGTCAGTCTGCCTGGTTCCATATTACTTATGGAAATGGAATTCAATTTCTTTTTTAGAAGATAAAATTCTATTAAATACTAATGGTAATATGCCTTGAAAACAATAAAGTGAGTATTTCTGCAGAGACACCTTACTGAAGTGTTTATTTCCATTTTATGGAACATGTAAACCTTTGAATGCCCCAAACTGTATATTTTAACTAGATCTGACCACAGTGTTGGGGTTTTTTTACATTGAAACCAGTCTGTATATTCTTTTTCCTAACGAAGTGCAAAATCTTAAGCAGAGAAACAGAGGTCTGGTTGTAACAGAGCAGACAGCAACACTGGGTGATGTTGGTTCAGTTCCTGCTCTGCCATAAACACCTTAGGTAATCTCAAACAAGTCACCAAAGCCCACATTCTCACGTGGTGGGGAGGTAGTAAATGATAACAAATTCATTCTGTTTCCTTCCTGTAAAACACTGTGAGCAGCACAGACACTGAGAGAATGTGTCTGTCCAAGTAAGAGGTACCTGAGTTGTGTGATGATACAGACAGACCAGATGAACACCCGAAATGGAGGGGTGTGCACCTGGTTTTCTCCATCAGTAAGGATGTTTCCAACAGCAAAGATATCTACAATGGGAAAATACAATTCAAAGCAAAAAAGCTCTCTCTTAAAGAAAACTCAATAGCTCCAATCAGGAAAACCCTCAGGGGGGTAAAAAAAAGCCATTTCTGTAACACAGCCAGTCACTCCGTACTTAGCACTTAAACTTTATGTTGAAGTGTGGTTTTTAAGTGTGACTGTGAGTGAGAGTTGTGCACTTCTATTAGGAAACATCTGGTACAGGCAATGATAAACACGTGTGAGAACATGGGTGCTCTTAAGCAGACACAAAGCAAATGCTTTTAGTTACGGCAAAAACAGCTTCTGGTTTCAGTTACTGTGGGGCTCAGATCAGGCCTAAATTAGATCTTTCACTCTTTCCCTCAACTGTTTGTTGCATGTGTCTGAGTGCTGCTAGAAATACACTGCCCTCATTCACATACATACTGCTGTTAACAGAGACTAGCAGTATCAAATACTACAATTCTTCTTATCTTTTACACAATGCAATCATCTAATTACATGAAATGCCATGGCAGATATTCTGCCCAAGGAAAACTGATTTAAATACAAAGTGCTTAAGATTGAACGTCACTAAAATATAACTGAATTCTACGTATAACTATGTACTCTGTTTCAATAAACTTGGTTCTGTCAACATAAAAGCAAAAAAAACACCATGAAATTATTAGAAAAGTTGGTTTTAGGCTCTGGATAAGAAAAATGTAGCACCTCAGCATAATACTTTGGTTATGGTAGAGTTTAAGAAATCAAGCACCAAGAGAATACATTGACATGAATTATTGGTATCATAGCAGATAGTTTAACATGAAGTTTTCTGGCAGGAGACAACTTTCATTGTCAGCTGCAGTCTTGCAACAGCCCGTGGAAGTTACATGACCTGCAGACATGTGTGACTCATGCCGTGTGTCACCCCGTGAATACAGTACTTCATTTGCTCAGAAAGCTTTATTCTACTCAAATAAAACATTTCTTGTTACCTTTGTCTCCTATTCCCTGCCCCACAAGCTGTATTCAACATTAGCATGTTATATTGACAATTCTTCTTCTGGAAAGTGATATACCAATTGTGTGTACAATAATTTGTAATTAAGTAATTTCTATCTCTTATAAGAGATTATATATAGATATTGAAGAGATTATAATTAGTCATTTCTTATCATAAGGGAAGGCTGTTCCTGAAGGATATTATCCCACATTCAGTAGAAGGTTATCTCAGTCTGTGC
Organism: Rhipidura dahli; assembly: GCA_013399225.1. Classification (NCBI taxonomy): domain Eukaryota; kingdom Metazoa; phylum Chordata; class Aves; order Passeriformes; family Rhipiduridae; genus Rhipidura; species Rhipidura dahli. The sequence continues at coordinate 2,003,376 of VXAC01008451.1, forward strand.
AATACAACAGATACAAATAGATTTTACTCAGTCTCAGTTTTCACAGCTTGCTCTGGGATAAACATTCCATGCAGGTCCATATGCATTTCCACATTTACTATGGCTCGACCCAGCTCTGTGAATGTTTTAGCATCCAAGATAAGTAGGAAAGGTGGTTCCTTTGGATCACTCTTCACAACACAGGTCAGAACAACACCTGTGATATACAAGTGAAGAATTAGAAACACATAAAAGTCTCACCAAGCAGAAAAGATAACCCCATCTCACAGAAGAAGCATCAACCCAGCTTTCTTGACTAAGAACATTGAAACTTGTAAGATTTAATACAAAACTCATGTAACCCCAGCTTTCAGAATGTTGTCATTGTTTTACCATCATCCTCTTCTTTTGCATCAGGGCTGGGAACAAAAACAGGCTCGGATGGCCAGCAGTGCTCCTGTCCCCAGTGGAGCATTTCCTTTGTCTGGGTGTTAAATTTTGCAATCTAAACAGTTGTGACAAGAAAAGAAAAATGTCAGTGACCCTGATCCTGGCAGTGCCTTTTTCCACAGGTACAACATGAACATACTGCTGGCAGGGGGAACCAATGCTAAGAGTTAAGGCAGGTGTCATCACAAGAAAAAAAAAACAGGAAAATGTTAAATTTTGGCATCACATTTTGTGGCTGCATAATCACACAATGCTCTTTTCATTTCATTTCATTAGATTACAATTGCACCTTTCATTTGTGTGTGTTTAGTAGTTCACAGATGCTAACAGATCCCAAGAGACCCTCCACTGTAAGTAATGCCCCTCACTACAGAGAGTCCAAGACACAGAATATTTAAGTGACTTGTTCCAATTCACTGAGATTCTGCAGTAAAGCAGGAAACAGGATTTAAACTTGCCATTTTCTAATCCTGTGAATTATTTTCCTTTTATGGCTACTTCCATATTTCTCAAGGCCTTCTACTGTGCAGTGGGGTACATATGCCAGAAAAAAAGGCTGTTCCTAGTGAGGTGCAAAGATTAAACCAGAGGGGCAGACACTGGTGTTTACTGAAGGAACAGAGTGTGGATTTTCATCCCATTCAATGGCCAAACCAAACTCCAGAGAGGATGCCTGGCATTTTCAGGTCGATTCCATTAAGGCCTTTACTTTACCCATAGAGATACAGTAATATTCTTTTCCATTTTGTTCTTTAGCCAAAAAATACAAAAATGAAAGTATTCAAATTACTGGAGGAAGAATTTGAAAGAATTCTCTCTTCTAGCCAAGATGACAGCACTTTCACTGACAGACTTTACCTAAGGATTAGGTTGCTGTGCTTGCATTCGTTAAACTGCAAGGGAGGTGAAAAAAGATCCTCCTACCAGAATTTTTTATTATATTTGAGTCAAGCAGAGATTATCTACACTGTAAATCACAAACTTGAATATTTATTTGGGTTATTGTCAGATGTGCTGCAATAAATTTTCTTGCATCATGCAGAAATCCAGCTTCATTTTGTAATCAGTTGTGGTAATTATATGCAAGAGTCAACAGTGACTTCAGTTTGTGCTACCTTGTAGTCACACAACAGGAATTGTAAAGAGTGATTTTGTCTCTATAATACTCATACCTTTAAATATAAATACTTTTCCCTTTAATCTATTTGTACTCTAGGCTGTCTCCTCTCATCATGGAGACATAAACAAAGCATTTGCTACCTCAAATAGAGAACTAGCCAGCAAAATATAAAGCTTTCCCCAAAATTAGGTATTGTTTTAATATTTAAAATGTCTTAGGAAGTGTTGCACTATCTTACTTTTCTGTTAGGCTTCCTACAGGGAAAAAGAATTAAATACATACATGCATCTAATACTTCTTTTTCCTACCCTCTCCTTTATAGTTCTTGGCACATCACAGAAGGTTCAGCCCAATTTAGCAGACAAGTGAGGGGTCTCAGTAACTCTTCAAGAGACTTTGTGTGACTATAAAGCTGGAGGAAGAAGCCTGAGTTTATTAATACTTTATGAGGGAAATGGTACAACATGAACTTATGAGAATTCAGGCATTTCATGTTTCTTTGCATGTGAATGACCCACCAGTGGGAAGACACTGAGTTTGTAAATGTTAATTATACCTTTGTAGGGACTGGACTCCATTGGACTTCTGTTGCAAAGACATACTTGTATTTTTTGCCATTATAGTTATAGTTGATGCGAGGCAGTTCTATCCCTGCATAAAATAAAGTTCAAGACTTAGGAACAATAGAGGAAAATAATTCAAAAGCACATCTTTATTGACATGCCATTCTTCAGGAAGTTTTGCCCTGTGAAGAACCTTGACACTACTTAATAAAGGTGTTGCATTGATTTTGTATATGTGAATTTCTAAGAAGCTGAAGATGGGCATTAACATAAGTAAGACAGGGTTGTTAGTTCAAAAGGCAACAGTTTTTCATTCTTAGAGATTCATTAGACTGGAATCTATGAGGGTTTTTCTGGTTTGCATTTTTTTCTTTCTTTATAAATCCATGATGTGAACAACTGGGATAGATTTGGAGGCTATCATTCTAAGAAATTACTTTCACCTTAGGTAAATACATATTTACATATTCCTGCTATTATCCCCTTATAAAAGGTTAAAAATCCACTTTCAAGGACAATCTTTATAAAATGCAGCTAAACCTGAAGTACTACTTATAACAGACTTACTTAACTAAAATTACTCTGGTAAGAGGTAGATTTCCAAGCCACATTAATAATTGTGAGATCAGACTTGGAATCCTGTATTGATACAAAACTGGAGCAACATCAGATATTTAAAGGATGTGTCTCACCTTCACAGAGTATTTCAGGTTGGCAATAGATGTTGCCATCTTTCTCCTTCACAGCAGTTGCAGGAGAGGCAAGTCTGACTAAATTAGAACCCACCTCAGCATCCTGAAAGAGACAAATGCTGAAAACATCATGGGTCTCTAAAAACATGCTTCTAATTTAGATTTTTCATCAGGTTTGATATTAATATTAATAATTTGGGGATTAAACAAACAAGCTTCAAGATCATTTTAGATTCTGAGGTTTTCATTAGAAATCTTGTTGCACTCAGAGTATTTTAATATAACATAGAATAATTATTTTGATTCACACTGAGTCCTTAGAAAGGTTTATATAAATATAGCTATGGTCCAGAAGTACCATAAATTTGAGAATTTAATGAATGAAGATGGGTTGCAAGGAATGAGGTATCAAATTTTCACTAGAAGTCACCAAGGTTAGGCTTTTGCACCTGCTAAAAATCAAGTACAAATACAGGTGTGATATACTCTTTAATGTCCTACAGCTTCATTCTTAAGATTGCAGAACAGCTGGTGTGATCCAAAGCATCCTTTGTCATTGCTACAGAGCTGATTCTGAGACAAGAACAGAGCAGCAAGATTCTAGGGTGTAGAAAGAAAAAGTAATAAAAGGTATCAGGCAGAAACTTGCCCAAGTTGCTGGGCAGTATAAAATCTTCCCTGCAAACAATGATGTAAAACAATGTTTTAAATTAAACTGAAAGATAAAATCTTTTCTCTTCCTGCTTATATATCACACTTACATGAAATATTCTAATTTAATAGAACCATTGCGACAGCTGGGAGTGTGTGTGTATTGTATGAGGGCTTCCAGTGAAGTGGATGAAACTGATTGTGCAAAAGCTCATGCACACCCTTGCAGTAACAGCCAAGTGGATATATCTGCTTTTGTTTGATGGCATGTAAGAAATAATCTCATTGGTAAGAAAATTCCATGTTCTACACATCCCTGTTCTCCATAGTGGATGGTGTCAGAACCTGGATCCACATAACTGTGTCCAGCTGCCCGCTGCCATTTCTCACAGGACACACAAAACCCAAACCTTCTGCACACTTTGGGTATCACAGAATCAGAAATCTCCACCTAAGGGCTGGCAATTAAAAATTCACCTGTTATTCACACTGATGTATTTTAAATAACTGATCAAAGAACAGGTTAAAAACCATCTTCTTTCTACCTTGTCATACTGCAGAGGAACCACAAATCGTTTGCAGGTTGGAATGGAGGTAAGCTTGGTGTTCTCTTCAAAGTCTTTTCCCAGGTTTTTTAAATAAAACATGTCATATAAGCTATTGTCTGTATAGGCAATAAGATCAAAAACAATGTGGCCATCCTCTTCATAAGCATTTATATGGTGAAAAAACACCAAAGCATCAGTATAAAACTTGGTGGACACTTCTTTTTTAGTCTTCCTGTCTATAAAGTGAAACCAAGTCTGAAAGAGAGAAAACATTATTTAAAACCATTCAAAATCAGCAAATATTTATTTAGAAAACTGTTTTCTAATGGTAACCATCAACATTTTAATCAGGATATTAAGGACTCAGGGTTTGCTGCTAGGAGACAAAGGGTTCCAACCTGAAGACCAAAACACACAGCAGTAAAATGAGTGTGGAACTGTTGCAAATTACTATTTGGGCAAGGGTGAGAGTGGAAGTTTTCCAGAAAAGCCTGGAAAATCCCCTGCTCTCTTTTTAAGTTAAATAAATCTGCCGTGATCAGGAGTCTCTGTGGTGCTGGTGCCCTGTACCTCAGCAAGTCCCATGTTTTGATGCCCAGAGCATGTGGAAACATGACCCTCAGAAAACAGTATTTTCCCTCAGTTGCCACAGTGAAAAACTCTCCTTTTGTTCAGTGCAGGCTTTTCCACCAGCTTGGCTCTCTGTCACATGCAGTGCACCTGGAGTAGATCTCACCCAGCACAGACAGCATTTTGTTTGGACCAGGAGCAACTGGATCTGTCTCGGATGTTAGTGCAGGTTGGAATTCCTCTGCTAGCACAGAGTATTTCTAGAAATGCCAAACTATCCCCTCTCTTAAGAGCTCAAACATCAGATATTTATTTGAGAAATTTCTGGATATGGGAAACAGTATTAAAAAACACACATCTTCTAAAAAAAAACCTGCAACGTGAAAGTCAAGGTTTGAAAAAAAAAAGTAGTGACTACTGAAATGAATGAACCAGATGAAAAACAGAACAGAAGAGGTCACTGGCCTTCCTGACTCCATAGCTCAGCAGTAGGGAAAATACCTTATCATCCTTATTATAGGCAAGGCAGGAAGCCCAGCTCACACCTCGGATGTAAGCAGTTGCCATTTTGACAATATCCAGTCTGAAAGGCTGCTCTATGAAGATAATGTAATTCTCTGTGAGTCCAAAGCTGTGGTAGTAGCTGGGGTGGAGCAGAGATCGAGAAGGGATGGAGCAAACCACTTCCAGGTGCTTGAAACAAGATTTCTTCTTTTCTTTTTCTGAAAACAAATGATAAAAATTAAAATTATATTTCTAATAAATTCCATTCCAAACTTGTGCTTGGATTCCTCCCAGGAAGGGAAGAACAGGTTCCTCTCAGTTTTATTTGCATTTTCCTGTTAAGAAAGTGATTTGTTTACTCCTGTATAATAAACATAGAATTTTGCATGCAGGAAGCAATTTAATGAAATCACAATACTGGATCCATTCAGGCGGAGCCCCCTCATCTTGGCATTTGATTCCACTGGTTACTGTCTTCAGAAGTTCCAGCACAGTGGAGAAATATGTTTAATTAAATCAGCAGCTTTAAAAAGGGTTTCAAATGCCCCTGTGTTTTTTAACTTCTAAGGAGATATTCCCAAATTTGAGCCCCAGCTAGAAACTGCAAACTGACCTTTCAGTTGTGGAAGGCCTCTTGATTGTTTAATAAGGGACAGGCAACACAATAGCTGCTGATTTTACACAACAACACACACCAAAAAAGATCATCTTGAAGGAAAAAGAGCAAGTGATTTGTTCTGTGAACAAAGGACAGTATTTCAGCAAGGGTCAGAGTTGGCCAGGTCAGACAGGAATTAACTCCATGTTAGATTTTATTTGGTATCACGCTTCCCTATAATCATAGTATCAGCATTTTAAGAGAATTTTCATTTACCAAGGATTTAAAATTTACAACCTCAAATTATATGTGCTGTCCTGTAGGGAAAATTATTTTAGAACCTTCATCTAAAAGTAAGGTTCTTCCTACTGAAATACCCTGTTTACACAGAACTCAAGGTGAGCCTCTGTAAGAGCACATGCCCAGACAGGTTAAACAGTTAACATGAAGTTCACAATCAGTTGAAATTAAGAAAATAAACACCACTGGTTACTAGCAGAGCTGCATCACCACCCTTCCTCTTTGAAGAAAAGAAATTGCTAACAAGTTTCTAGAAAATGCTAATAACAGACATATCTTACCTGGTACAGAGGAAGGAATCTTAAACAGAACATATTTTGTCTTCCCTTTATCAACTATTGAAGTGCCCATGTTGAGAACATTTCCTGCACTGTCATAGTGTGGGTGAGAAGTGGCCACGTTTACAGCTACATATTTGTTGTAGTCAACCTGGAAAATGATACAGTAGGTGATTTGGGAGATGTGTAAGAGAATGAAAACTGATCTCAGCTAACACTGCAAATCCACCAGCTTTTTAGCCCTGTCAGCCTTGTATTGGCACCCCATTTACAAATGGCTTTGAAATTTAAATAATTAAACCAAATGATTTGTGTTGGTATTCAAACGATTTCCTTATTCAAGGCTAGAACAAGTTACAGAATCTGAATTACAGTCACCTCTCCCTTGAAGCCACATAACATCAGAGAGGATTAGCTAAACAAGTTACTCTGCAAATGCCCATTTCACCCTGAAAGCAGTTTATTTAACAGAGCTGACTGGCAATCTGCTGGAGTGCAATGATTTCTATTTCATCTAAAATTTGGAAGTTGTACTCAAACTGTAGTGCAGGCTAGAAATAAACCCATTGTCCGTATTTCAATACCTCAAGTTCTCATTTTAATAATTAAGTAATATCTTACATAAGGTCCTTGAAAATAGTCATATAAGTGACCTACTGAATTTTTAATTATGTAAATAATTTCATAACTACAGATACATAATAATGGCAATCATCCAAAATAATCATGTAACTGTGGTATTATTCCTGCAACCTTGCTAGATGATGTACAAGTGAAATTGGTCAAAGCCCAGCTTTTCCCAAACTAAACAGAATTTAAATTGAACTCAGGAGTTCCTAAAAGATATCTTTTATCTTTTGGTATCTTCACTATTTCACTTTACCACGTTTTCAAAAATAAGGCAACAGTAGAAGAAAAGTATTTTGTGTCCTGCACATGTAAAAGGATCCTTATGAGTCAGCCTGAAATTTATTCATCAGCAGACAAGGAACCAGAATGACAGATGGTGGTTTGTACCTTCTCCAATGTCTCCAGAGTCTGTGGATTAATTTTCCTGATGAAGTTAGTCTCGCCAGTAGCATAAAAATCATCCCCAGCTTTTAGAATGTTGATCAGACAGTTGTCTGTGAACTCAGGAATGGTGTGAGACAAATAGGTGAATGCCCTGTCCAGAGGGAAATTTCGTTAGAGCTGCAAAAGCCGGAGCTGCCTTTCCCCTGCATGGAGCACAAGTGACCCTGCAGTGCCACAGACCTGGGGCTGCCTCTTCCTGCTGTGCCCACTGCTGGCAGCTCCCTGGAAAGGGTGGGAGAGCAGAGATGAACTCTTCCCTTGGGCTGGGTGAGGGTTAAGGACACGCAAGCAACTGCTCTTGCAAACACCAAAGGACATGCAGGCCCATTCCCACTGTCAGCTCTGGGACGTGCACTGGTTGATCAGAATGGGTTAATTACACACTCTCCTGTGCCTGTCTTCGTAAAAATTTGGCCTACCAGCTCCTACCTAAAAGCTGGTAGGTTTTTCAGTGTATGCCTTCATAAAATAGATGGATTCATATATTCCCCAAAGAAATATTTTTGCTCCCAGTGAAATCTCATAGCACAACTATGATTTCAAATAAGATTGAACTTCACATATGGGCTTGACAGCTTTCTTTATCAGTGGATGATTTCATCATAGTCACTAGAAGCCAAGAGAAAGTTTCTATAACCCTTTTGAACTTAAAATGCCAGAGTTATTCTTTTGCTGCTGGAAAAGGGAGGAAAATCTTATCTCAGGGGAACAACTTACAACATATCAGCTCTTTTGCAATAACTGTCTGTGTATGTGTCCTTACCAAATACCAGGTTTGAGGTCACTAGAGGTAGTTCAGCCAGGAAGGAGAGAAGGGTGACCTATTTGCACCTGTTAGTGAATCCCTACAGCCAATTTTGCAAGACTGAGGATAACATGATGGCCTACACCTCTCTGCTCTGTAAAATCATCTTTTGTAAAAAAGATTTTCCGATTTTTTTTTCAGTTATTGATGCTTCTCTTTTTTTTTTGTTGAATAGACTTTGTTTTAATACCTTCCCCATCTCTACATCTTTTTCTTTCTTACTGCTTCTCCCCTTACAGAGTATCAAAACATTTCATTAACACTGAAGAAAATGTTTGTTTTTTATATAATCTATTTGTGTTACTGAATAAAGCAGACAGTAGTGGTGATAAAATGAATTTAAAATATTTGTCTTAGACTAACTCATAGGCAGTACATATCTTTTGGCCTTTCCAATATTTAGCAATTGTAAATTTACAAATCAAATGTTGTATTTGTACATATGTGTCAAGGGTAAACAGAAAGACTCTTTGTGCTGAAAAAAGAATCTTTGCTGAAGAGAGAAGTAGATAGAAGAACTTTGTTGGGAAAAGCATTGCTTACTTGGCAAATATGTTTTTGCATGGATCTGGATAAGCCATAGTCCCGAACTCAGACACAACAATTCTGTTTGCTTCTATGTTGCAATTGTACGTGTCACTTCGGAGATATTTACTTCTGTAGTAAACTTCACCTGGGAAAGAACAAACAGGTTTCAATCACATTTTGTACTTAGTCCTTCAAAAAAATTAGCACAGGTAGAGCCAGAGTTCCTCAAGCAACTGTCCTTTAGCCAACAAGAGTTTGGAATGAAACCAACACTGTCCCTAACTCCCTGTTCTAAAGGCTTTATGGCTGCTGAGATTGATTAATAATTTGTCAAGATTTGCTGAGTCCCACTGCTAATACTGGGGTACTTTTGAGGAGAAAGGAGGGATCTGGGTAAACTGTTCCAGTAAAATAAAACAATGTGTGCAAAAATGATTAATTATAAAAACCATTTATGGATGGTGATAAATTTCCTTTATTGGCAAAATTTAGTAACAGACTGCTTGAAGGAATCAATGTCTGTCCTAAACAGTTTAATGAACCACTGTACTTGAACTAACTGAGCTCTCTTTGCTTTAGGTAAGATATACTGGCAATTTAAAAAACACTGATTATTTCTTTATAGGTTACTTTGTTAAGCATGTGGAGCAGGACAGGGAAGAGATCCTGCAGTTGCATTAAATGCTTCCAATCACAGAAATGGAAACAAAAAAGTGAACACTAGGATTAGAGGATAACAGGAGTAAATCCCATTTTTTTTATAAATACATACTTATTGCCACAAGAATCCAGGTGTAAACCATCCTGTCTCACACTGTGAAACAGCTCAATGGGCGAAAAATGCTTTAATTGAAAAAAAAATTGAATTGTTTAGGATAGAGCAGCTGCCTGTTTTTCCTCCATGACATGCTAGGATGACAAGAAGGAGGAGAGACTGTAGGGGTGTCAAATATACTAAGAGAGGTTTGACATGTGAAGTGACACAGTGGCCCAGTTTCTCTCCTGGCAGCTGTTATAGCTGCAACCAGATCCCCAAAGGGGAATGCTAGTTGTCCCTGAAACTGGGCTGCTGATCCACAGCAGGAAAACCTCTGGCTACTACAGTACTTGTGGCTGGTCCATTCAAAACAAGAGAGGTTTTCTTGCTCCTGCAGTGACCTGCCCAGAGCTGGGTTCCTGCTGTCCTTGGGTGACAACAACACTGAACTTTGGCACTGCAGAAGAAAGGACATCTGCCTGCAAAGAGCCCTACAGAGACTCCAGCTGCTCCTGTGAAGGGTGAGGTGTGAGGGGTGTGTGGAGAGACTTTCCCCACTGCAGTTCCCCCCTCACACATGCACCACTCTGCAGACAAAACCCAAAACACTCCAATCCAACTCCGAACAGAATTAGTGACATAAGGCACCGAGACGTGGAAAATGTGGGTTGCTGAGTTCCTTTCAATCAGATGTGCAACAACTTACCATTTTTAAATGTAAAGCTGTGCAACAGAGCCAGGCCATCAAACCAATGGTTGTACTTGCTCTCCCCTATCGTGTGCATCCCTGGGCCATTTCGGAGGAGGATCCCTTGCAACCAAGTGGGCAACTGTCCTATAAACAGAAAGAAGTTACCAGTATCCATTCATTGAGGCAAGGGGAATGTTCTAGGACAGTTTTCCTAATGGCAGAGAATGAATGTAGTCAGACAGACTGTTGGTGTGTCAAGATTTGCTGTACCATATAATGTTATTGGAGTTTGGGTTAACTAAAATTTCCCCTACTCAAAAATGTGGCACGAGTGACATTCTGCATGGCTATTGCTATCTGAGGTTGCTGTAAAAAAATGAGATTGCTGGAATGTAATTTGTTAATTGTCAGGAAGTAAATAAAGTTGAACCTTTCTTTCCTACACTCGGATTTTACAGTGATAAATTTAAACCCTTTTACTCATTCCAGAAAAAAATAGAGCTTATCAGAAATGAGCATATTTTATAGGTTGTATGACTTGTATTGGCTTTCAGCACATCAGCTTAGACTTCAGGCTAAATTAATTCCACAAAATATTTCATTAATTAGATTGCACAGCATAAAGTAGTGTCATTTGGGGACTGCTTTTGGGACACTAGTCATAATGCAGTGCTTTGTACACAAATAAAGTATAGGAATATTGTACTGAAAATGTGTAAGTGCTGTTGAGATTTGAATCATAAATGTTCCTCATCAAATCCCTGCAAGAAATGCATTAACTACTACCTGACTCACAGAAAAATAACAATAAAAGAATATCAAGAGGGTTAAAGAGATGAATAAAGGCACATCAGATATCAAATGAAAAGCTTAACTTGCTTCTTTGTGTGTATGACTCCCGAGGGAAATTTAAGATCATGCACTGCTTCTCCACACTATTCCTGCATTGGATATTGCCTCTGCATGAAAAGCTCTTCAGAACTTTTATTTCTCCTTATCATTTAGTTTGTGACCCCACACAGATTATGTTGACACTTTGTTGTTAAAACTCCTTTACAACAGCTGGAAATGTCTTCCTATGGACCATACATTTGAACTTGTTCCAACCCCTGCCAGGTCCACTAGACCAGGTTGCTCAAAATCCCATCCAACCTGTCCCTGAAAACTTCCAGGGATGGGGCACCCATCATTAGGGCATAACTCCATTAGGGCTACAGTTCAGGAATACACAAGGAACATAAAAAATTGTTTGCACAATGGATGAACTTTCATCATCATCATCTTCATTATTATTATTGTTGTTATTTTCTAGAAGAGACTGGAACACTAAACCTCACTTCCCTTAGGAATTCCAAGGCAATAACTACAGTACATTTTTGTATATTATAATTTTGCTGGAAAAGATAAGAAGGGAAAAAGGTCTTTTTAAAGCACTGTGGACTTAATGCAACTTCTGAAATTCCTGGTGCAATTCCATGTAATTTCTGGCATAATTTCAGTACAAAAACCAAGGAGCAAAGGCTCATCTAGTGAGGTTTTCAGATAAGTCATCTCAGTGGGAACTGAGAATTTCTGTAAATCACACTGGGTACCAAATCAGCATCCAAAAGTGCTTCTATAGCTTTAAAAATGTGGACCTTTTTCTTTTCTGTGGTATGTGAGGACACATTAGCGACACAGTGAAATCCCCACATATTTGGACATTTATTAACTATTGTAACAAGTCTCAGAAAATCACATGGCTGTAGGAGAGCATGGGTGAAATTGCAGCTGATGATAGAAGTGTGATAGATATTTACAGTGTACATATTGAGTAACAAGGAGCTACTCAATATAAAAATACTGGCAGAGCTCAGGACTACCAAAATATTTAAAGGGGTCATGGTTCTCTTTAATTTTCTTTAGCAATGAAGAGATATTTTGTATGTATAACTCTACTTTCTGAACTATGCAGTCTTTTTTCAAACAAACTATTTCATAATACAGATCAGGTCTGATAAGTTGTTGTTTGCAAACAACTTCAAATGTTTTGATAATAAGTTTTTATCTTGAGAAAAAAAATAATTGAAAGGCATAAACCCATAAAGGCATAAAATAATTCAAATGTATTAAAACAAAGTACTTTGTCTGACTTGACACAAAATCTTTTCCAATTCAGTCACCAAACTGAACAGCAACAAGGCCCTGCAAGTTTTAATCATCATCCCTTTAAGTTTTGTACTTGGGAAGTGTCATTAAATTCCTACAATTTCTTGCACTACATATTGCAAACGACACAGCCAAGATTTATGAAATAAGGGTTCCCAGCAAGAAACCTCTCCTTTAGCTGTAGCGAAAGTAAAAGTAAAGTAAAAGAAATTGGGAAAAATAACAGGTTGGTCGAGCGTCATCCCTAGACAATCACTTTAATCTGTCTCGCTGAAGAATACTCTGCAGTTTCTCCTGGATTACCTTCTAAAACCTCTTTTTAACGCTACGCTGAGGCATTCAGTGCTGGTGCTTTGCTACCGGGGAGCGCCACTGGTGAAGAGCCCCGATTTTAGAGACACCCCCCGGCCCGGGAGCCCCGGGAGAGCGGCGGGCAGGGAGGGGTTACCGAGAGCAGAAACCGAAAGTCGGAGCAGAGCCCTGGGGAGCGGGGTCCGAGATGAAATCCCGCTCTCTCTCTCCCTCACCACCAACTGCAGTGAGTCCTGTTCAAACAGACTTTCGAAAAGTACACAGAAATGCTCATGGAGTGAGAAAAATCCCCCAGTAGGGTCGCAAATATTATCTGAGATCAGTCCTTTAAACAACATTCCCTTAACGCCGCTCTCTCAGTTTCCCTTTCCAGTGCTGCCTCGGGTGAACAAGAGTCGCAGTTTTTACGGACTGGAAAACGCCAAAATAGCGGCATGTTTTACAACAGGTTTTTTTCCACTTACCCTGCACCTCAGCTTTTATGGGCTCGGGGTGTTCTTCCTTATTCCTGCCATATAGCGTATCCATCTCTGAGGAAATCCCCAGTGCCTGCGCTCTGCCCAGCCGCTTCTGCAGGCGCGGTTTGTCCCCCCCGCCCCGGTCTGGGCTACGAACGGGTCTTTCCTGTTACATATAAAGATAAGGTCAAAGTGCAGCGTGAGCTGGTGGCCAGTGGCTTATAGATTGACAATTTACAATAGCTGATCTTTAATCCCTAGCACATACACTCTAATTCTTGCACATTCGCATTAAAATTAACTCTTTCACTGGTTCGGAGGGGAAGTAAGCAAAAACCTTGGCCCGGCTCTTTGCTCCTTATGAAGCTGGCAGAGGCAGGCAGGCACAGCCAGGAGACAGCTGGAGGAGCTGAAACATCTCCTGCAGCTTTCCAGGTAAATTTAGACCCTGCTAGGGATGCTTGCTCCATTTGGTTGGTAGGGAGAAGAAAAAAAAAGAAATCTCAACTCGCTGTTCTGGATTTGGCTCTTTGGGAGTGACAAACACTTCAGAGCAGGGGATCATGCTTTTCTTTCCATTCTGTGGTTTTAAACTGGGCTGTTCTGTAAATTAACAAATTCTCATCACTGAATAGTCATGTGATGTATTTCTTTACACACAAGCTGTTCCAGAGTCAACTGGTGGCACATCTTTGAACTAAATGTCTTTTCATTCTGACATATTCTCCCATATGTGACCTCAAGCCACCCATAAAAGTATGGCAGGATTCATTAAAACTAAGGCAGATTTTTAACTTCATGCTTTTGTTTCTAGATAAGGTACTTAAGTGAGTTTAATGTCGTTAATTTCAAAATCCTCTGGAAAGAGAATTATTTCAATATAAAGCATGTGATTTCAGAGCAAATCATGGCTACAGTGACCATGAAGGATAAAGAAATTCTTTGCACAATTATATATTATGCAATTTCATATGGGGTTACCCTAAAATCCGATTATTTTGGTTGAATCACCATTGTTCCCAAAATGTTTAACATCACTTCTTAAGACTAACTAATCTCTTAGACCTATAACAGTTATTTTATTCAAAACAAAATCTGTGCTACAGACTCTTCTGACACATTTATTATCCACTGTTCCTCTCCTCCAAACCTACTGTCTGTTTGATGGCTGATCTTCACCCCAGGAGATCATCAGGACAGCATGCCTTGGTCTCCTTTTGGAAAGCACTGACAGAAACAGATGTAAGCAAAATAAAAAGCCAGATTAGAAGAGAAAATATAAGGTCTTTGTTTGAATTATTAATACTAATAAACAGCAGGATTGAACCAGAAGGCTGTAGGAGATGAAGGGGATCAAAAGCCACATAAATATGGAGATACATACACATAAACATACTGTAAAAAACCCCACTGTATATATGCATGTGTGTACCTGCATGTATGTGAGAGTGTGTGTGTGTGCATTGAGATGTTAATTCACTTTATACACAAAGCCAAAGAAGGGATTTTTCAGCAATATTAGAGACTGAAAAGGATCTGGCAAAAATTCAAAGCTGCCCAACTCTATTCTCACTATGCCATGGGGAATTTTTCCTCTCTCCACGATGTTCTGTTTGGCTTCAAGATGTTTGTTTCAGTGTATCCTCATCCATTTATGTGTGCAACTCTTAATGCTACAATTTTAATTATCTGACCTGTGAGATGTCTAATCTGTAGTGACATTAAGATTTCCATAAAGCAAGCAAGCAATAAAAAGATTAATTCAAACCTCTTTTGCCTCCTCCACCACAAGTGTTCATGTAGGTTAAGGTTCAGCCAAGATGAGATAATAAAAGTCTGAATGGAAGAACAAGAAGCTGCATACATCCAACAGCTTCTGAAATCAACATAAATGCATTTGGTAGCTAATTTTAGGTGTCTGTGACTGAAAGTTTTGTCTCACATATTGTACAACTTAAATAAAGAAGCTTTGTGAAATTAATTTTTCCTGCATGTCACTAAAAAAATAGTTCACTTAGCATCAAAACACTTTTTTTTGCTGTTTTCATCAAGCTAATGACAAATAAGCAGTTTATTATAGTATGTGGAGATTATTTGCATTGCCAACTGTGTGATTTCCTCCCTTTTTACACTGAAATGGCAAAATGTCAAAGCATTGATTTACAATTATACTGTGTAATTATCAGCAGTAGAAGATGTGGATTAGGTGACTTTTCTAATTTTATTATTTCACAATGTTTCTTCTTGTTGCAAAACCCTTCAAATATAAATCTTCCCCCAACCCAATCTCACATTTCTCTCCACAGTTTCCTCTCTCTTTTCACCCCTCATGACAACCTTTTTGAAGTCACCAGCTCCCCACCATGTGCACATTTGCTTCACTGTGTTTCTTTCTGCTCTAAACAACAGTGATGAAGGCCACAAGCTGTTTCCTCTTGGGCCCTTTCTCACTTTCACTTCCCTCCTTCATGTCCTGAGTTTCTCTCCCAGACTTTAAAAAGGACATGAAGTCATCTTTGGAGGCTGGGGGTTACATTTTGGGTGTGATTTTTGTGGTTAATCAAAAAAACCCTTTCCAAGGCAGCAGAGTTGGTTAACTGCATTTTCAGTATGACAGTAAAGTCATTGTCATGTGCCTACCTTTGTACTTCTAGTTCACTTAGCAAGAAACAATTTATTGCCTTATAAATCACAGATAAACCAATATAATTCCTTATCTATATTGTACTTAATTAATTTTAATCTCAATCTTCTGCTTATAGAATTCGGGTTCTAATTAAAGCCCATTAACAAAGGTCAAATTGACTTGACATATACAACTTTAGGCTGTGCTAAGAACTCTCAGCTATCAACAGTTATCTGTTACTACCAAATAAAACTCCAATAGTAAAACTGATATGAACTTAGGAGTTGTTCTTGCTGAAATCACACTGATTGCTATCTCACTTGCTAGAAATACAAGTTCTTATCTTTGTCAAATACTCTTTTATTGGCATGATCTCATTTCACAAAACTGCCACTAGACTATTTAGAAACACATCTCTTGCACTGTACAGATATAATTGGAAACATTACTAATGTGGTTTGTTCGAATTGAAATAATAATAGTTTATGTATTATTCTGACCAGGTTTTATTTGGGTCAAAACAGTTTTGATCATATAGTGTTTTGTTCATTATTTGGACAAAAATAACTATTTTTGTGGAATTTTAATTTCCTCGATAAGATTTTAATTTTGGGGAGGAGAAATTTTTTTGCTAAATTTCACAATTTCTTTGATAAACAAAGGTATTCTTTTCTTTTTTACCATCATAGTTTTAATACATATCTCAAGAAATACTGAATTGTTCATTAAAATAAATATATAATGTAATTTAATATTAAAACTCCTCAAATGCTGAGGCATGGAACTGCTGGCCTACCCATACTGGTACTCATCAGACTGAGCCTGCCCAGTGATAATAATACATAAATATTTAAACATTAGACATTAAAACAAATAAACAGCCACAGCATCCACATAAACTTCCTTGCTGTAAGACTTCTATAACCTTATCTGCACCTTTCAACATCCCTATTTACACATTTCAATATGTAAATTATACAATTCAGTCATGCGTTTTCAAGTGGGCAGAATGACAACGTGAAGGTTGGCATTCACTTCCATGTTTGAAGGTGTGGGAATGGGGTTACAAATATGTGCAGTGACAGAAGTTAATGTTGCTGCACTCTACCTGCTGTACCTGGTAGCCTACGGTACCTTTTTGGGGAAACATAATAACTCAAAAGAACTGCTTTCTGGTTTTAGGCAATGGCAGCTGAGTGAAGAGGGCTTAACACAAAAACAGTGTTCCTGAACAGAGAGGCTGCTGGACCTTCAGTCCGCTCGTTATGGGGATTGTGAAGCTGATCTCTTTTGTAAGTTGTTGGATATCTACTCATAAGAGACGTTATCAGTGAAAACAGCTTGTAATAGAGGTTTTTTTTCTCTCTGTTTCCATGGCCTGAAGGACTGAAATAGCTCATAATAAGCAGAAGAAAAATATGTGACCAAATTAAATAAAACAGACAAGAGGTGGAAACTGAAACACCTTAGAAGTCTAGCCAGTTCTCCAGCTTTACACTTATGGAAATCTGGAGAGATTGCAGAGACATCAGGTGATGACACTGTGATTCAGATCCAAGCAATTTATTTTATGTCTGTGTGTGCTGGGCAAAGTTCAGTCCATTTGTATCTACCAGTTAATATTTTACCCAAAGAGGGCACCTTTAATGCTTTGAACAGTTCTCTAATTAAGATATTAAGGCAATGGCAGATCTAAATTGTGCCAATTAGTCAAACATGATCACAAGGACACTTGAGGTGCCATCAGGTTCTTGAGATAGCACTGCTCCTTTCTGTCTGAACTTGGGGCTCGATGTGGCCATCAATAACTCCAGCTCAACAAATGTTCTTATGGGACACACTCATCCCCTTCTTCCTAACAGTCAGAGTTCTGCTCTGAAAGGCAATAACACAGGGGAACTAGCTGGGAAAGAGGCAGGGATTGAGGCATCAACTGTATGGCAGTGGGGAATGGCCAGCCATGAGCCTAAAGGCAATGCCAGACACTTCCAAGGGGACAGTTCCTATGAGAAGATCCTCAGGGACTTCTCCAGGTGACTCATCCAGGTAGCCGTACACATCCTATAAACAGAAATTATGTTCAACAACTCCTGAAGGTAATCCTACTTATCTTTATCCTGACCCCATCACACCAGGCATGAATGTCTAATTTAATTATTGCACCCTGCACAGATAAGAAATGTTTTCCCTGTTTTTATAAACAAGATACCATCAAAATTGCAATTTGGCAGGGATCACTGGTAAGTTCAGTGTGTTGCCTCATGGAAAATTAGATAATAGAAGCAACAACAAGACCAAACCCTTTTCAGTCAGCAATAACTGGGTCTCACCATCAGGACAAACAGCACAAGAGAGCAGGAAGGAAGGATGTGTGATTGTGATCCACCTTCTTAAGCTAATTGGCAAAGGGACATTTTTAAATCCAGCTAAAGAGATGGAAGGTGTAGGTGTAGGTATAGAGTCTGCTCAGGACCCAGTACTTCCTACCTATCAGGGTAAAAATGTTCTTCACTCTGCAGCAGTTTACATGACACAGTAAAATGAACTACTCATAATCTTGTCTCATGCTAATGAGACATGAAAATAATCTTTTTTTGACCTCAAAGTCAAAGTAATAGAAATCAGTTTTCCATTTTTATGTTTATTCAATTAATAGAACACAGAGATGTTTATATTCTTGATAAAAATCTGTATATTACATTCAGTAATATTCAGGAATGTAAAGATGTTAATATCCTCCTATAGAGAGTAAATTTACTTGCTCTTCCTCAAGGCAAATGAACAACAGCCAAAAGGAACATGGGTGTGATTTATTCCTTCTCTTTAGCAGCTCTTCAATTCTTTAATTTTTCAGATCTAGCACTTTCTTGTCTCTATCATGGATTGTCAAGCTATTCCGCAGTGCTGCAGTTTGAATCACAGGGTGTTCTCAGGCTGTCATGATGCAGCTGTGATCTGCACTGGGGTATAGATCAGGACCACTCCAAAGTCAATGATTTCTAGCATAACAAAACTATTATACAAAAATGTCTTTCTGTTGAGGAAGAATGCCAAAGACATGTTTCCCACAAGAAGGTAAGTTCAAGGAATGCTGTTTACTCGACATCGAGTTCTCACTTATGAGTGAAAAGGGTTTTCAGAAGTTTCTGTCTTCCTGAAGACCCTAGTTGTTAATTTTGATTCTTTAAAAGTGGTATTTTCTTTTCATGTAAATGCTTTTCTCATTCTTGTGGTAAACAGAATAAATTGACAGAATGCTTTCCTGGCACTAAAGTATATGAAGTCAACAAACTGCCAAAGAGGGAAATTGTCTTTCTTCTACTCTCCATCTGTTGCAGGCATCTGAAGAGTAACTTATAGCAACCATAGATTAGGAAAAAAATGCACATTGCTATAGAAATTGCCAACAGTAGACTCACTTGGAGAGCTTGGCTTTATTTGTAGACATTTCCAAACTTTATTTGTTCTTTTTCAGGGCCTGTTTCAAAATCCATCAAAGCCAGGGACAAGACTTCCATTAATTTCAATGTCTTTGGAGCAGATTCACAGAGGAGAGCCTGTGGCACCCTCGGCCCCAGCATTTTTAGCAGTGTGTTCATGTAGTGGGATTTTCAGCAGCAGAGAAAGAACTGGATGATGCTACAGAATACATTCATCACAAAAGTGAGTCCAAGTCTCCTACTGGAAATGTCTGTATTGCCTGTACATTTAAGTACAGTCTCCTCCATCACACCTGTGCTTTCAGAAACAGGCTGTGTTTCTCATATCTAGAAGGACGAAGTGGGAGGGCTGGCTGCCAGCTGCTGCCAAGTCTGGAAAGTCAGCAGGACCCCAGAAGAAGCAGGGAGTCTGGAGAAAGCATCATGCAAATATACAATGGCCAACTGACTGAAGAGCAGCTGCCCTCAGCTCTGACTGCTGCAACAGCTTGAATATAAAACAGTTGGATTGGGCGTTCCCAAAGTGAAGCCTGTGAAGTTTTGTATGGGGCCTTAAAGGGACTCCTGATTTGCAGACATCGCTGGTATAACCAGCTGATAATCACAGTTACATGGTCTCATCCAGGATGGGTATCTGGTCCAATTAGCTAATTGGAATATGGATTCACCTTCTCCAGAGCTGGGAAATCCAGTCCCAATACTCACATCTCAGCAGCTCCATAAGCTCTCCCTCTTAATCAGTCAGAAATTCATGTGGGATCTGCTCCAAGGGTTCCATAGCTGAAGTCTTGATTTATAGGTGTGGTGAGAAGGAAGACATCTAGCCTAGTGTATTTTCTTCTCCTTTCTTCTCATCCTCCTACCCATTTTCCTACCCATTAAACACTTTCCTATTAACTTCCTCTTGAAAACCCTGATCACAGTCCTGTTTTTTCCAGCTAGGCAAGATGACTGGAGGTCCATAAAGGTCTTGGGATTGAAGTTTGCTCTCACACGTTGGCTGGATGCAGTGCATATACTTGACTTTGGCAGAAAGCTTTGGAGCTGGAGGTGGACTGGCACTCTGCAGTGATGGGCACTGCCTTCAGCCCAGCAGTGCAATGCAGGACTCATTTCTGCAGTGCAGGAACCAATCAAACAGTGCTGATTCCTCTGTGCTGTGGTAACTTGCTGACTGATCCATGTCTAAATATAAGTGCATGTTCTTTCAGTTTCAGGTTATGGTGGTATAAATTAATAATAATGGCATCAAACTCAATGGAGCTAATGCCAAAGACAGGAGGATCACAATAGCTAAAATCCTTATTTGTATTGTGCTTCTCCTAAGCTGGTGGCTTTGTAAACCTGATGGATATCTTTTATAAGGAAGTTGAAATGTATTTAGAGATTTCAGCTCCTAAATGTTGCTGGGCTTGCTTCCCAAAGTCCATCAGCAGCCCTTGGAATGTGCACATAGGGCTCCCAAGTAGTTCTGCTGATTAAGGCAATATTTTCATCTTTCCTAAATCATTGTTTTAACTTACGGTCTTCTCTTCTGCCTCCCAGCAGGTATAAATTCTGTAGCTCCAAATAGTTGAGCAGCTTATCTTTTAAGGGATGATGGGAGCATTTCACTTGGGGTGTAGAACTCTAAGCAGACACAACAGCTCAAACTGAAAATTACTTGGAACAGCCAAGATGAATCTGCACATGCAAAAACAGGTGGGCAGGATGGATATGATACAATAATTATAGACATTGCATTAGCATCCAAAAGAAGCACCTCCAACAATAATTACTAAAAATAAAGCAATCCAGACCAATCAAATGTATCTAGAGGAGCAGTGTGTTTTCCAGTCTCATAACTCCTTGTGTTTCTCATTTTTCTCATTCTCCTCTCATTCTCACTTTGTATCTCTGCTGTGGTAAAGACCTCCATCTTTAACGTTCATACAATGAAGCCTTTGATGGAGGAGCTTTATCTCACTTTTCCATGTGTCCAACAGCAGCATATATCAACTTTATCTTCTCTGCTCATGAGGAAAGCAATGATTTAATGTCTTCTCTTCAAACGGATCTTACATGGGATGTGACATTTATACAATAGAGCTCACAAGGGACAGGGCGCGGGCTTAGCATCAGCACAACACCCCTCAGACGCAATCACAGTTATATATCAGAAGTTCTGTTCTGTTCCACGCTCCATTGCTGCTGTTGTGGCAAGCAGCAAAGAGGAAGGAGAAATGCTGATGACACGACAAGGATGACATCTCAAGCTTTTCAAGAAGGCAGCAAAAAGAGTGGTGCCGTGGTAAGCAAGACGAGTGCGATGAAGGGCACTGAGCTGAGAATGTGGCTGGGGATCGCAGTTCTGATTTCTCTTGCCGTGGGCTTGGCTGTGGAAGAAGCAACTGATGAAGGAATACCTTGTTCAAAGTACCAGCAAGCTTTCAACCATTCATGCTATGAATTTGTTCGACTCCAGCAAACCTTCACAAGTGCCCAGAGCTGGTGTGAGAGAGGAGGAGGGCACCTTGTCTTTATTCAAAATGAGGAAACTCAAGAGTTTTTGCAAAAACATATTGCTGAGGATCAGGAATGGTGGATAGGACTGATCTCAAACTCCTTGCTGAATGAAACTACTGATGGTAGGTGGATTTAAAACCATGTCCTTAAAATTGTGTCAGCACATGATGCCTTCTTAACATGGTAGAAAATGCAGTTAAGTCCCTTTGTACCTATCTGCTGAAAAGCCTCTGTATTTTGTTGCCGTAAGTTCAGATTTACACTGAGATGTTTTAATTGCCTGCTTCACTTCCTAGTTGCATGTTATCACCCTTTCCTTTGGATCTTGTGGCTGTGTGAACACATGGTGAATGAGACCAGCTTGCTAACCCAGTGAAACAAATGTGCTGGCTTAGGTTTCCAGTGGAAGCTAATTCATCCCACTAGGAAGTGCTGCAAGGTCTGATGCAAGGGAAATGGTGAAATCTTGAGGCTGGGAGCACAGATGGAAGTGTCTGTTTCATGATTGTATCAGGTTAAATATAAAATATAATTGAAGATCCTTACCCAGACTAAACCACCTCTGCTTCAATAGGAAGCAGGGCTACAGTCCTGCTCTGCAGGCTCTGACTCTAATTGTATTGCTGTGGGAAATAAACATTCAGGACACAATCTTTTTTCACAGGGTCAATAATTTGGCTGGACACTTCAAATATAAGCTACAGTAACTGGTACAAGGATCAGCCATCTCCCTTCTCATCCACATGTGGGTACATCCTGAAGAATGCCAAGTATCAGTGGGGTGTGACTGGAAATTGCAGCCAGGAATTTGACTTCATTTGCGAGTTCGGTAAGATACACAACAGCTGTAACAGTGAAGTGAGTGTGCCGTGATCACAATGGGGCATAAATTGCCTTGTTGCTTTCAAAGTAGCTGGGAAATAACTTAATGAATCTTTCCAAATGTGAACAAGCAAAAAACCGTACAACCCCGGCAGGTGCTCTTTTTCTGGTGTGCTGATGTAAGACCTGATCCAATGAAGGAAGAACCCACAAATCACTGAGAGATGTAGGTGCTCAGCAGCCAGACATCAATGTCCAGGGTTCCAGCAGAGGACTGATAAAATAGAGATGGATCTGCAAGTGAATCTAATGTGTAGCTGTCCACATCTTCAGTGGACATAAGCTGGCCATGTTAAAGCATGGCTGCAAGAATAAACTCCCAGAACACCACAGCACCTGGGCTAGGTGGGACCTGTATGGCTGCCCTGTAAAAACACTCATTAATGTGTGCCAGAATGATTTCCATTTGGAACTGAAGCAAAAATACAGCCAGGCTTCCAGAGGCACCACCTCCTTGCAGCTTGGAGTGAGCAAAAGAGAGCAAGTTTTTCTTGTTTCTTCTCAGACCCCTCCATCAGGTGAAGTTCAAGGTTTTCCCCAGGTTAAGGAAGCAGACAGGAACCTGTACTTCCTGTGCTCAGACAGAAAATCCACAGACACTGTGTCCCTTAATTTGTGACTTGGAACAAACAGTTCTGGGAAGGAATGCTGGCAATATCATCCCTTTCAACATGTTGGTATGAGGGGAATTTGTGTTCCTCACGCTTTGCACAAGAGTACTTTAAACTGCAGCTAGAACTGGGGTCACAAGCACTGGAAGGACAGTTCAGCTGAGGGGTCACTAATGCAAAGAGGCTTGGAATCAAGTACAGGTTTCTACAAGCCCTAGAACTGTTACTGCCCTGTCCAGCACTCTGCTGCTACTGACAGAAATAACAAGTTGTTCTGCAATAAGCAACGCTAGTCTGATTTTCTATTCCACATCCCCTCCCTGCCCTCCTCCTCAGCACTCCCAATTCGCTCCCATATCCCCAGCATGTCCCACCTCTGCAAACATTTTTCACTCCCTCATCTCCCTCCCCTGCAGCTGCTCCAGAGCTCCAGCCGTGTGTGCTGGCCAGTTGAATCCCACATCACAGAATAGGTAAATGTAGGGTTATAACCCCCACTCCTCACAGAGGCATTGATGTAAATCTTTCTCTTCCTGGATACTGTATTTCATGGAATTTTAGGGTCGTTGGAGGTTTACATCTATACATCAAATCTGGCTGAGGATGACTAACATTAAAAATAACTGGGGGAGAGGAAATTGGTAGACAGCACAATCCCTTGAGCTGATTTTCCTTGCAAAAGAAGACTAAAATTATTTTTCCATTACAACCACAGTAGACAACTGTCTGTTTGTAAGGAAACTATCATCTGTTACCATAGGATCTGACTGAGAGCCTATTAAATTCAAAGAATAACAATATCCTACACTACATCCATCATTCCACTACCCAGGAAACCAAGATCAGATCAAGGCAATTCCACCATTGGTGCTCCCTAGGTTGGCAGGTTATTGTAGTAAATATATATGTATTGAACCAGGCTTTGTACATAGGAACACAGACCAAGTTTTGTACATCTCTCCATGTAAGAGTTGTTGAGACAGCAAATACTGTGAGAAATCTTCATATAGAGAACAAAAAAATGCATGAGATAATAGTCCATACTAGAATTTAACAGTGAGTTATTTTTCAAGCTTATTTAGAGAGCTCTAATCAGTAAACTGATCATGTTGCTATAGTTACAGCCAGGCTTAGCTTTAGCCTTTAAATAACAATAGCACACAATTATTGCAGTGTGCACGCACTGGCACTGTTAATTGAGGGACTTGAGGGGAATGATCCGAACAGCAACTGGACGACAATGTATTTAAACCTGGGACAGCTGAAACAAAAACATTTTTTTGCAACACTCCCATATGAGAGCAGTTATTCGCATCCTCCTCTTCAGGGTATTAAGTATCCTGATTACTACATGATCCTAAGAATTTTGAAAGATAATTAACTGTCCCAGATTAATCAAAGAATGAGGTGTATGCATTTAGAGTTATGACCTTACTCATCCGAGCAGTCCTGCTGAATGAAGTCAGTCAAATATCACACAGGAACAAAGGAGTCTCTGTAGCAGAAATGGGATCAGCTCCCATACTTAATATGCAACCTATTCTCCAAAGCAATTACCTGAATATTATGCAACCCGTGAATCTGTTTCGGAAGTAAGGAGTAACTTTAAACCTTCTGGTATTTCAGGTCAAACAAATGCTGAGTTTTCCACAAAAATACTATTTATTTTTATAATTAAAATATTTTTGTCAATTGAAAGGGTCCTCAATGTTTTAAGGCAGTAAAAACATTAATCTATTAATTTTGACGCTATAAAAATAAAAATATTTAATTATTTTGTAATTTTCTTAAATTTTGTTAATTGTTTAGCTTCAAAGGGAGAAAAGGGAAGAAAGAAAAACAAAACAAAAGGGACATGCAGAAGAATTGTAGCAGGATTTTTCAGAAATTCAAAAAGGTAATAGATGGGTTTCTTTTTCTCCTACTAGAATCTGGCCAGAGCATTGCTTGTGATAAATACAATGCCACTGCACAGTGTGGATCAGGAGAAGTTATTCAAATTGAAGAGAGCTTCTATGGGCGGAAGACCCCTCACTACTGTGTGTCAGAGACTTCTCTCCAGTACGAAAGAGATGAAGGCTGCAGCTGGATCAGTGTCAAAGATGAAGTAGCAGGTGGTATCTTACAGCACTGCTTGTCAGAAACACAGAGTGTGTACCAAAATGTCCCTCAAATACTTGTATTGCAGTAGAGTTAGTGAATGGAAAAGTGAATTATTCCTAAAATGAAGGGAATAACAGAGGACTTCTGACAGGGACGGGGTTGCTACAAGAGGCTGGATGGAAAGGAGGGGTTTTGTGAGGAGCAAAGATTCAGAGGTGGGGAGGAGCAAATGAAGGACAAGGGTGTGCCTGGCTCCTCTCACTGTGTGTGGAAAATACGTGGGCACCCTGATTCCTTGACAAATTCAGTGGGATACACAAGGTTTGACAGAGATGGAAGGCAATGCATCCAGACAAACCTAACTCCAAACCAGGAGGGGTGAAAAGGCTGGCACCCACGGTGACACAAGGGCAGGAGGGACCTACTGCTGCCTGTCACGTGTGGAGCACCCACCGTGCTGGAACCAAGGGCTTGGAGACTAAACATTGACTGTGACCTGTCCCCAGGGTGATTCTTAGGGCTTCCAGCCAAAATTGAACAAAACACATAAGCCTCTTTTTTTGTGTGCCTTTTGAAATTCAGCTTTGTTCCAATAAAATAAAATGGTGCTAAGAAATACCACACAATAAGCAACACACTAAAGTCAAAGGGATGTGGAAATTTGTCTAAAAATCAGTGACATGGCACTGCTCCTCCTACCCTTTTTGTTTCTCAATCATCTTTCATCTGAGCTGTTGTGACAGTAAAGGCAAAAGCCACCAGCTGATCTGAAAAACTCCTTCTTCCCAGGCCAGTGTCACGGTCTCCAGGCCTGCCAGGTGGCTGCAGATGGCACTTTCTTTGGAGATCCTTGTCCAGCTTTGGGAAACTATTTGTCTATTCAATACCACTGCAAGGAAGGTAAGAGGGAGGGGGCTGTCAACATCAAAACTCCGTATTGTTCTTTTCTGTAACACTGTGACCATTGATTTTTATCTTAAAAATCACTGTTCCGTTCTCAGGGAAGAAACTGGAAGAGTGGTGGCTACTAAAAATAGGCATAAAAACGTAGATTCCCTATCCTAACTGAGAGTTCCGGGTAGAATACAAAGTCTGGAAATTCAGACCCATGAAATACACTTAAATGAAATTATGTTCCAACAAGAATCTTGACCAGTAGATATGGAAAAGAATCAGCTCCCTGTCACACCACTAATGCACACAAATTGGCATAAATTCCAGCTCTGTTTTGGAGCAGGCTGGCTCTCAATGCCTGAAAATTAATTGAATTTTGTAAGAAAAGTAGACACTTGCATTGAATTCTACCATTCTGTTTTTCAGGTCTGCAGCTGGTTATGACAGACACATGTTTTGTCTTTGAAAATATCACACTCACTTTGAACTGGCTGCTCTCACCATACTCTGGGAATCTTTCCTGTACCATTAGCACTGGAGATGGTCACACTATTGATCCTTACTACCCTCTAGCGTAAGATACAGCCTTCATTTCTCTTCAGGCAAACAGCATATTTCATTGCTTGCACTTTATTGAATGTTCCAAGTCTCACAAACAAGATATTAAAAACTAGGTACCTTAATAATAGACCATACATACAAGAGACTTGGATTTTGCAAAAACCTGTTTTTAAATCAATACAAAATTATATTAAGCTGCCAAGTACAATCTTTCTTCAATTATAAAAGTGTTTCCTATTTATAAGAGTATTTATTCCTGATCTTAAGACTCAAAATTACTGAAAACATGTCAGTAATTGCCAAAGAACAACCAAATATTATTTCCTTAAGTTTAAAGAGTGTTTTTTGATAACAATTAAAATATAACAAGGCAATTCTGTAGTTTTTCTTTTGTTTTAATTGCATAAAAATCCTGTCTTTAAAACAACAAACATTTTTCTGCTGGATTTAAAAATCAGATTTTGTCTCAGTGGTAGGAATGACATTTGAATGAATGAAATCTGGGGATGTGACCAGTGTTAGCATGTAAGGCAAAGGACTTCGCAGGATGGTTTTCCACAACGAGAAGTTGTTCTCCTTCTATTCTAGACTGATCAGCAACATCACATACAGGTACTCCTCTCTTGGGGAGTTCACTGTTTTTGCTGAGTGCACCAGCAGCGAGTGGCACGTGATGGCACAGAGGCAGGTGACTGTTCAGGATAAGATGGATCAGCTCAGCATTACTGGGTGCTACAGCCAGTATGAAACTGGGAACAGCTCCCACTGCCGTACGCTCTATGGGGAGGTGCTGTGGATCCAAGTTCAGGTCACTGGAGGTGAGGATAATTTCTCTGTATGATTTAAGGGGAAGGATAAATATTATGCCATCCATGGGATAGAAGCAGGATTTTTATTATGCAAAATAATCCTTCATTTTAGTGAATGCTTTCCCTCTAATTGTTGTATTCCTGTAACTGAATTCTCTCAGTTCCATCAGAGGGGTTCTTTCTCAGACATATTTCACCACCTAAAACCTAAGTATAAACCCTTTTTCCTATTCATAAAGCTGACAGCACAAGCATAACTTTAGTCACAAATCCACGTGATGCCAGTCAGAATATTTCTGCATTTGAAGTTAGAAATTCACGGAAATGCTCCTCTGATTAGGGTAAGAGGATTCTACTCTGAGCTGGACATACTTGCTGGTGTACATTTCTTTCTCACTTCAAGTTCCTGGAAGCCACATATATGCTGGAAAAAATAAAATTCAGAAATGTATGTTTGAATTCTCAAAATATTCCTGGCAGAAAACACATGATAGATTTTCATTAAGTCACCTTAAGTGACTTTATTAAAAATGACTGCATTGCTGCAGGGTTCTTGTGACTCCTGTATAAACACTGGAATGCTGCGCAAAGCAGCTGGAATTGGTTGGCCGATTGCAAAAGCTGTGAGAAATTTTTTTTCATCTGTGTTTTTGCAGGCAATGGGGTAACCTACAGTATGTTAGCAGATAACATGACACTGACTGAATGCAGTGCAAAGGAAGGTATTGTCCCTCATAATCTGACACTCAACAGTGCCTCTCAAGAGCTGATAGGCCCAGGGATACATCAGCTGGAAATCCGAGCATCCAGGAACACGACGGCGTCGGAGATCTCTGAGAGTATTGCTGTTCATTTAATTGAGCCAGTATCTGGAATTCAAGCTGCAGTAGCTTCCCACACCCTGCAGCTGGGGGAGGATTTGGAGGTGAATGTCTCTGTGTCCCGTGGTGCCCCAGAGAAGCTGATGTTTGAGGTGATTGGATCCAACCAAACCCAGTGTCACAAAGCAGACGGACCTCGTGGGGAGCTGCGGACATACAGTGTTCCAGTGCCCTCGGAAGGTACAGCACACGGGCACCTCCTGTGCTTCCAGGACATCACCAATGAGTACAGTTCACAGAAAGAGTGACAGCATTGTGGGCTGGGGGACAGTAATGTACAGCTGAATTTGGTAGCTTCTCTGACTGTTCAAACAGTCTGCAGAACAGGATGAGCAGCACAGCCGAATTGACTTGGAAGTGAGCTAAAAAACAGAAGTCACAAATGAGTCTGCATATGCAGACTGAAAGCAAGGCTTCACCTCATTCTTGCAATGGAAAAGACACAGGGAAAAGACATAGGGTTTATTTTTTCATGGCACCATCTGATTGAAGTACAAATGAGGACATTTTCTTGAATAACAAAGTGTTTTCCTTGTGTTTGTTCGTAATGTTTCAAGTTTAGACTGCTCTGCATTTTACACTGAAGTAATTCATAATCTGAGGAGTTCTCAGTAGAGACGACAAAGAAAGGGTTTGGGGTTTTTTGCATCCGTTTCCAACCCAAAACTTTTGTTGGAGCTAATTATGAATAAACTTTTTAGTAATATTATCTTTCCATTATCACATAGTCAAAACCTTTAGGAAGATTGTGCTTAAGAGTTAATTAACAGTGACAGAAGACAAAAAAGTTTCCACCTCTAATGAGCTATTCCAATCCTGTGCCGAAGGGGGAACAATAGAAGCTAATTATGATTTCATTTCATATTTTTCAATTATTCAATATTAAAGTTGTATTTGTTCTCCCTGTACCCATTTGAAGATCCATAGGCAGAAATTTTCAAACAAGATAGATGCTCTCTCAAGATGCCTAAACTCTTTTGGCCCCCAGTGTTTGTACACCTCTGGTATCCTGATAGTATCATAGTCAGCTGACAAAGAATAGCATGACAAGGGCTAGGAAAAGGGCAGCTGACTTATTAAGAAGTTGAGATGTATGGAAAAAACATTCCTGGAAAAGCCTTTCAGCAGTGGACACCCATCAGAAACCCCCCTGAAAACTCTTAACAGAAAAGAATGGGATTTTCTTTACAAATTGGACATTATACTTCAAATCTGTTGGACTGGT
The DNA here is from genome assembly GCA_013399225.1 of Rhipidura dahli. Taxonomy (NCBI): domain Eukaryota; kingdom Metazoa; phylum Chordata; class Aves; order Passeriformes; family Rhipiduridae; genus Rhipidura; species Rhipidura dahli. Next base: position 2,032,939 of record VXAC01008451.1, read on the forward strand.
CCCACTACTACTTTTAACTGACCCTTTGCCTTCTGTAGGTACTTTTCTAGTGAAAGTGGTGGCCATGAATGCCTTCTCAAACATGAGCCTGGATCTGGGATTCATCACTGTGCTGGCAAATAGTTCCCATAGAAAAGGTAATTGCATTAATCTGACAGTGCTGGTTTTGACCACACAAGTGTCTTTTTGCAATCAGAGCATTTCATGGAGTGTTTATGGTTTGCATCTAGTAATCACTTTCCTTCCAGCAAGAGTGTTGAAAACTTTTGTGGAGGCTTCTTCCTGATGAAGGCAGATTCCTGACTTTGAAGTAGTCATAAATTAGCATCACGCTGTACATGTAACACATTGCACATTTGCTATTTGTCCTAGAAATAATTAGTGAAGTTTATGGCTCAGGACATAGCTTTGAAACCAGAAAATATTTGCATCACAGTGGTCTCATAAATTGCTCTCAGTAATGGCTTCTAGATGGCTCATCCTTACATTTACAAGAGCAGATTATAACAGAAATGAAATAACTTTAACACCAATTGTATTGAAACTTTTCCAGTGTTTTCCATTAATTTTCCTTTGTACATCAGTGAAACTCCATCACCTTCTGTGAATATATTCTGATTTATACCATTATATTTGAAAAATCAGGATCATCTCCTTTACAGTCTGTGATAAGCCTGTTGTTACCATTTTTCCTATTTAATTGGGCTGTTTATCACAGCTCTAGGGTCTCATTCTTACAGCCCCATCTTTCACACTGGCAGTAGTCAAATCCTGTGGATTTCAGTCATATTCACTGAGGATGTTGGAAAGCTTTATAGGTAGCACTAAAATACTCTGTTCTTGCATTAAACAGATTATGCTAAGGAAGAAGGCAGCTACAAAACAAATACCCAAAAGAAAAATGTGAGTATTATTTAAGGATCTTTCTTTAAAATTGCTTAGAAATTTTTCTTACCAGTGAAAGTGCCGTGTAACACATTGAAAGAAAAGTATTTGTTGCATAGTAAATTATGGACTAGATGTTCTGTTCCCCATATGGCTTAACACAAAATCTACACCAAAGTCTTGGAGACAAATGTGTTTACTGGCATTCCATCTACAATTCATAAAAAAAGATTAAAGAAGATGAACTTTTCACAAGAATTCAGTTTGGGAAGTTAAAATGTGTTTAGATGAATTTTTAATTCATCTACTTGACTAATGCAAACCTCTCTCTGAAGGGTGATCCTTCAAGTAGAGTTTAATATATTTCATATTGTTACCAAGTGTTTTCTACTTCTGTATTGGAGTGTTAAAATTACTTTGCAATGAATTTTTTTCCAGTTTATGGCAAACTAAGAAGTTAATGATACACCAATTGTTAGCAGCTGTCCAAATTTAAATAATAAATATGCCGGATAGAATATTTTATCACCCTAAAGGCCTAGCTTTTAACTGTAACTCTAGCAGACAGACATCTGGTATGGGAAATACAGTGCTTCACAAGAAGCCATCATGTTTACAAATTGCCTGTAAGAGTATATTGCATCAGAGGAATATAAATCTAATCCAAACCCAAGTTTATGACAGTTTTTTTCACAGAAAGACAAACTCAGCTACCCCTTCTTCTCTTTGTTTGTAGCTGCAATATATCCAATTCACATAAAAAGGGGATGCACTAGAAGACAAATGTTTGTTCAAGGGTAAGAAGTCTTGGTCCAGATGTGAAGAATTAATCAGAACTAGTTTCCTAAGTACCTAGTTTTGAAAATGGGAGCTGCACTCCTAAACCAATTCTGCATTTGGGAGAATATTGCCACAAAATTTTTCTGTGCCATCCGCTTCTATTCCCATTGCTTCTACTTCCATACTACCTCTGAGCAGGGAGAGATCATTTAAACTACAGATTTGCATCCAGTGATTTGGGGTCTAGACTTTCAGATATTTTTCATTATAAGGAAGCAACGTGTGTGTGTTTACACATGTTCCTATTCTAACATACATTTACTTCTTATTTAGGATCACAAAATATACATTAAACCGAGTCGCCATGTGGATCCTCACACAACTGTTACACTTGGCTGGCCAGACAACAACAACAATTCTAGTTTTCTCTGGACCTGTGGTTGGTGCATTTCCTGAACTTTTTTCACCAACTTGTATTTGATGAGCAACAAATGCACTGTCATGTCAGACCAAGGGTTGAAAATCTGATTAAAGGATGTTTTATTTTGTGGCTTTAAAGTTTGCCACTCACTGTACATAAAGAATGTCTGCTGCCTAACCCTGGTTTTGGCACCAAACTAGTTATGGTATATAATATAGCATAGTACTCCATTTTGTCTTCTCCCAAAGGTTTCAATTTTTCAAGACCTACCTGTCCTAAGCTTCACCCTCATAGCCAATGACTAGTCCCAAGTGACTTACACAATGAGGCATTTGCAAGGTACATATGTCTCAATAAAACAGCAATAATTAACATTAAACATGATGCAAAAACATTTCTGGCTGAAAATGGGATTGGGATTCAGGCCATCTGTGTTCTGTCCTCCTAACTATCCCTGACCTCATACATGACTTTGAAAAAGCCTGTACTCTGAATCCAGATTACTGACTCTTTAAATTGTGTTCTTGTAAGCTCTTTGGAACTTATGGTGGGAAAGTCCTTTATAAGATGCTGTTCTAATTATAAAGGAAATGTTTGTGCAGGGGCTTGCTGGCCTGCCTGGAATGAATGTGTGAAGCAACAGATAATCCTAATCAACCAAAGTGAGGTGCAAATCCCACCTTCCTGCCTTCCTCCTCCTAAATCAGCAGTGACTGTCAGAACTACCATCCAAAACCATGGCAATGAAGAGAGGCAGGAAGAGCAATGTCTCTATGTGACTGCAAAAAAAGAACTGCAACTGGAAATCAGGTCTGGTTTTAAATCCACTGGTTAATATTATTACTGCACAAGCATAGTGCAAGGCTGCAGTTACCAATAATAATGATAATAAAGTGATACTGTACTTCTAGAATCATAGGATCACAGAATGGTTTGGGTTGGAAGGGACCTTAAAGATGATTTTGTTCCACCCCTCAGTCATGGGCAGGGACACCTTCCACTAGATCAAGTTACTCAGAGCTCCATCCAGCCTGGTCTTGAACACTTCCAGGGATGGGACATCCACAACTTCTCTGGGCAGCCTGTGCCAGGGCCTCCCCACCCTTACAGTAAAGAAAACTTATTGTTATAAATCCATTTACACTTTACCGTTATAAAAATTATTGGCCAAATGAGCCTTGCTGCAATTTCAGTCCATGTTCCTGAACACAAACTGTACATAAACTGAATAATATTCTTCTGAAAACCATTTAGGGTTTTTGACCCCAATATATCCTTCCAGTGCTGTAGATTTCAATATGCTAACCTCATTGAAACAACAAGAATAAAAGTCATAAGATATGTCTGGAAATTTCTCCTAGACATCTCATACTGTGTGTAATCCCCATCTTACTCCTTTACAGATGTGAGGCAAACTGCAAACCAGTGAATGTCAGTGATGATGTTGTTCTGAGTGTCTCTGGGCAGGAGGACTTCCAGGCCATATATTATAACTGGTATTTAGATAACATGTTCCAATACAAGGTGAGAGCACCAGATTTGTCAGAAATACTGCACACACAAAAATAAACATCCACAAAGCCATATGGCCTCAGAGGGCTATTTTGTCAAGTGGATGCTTTGAAAATACTAGTGAAGACTGAGACAATGGGGTGCCTGGTTTGGGAGGGGTTATAGTGAAGGGCACCAAACTGCCATCCTGCTCCTGATAAATCACAACAGAAAGCACAGCAAAGGGCCTCTACTGCCATGTGTTCTTTTCTGTCTGATTTTGCAGTCTACAACTCTCCCTCTAGCCTGTGGTCTGACTGGTTTCCAGCAGAACTCTTTGAATTTGCTTCAAAGCAACACATCCGTGTTGAGAATGACCAGCTCCTTCTTGCAGACACAGGGAGAAGCTTTTCAGATTAAAGTAACAGGTAGGGGCTAACAGGATTCCAGGGTTTTTCAGGCTCCTTTGAGGTAGTCTCTGTTGACACGACATCACATTGATGTCACACATGCATAGCCTCCCTGACAAAGATGAAAGTAAATTAGTCTTCAAGTTGAAAGGTGTTACTTTATATGTGGGTTCTTTAAAATAATGAAGAGATAAATTTGTTCTGGGGTGTCGCACAGCAGAGAAATTCAGTTATCTTACTCCAAGTTGTTAATAACTTTGTTAAGGCTCATCTGAAATGAAGTTACTGTAAATGCTTGATGAAATAATAGATCTTGCTTTATAATGCAAACATTAACATATTTGAAATAGTTCTTTTCCTCAGTGGTCTATTCAGTAGCAGCATTTCATGTGTCATTAGGCTCACCCTGCCACGTGCGGTGTCTGAGCAGACAGCCCCGCTGCTCTGTAGGTGCGATGGGCGCCTGCAGCGCGGTGCTGCTGGGGCTCGGCTCGGGCTGACGCTCTGCTCCCTCCCCTCTCAGCACTGACTCAGCGGGGCTACGGGGAGGGGTCGTTCCTGGTGAGCACCGTGGCTGCCCCCGCAGCCCCCGGCTGTGCCGTGTCTCCCGAGCGCGGCTCGGTGCTCACAGCCTTCAGAGTCTCCTGCAGCGCCCCCGCCTTGGAGGATTCGGGCCGGGCCGGTCCCAGCGGGCAGCTCACTTATTGCTTCTATGTGACACCAAGTAAGTTCCCAGGTGAACTGTTTGGATTTCCCTAACAAGAGCAAAGGCACAACCTGCCCTGCTCTGGAGGGGGACTGAGCATGAGTGAACCAGGCCTGCGCCGAGCAAGCCCCGAGTCCCCTGTTCTCAGAGAGCAGGAGGTGTCTCTGTGGTGTCTCACAGGTGACCCCTTCTTTCTTTTTTCAGATTCTCTCCTGGACTGTAGCCCGGATCCTGAACTCTTCCCAGTTTATCTTCCACTTGGAGAAGAGGAAAATGATTTTATTTTATGTGTGACAATTACTGTCAGCAACATCTTTGGTGATACTGTTCAAACAAATGCTTCAGTGAAGGTACGCGGTAGAATTAATTTATTTGAAGAACTCTCAGGTTGATAACTAACAACTGACTTTTGGAGCTTCTTCCTGTTTTAGGCATATTAATTCCTTCTGAATGTGCCATAATTACCATTTTCCTTTCTAACAGAGACTATTCTCTGTGTGCTCACGGTCAAAAGATCTTCCACTGCCCTTTTCTCTAGAAGAGAAGTTTAAAAGAAGAATTGTTTGGAGATTGATTGAGCAATGTGAGAATACTTAATGAGTCTCAAATCACTCTGTGTAGACCCCAAAAGCCTCCTGCTTCTACACAAGTGCCCCAGTAAGGAGCTCCTTATCAGGCCATTAAAAATAAAACATTTAAAATGGGGAACACAAAGCTTCATGTCCCATTCTATCTAGGCTGTCATTAAGATGATCATGGAAGCTTAAAAAAAAATATAACAGCCTTGGCAATGTTGAGAGTAGATCTGATTTCTTCATCAGGTTGGACCTGCAGATATGATGGATGGGAACCTGACACTGCAGGCTGTGATTTCTGAGAAGGCAAACACCATCCTAAAAGATGGGAACAACAGCATGAGTCTTTTCCAGCTGTACAAGTCAGTGACATCTGTCCTTAATCAGCAGATCCAAGAGGAAAGTTTTAACACATCTTCACAGACAAATACACAGAAAGAGGTCAGCAAAATACTTGCTCTCTTGCAGTACAATGTCATATAATGGATCCTTCATATTCTTTGACAGCTCTTAAGTAACAAAAAGCTCACATATCACCACTTGAAATCAATGAAGGTTTCAGGTTTCCAGCATGTGTCTCAGTGTTTGGCACAGGCTTCAGCTAGTTTTCACTATTTGCCTACATAAATTATTTGTTTTATCACTCAACAGTAAAACAGTTAATTCTCAATTGTTATTTCATTAATTTAAACTGGTTAATCGAAATCTGATTTTCCAAAGCAATTTAAATATTGGCAAAGTGGCCTCTCCAGTGGGATAAATATCTTACCTAATTTCCCCAAAAAGCACTAGATGGCAGGTAATTTTCTTTTGTCCATTTTAGCCACCAGTTGATGTTTCAGTCATAAGCTGATATTTGTACAGTGCTTTGAGTGCTTGAGATGAAGAGATCTAGAGAAATACAATGTATCCTCCAATTAAAATTCATTATTTGAATAACATCAATCACACATGGCTCTGCTTTCTCTAGAAGTGGCATTTACACAGTAATTCACATACATTAGTACAAATTTTCACAAGTAACTCTCCTTGCTCTTAATGGATGTTAAGTGTATAAATTCTCTGTGCTGGGAGGTAACATAAAACAGTGATTATATAATTACTAGGGCAAGTAGCATCTTGTCAGTAGAGCTAATATCAGCTCAAATGATCCTTGTTGTGGAGCCTTACTCTACTGCATAACTTATAGCAAGCCTGGCTGTCAATACACAGCACTACTTTCACAGTCCTAATTAGCATCACGTTCCTTTGTCTAATTATGTCTTTTCATCCCAAGCTCCGAGGGCTGATGCTGACAACTCTCTCTGTTGTTAACATAACATCAATGAAGACTGCACTGAAGATGTCAGAGGTATTGAAAGAAATCACTTACAGGAGTGAAGAGCTGTCTGTCTCAGCACAGGTAAGAACACATTTATCTTCTATCTCCTCACACTTATAGTAGAGACTCTAATTATCCCACTGACCTTGAAAGACTTTCAGTGCCTTATAATTATCTGTTCTTACACATCTTTTCAATTGTACCAGAATGTGTATTTTGACCAGCAGTATTTTAACTCAGTTCAGAGTAAGTAAATTCAAGCCTCAGATACTGTCTCAGCAACCTCTGAAATCCAGGCTATAAGCATTACATTTATCACACATTTTTGAGATAGAATCCTTAACTTTTAGTCAGAAACATGTCAGGATGTATATTTTTTCTTGCAAAGCACTTTTAGAACCCTGAAGAATGACTGCCCCAAGAGGGTTTTTCTAGAATTGCCCACACTTGTTCATCCCTGACCCAGGCAACTCCACAAAATGCCCATAGGTATGTTGTCAAGGAACAAATGTGGTGGTTGGTCTCACAAAAATGTCTCTTGAATCTTATCTGGCAACATGACATTATTAGTAGATGATGCTATTTATGCTTATGGGGTGAGCATATGGCAGGACAGAACAAACTGTCACTGGGGGAAGTTTCCCAAATATGCAGGCAATAAAAACAGCTGTCCTGATTTCTGATGTATTATAGAGTTGGAGCCAGACAATGGTTTGGGAGGATTTCAGCAGGATGTGGTTAACTTTGGCAAGACAAGAACATAGCTCAGGTCCAGCCCTCACCCTGCAGAAAGGCTGCTCAGTGTTCACAGGCTGTGGGAATGGAAGTGTCCAAGCTTGCAATGAATTTGCTTGGCTCCTTCACCATCCTGGGCTAAAATCTGGCCAGTGCTTTCACCGTCACAAAGCTGCATCCAGGCACAAAATAAAAATTGTAAAACTCATTCTTCTTTGGCATTAAGATAGAAATGTACAACCTAATTTGCTACAGTACTGTACATCTAAAAGCTATCCTTGCCCAGAGTTTGACAGACAAGCTTCCTTCAGATGTTTTTAATATTTTTATGGATTACATCTGTAGAAGAAGGCTGCATTTTTCATGCCTGTATTCCATTCTGGTGTACCATCTAGTATATAATCTTTATTAGCATTTGAAGTATTACCCCAGCATAAATAATTATAGTAAAAACAGAGTTAGCCACTAATAGTCACATGAGATTACTGATATTGCAATATTCGGTAAATGACACAAATGTCACTTCTGTCATTTCCAGTGCCAGCACATGTAAACTGCTCCCTGTGTTTGTCATGCAGGTGGAAGCCAGCAACACTCTGAAACATGTCAGTGCCTCCTTGCTCGCTGTGAACACAGAGCACAGCAGAGATGGTCAGGAGCTAAAGGAAGCAGCCAGCTATTTGTTTAATGCAGTGAGCAGTGTTCTTAAAGCTTCTGTAGAAATCAGAGGTGGGAACACTTCAGTGCCAGAGGCAGAACAGGTAATTTAGATTTGGTCCAGTTTGTAGTGTACTATGTGTGAATATTTGTTTCCTTTGGAGGGTTTTTAAGAGCTCTGCTGCCTCTCATATTTTTAAATTGGCAGTGGGAACTGTTCATTGTGATACCAGGATGGACTTGAACATCAGAGGGAACTTCTCTCCAGTTACATGTTAGACTGAATGTCTGTTATGAAGATGATAGAAGCCTCTTAATATTTGTTACATTGAAAACTAAACAGGACAGAGCACTGGAGAACACAGCACAAGCTCTGACTTCTAATTGATGACAAGCACATTGTGATTTTTTTCAGATTTGCCTCTTTTTGCCCCTCAATTCAGTATGCATTATTGCCACCACTACTTCAATATTCAATATTCATTATTGCCATCACTACTTCACAGCTTGAACCAGCTCTGGTTGCTGCTTAAACTTGTGCAGAAAGCTCTGATCACCTGTTCAGAATGATGCATCATCTTTATTTTGTCCTATCGTTTTCTATATGAGAATTATCACAGCTGATTCTGTGAGTTTCCTGGGCTGAACAGGAAATTTACATAAATACTTTAATTTCATTACTGCAAGGGAGTAGGGATGAAATAAATCTAACCTGAGAGAAAAAAAATTATGAACTGGACAAGTTCCTCAACAATAACACACTAATAATACAAAATGAATATGTAATTAGGTATTGCTTTTCCAAGTAACCAAATACTAAAGCTTGCAGCTAAAGGGCATCAATACCCGAAAGTATATGAATATATTGATTAATTTCATGCTTGTAATTTCAATGTGTGTAAGTTACAAATACTCTAATAGAAAAGTAAAATCTGTAAGACATTTACTTGCTGTCTGCAATACGAAAATTGAATTGCGATAGAATAGCACTCTCTGAGATTAAGAAGCCCATCACCAAGTTTTTCAGCTTAGTAAGACACCAAAATTAAAAGGAAGCAATGACAAATAATGTGCAGCTTGACGATCCTGAGTACCTTTGTTGTAAGTTTCCTCCTCTAATCCTTTTCCAGAGTTCAGTGGCACACCAGCTCCTAAATACAGTTGAAAATCTACAGAGTACCCTTCTGTTTGGGAAGGTACCAGGTGATGAGCCAACAGTCCTCACCTCTCCTTCTGCCACAATGTATATGCACAGGTAACAGCTGCAGTGTCTGCCACTGAGGCTTCTGAGAGCTACAAATACCAATTCCATTGTGCTTAAAGAGAATGTGTGGAACCAACTAAACATTGTAGCATAATGATAATTTCAATAATGCAACAAGGCTATTGTTAGTGACTGATAGTATGAACAGCTTGGACTCCAGGGACACCACCTTAGAAATTCCCATGCTGTGTCTCCCTTAACCAGCCAAGAATTTACTACAATTTCCTGAATGAGGCAGAAGTCCCTTACTTTTGAAATTATGTAGAAAACTCATATCATCCCAAGTTTTTATCTTTTTCAAGTTGCCAATAATGACATGTTATATGGAACTGTAACCAGCTTGGCAGAAGCAAATATAACCCTGAGGAGCCTGATGAGTATTCTCCATTACCTATAATCATCCCTAAATTGTTCCCTGAGAGCCTGGTTTTCATCCACACCAAACTGTGCATGCAAATCAAGAGCATGTTCACACACAAAGTCTTTCAAATAAGTACATCTTGGTACAACTTCCTCTCTAGGTATGCCAATTCCACCCCATTTTTAATGATTCTATGGTAGCGTTCTGTGGATTACTGTGTCAGGGATATAGGTTCATGTACAAAGTATTTACTGGCAGAGTTAGAAATAGTTTTGTAACTAAGTTACACTTACGAAATGAGAAAGCTTTCTCTGTAGATAGGAAGTCCATGTCATTGATGTTTTGGGTTTTTCTGGTGGTTTTTTATCCTTTTATTATTTTTTTCTCTGTTATTCTGCTTTGCTTATGCCCAACCCCAACTGGATAGATTACAAACAGAAAAGATGGAGACCACATCCATTAACATCTCCAATTCCAGCTCTGCCAGCTTTACTCTCCCACCTGCTTCCTCTCTCAATGTTTCAGGAGTTGATGATGAAACCGTGGATATAAGGGCAAGTAAACAGCTTTTATCTAACTGTATCTCATATCCAGCTTACATTCCTGATCTAATGGTTTTAGAATAGTTTACCCTTTTACAATGAACACACAAGCACATGTCATCCCTCCTGTCATATCTAGAAAATAACTGGAATGCTTTTGGTCAAAGAAGCCTTCATTTATCTTAATTGCATGAAGTTGGTTCAGCAAGTTAAGGAGGACTGGAAGCTTAAATTCCTCATCCCATCAGTCTCTTACATACACTTTGATTTACACCTGCATGGCAGAAGCAGGCAATGGAATGAGTCTAATACAAATATATTTGCTATTTGTTTACATCTTATGCTCTGAGGAAGATGCAACAGCTCAGAGTCCATTACTACATTCAAACTAACCTACAGCAGCTTTCTTTCATCTCAGCAAGAAATACACGAGTTTAGGGCATTCAGATCCTGCAGGAGACGAATGTGTCGATGGTAGCACATCCCTCACCTGAATCAGGACATGGTGGTTTTTCCCTCAGAACAATACATTGCATATAATTGTCATATTTTCCTAAGAGATTTTCTAAGGATCTCTCTAGTTGATTTGACCCTCTCAGGAGACCACCTGCAAATATTTTTTTTATTGCACCTTTTCCAACTCTGCTAAGAAAGTGTCTTGGTGTATGGAAACAATAAAGATTGTTGTACACATTTCAGAATGAAAATCACTTTCAAGGTTTGTAGACCCACCTTAGAGATAAGGTAGATCTTATTTAAATCTGAATGCAGGCTTCTTGGAAGTCAAGTCCTGTTTGGGTCTGAGCTCAAGCTCTCACAATTCAGCAATTCAGAGTGTGAATATAATGAAATATTGACAATAGCTCAGTTGTCTGATAGCTGATGTCTTCTAACAGATGGTGAGCTTTGCCATGAATCCCTTTTTCTCCACTGACACTAGTATTGCCATCACTGGAACAGTGGCAGGTCTAAGTCTAACTGGTCTGGATGGTTTGATCATACCAGTCAGCAACCTCAAAGACAACATTGAGGTAAATCCACTATTTTCTAACCCTTGCCCTCTTTTCACATGTTTTTCCTTTCTCCATTAATGAACTGTCATTTGTGTTATCATTTCTGAGGTGAACACAAATGCTGGTAGTGTTCATTACATTAGGTAATGGGATGATGCTGTCTGCATTTGTGATGGAAGGATTTGTGTGATGCAATGAACAAAATAATATTTGTCCTTTCTTAAAAAGGAGGCATTTTATTCTTCATTTAAATGAATGTAAGAATGCTAATGGTTGTGGAAATAGACTCTAGATTACAGTCATCCCAAAGCACAGTGTGAAGTCTGATTTCATCATCCACCCTCCATATTTATTGTATGACTCTTTGGCTTCCTAGTCCATGTATAAACTGACATCTAAATCATTCATACTGCACTTCATGTAGCCAATGTCTCAGTCATAATCACAGTTCTCAGTTCAGAAATGCACTAATGGTCATAGGCTTTGTGATGAGTCCACACAGGTTTCAAATTAACTTTTCAGAGGTTAGTTGACATTATCAAGAAAATTACTTTGATATTTTGCCAGCCATGCTTTCCTGATGTTATGAAAAAAAAAGATAATCCAGCATGTGGCTGCTTGCTAAGAAGAAAAATGCTTTTCTGCATTTAAACCTATGTCCTTCTGTTTTAAAACAGATCATGTTACCAAGGCTTTCAGCAACACAGGAAGATAAGATTCTGTTGAATCTGGGCAATTATAGCACTTTTCAAGCCAATGTTACCTCAGGAAACACATCTATAGTGATCCACCTGGAATCTGAACACGACATTCCACTCATACTTTACTTGGGGTATGGTTATCACCCAAATGAAACCAGCTACGATATGAAAAATCATCTGTTCTATAAGAAAACTTCTGGAGGTAAGATGAGTGGTTAGGGACCCATGACCTTGCAGAATGAGCCTTGGCCATGAGTTCAGGTGTCTAGCTGGAAAGAAATCTCATGCTTCAAGGTTCCAATCTGTAGAATGTGTTCACTAACATGAGCAAAGATTGGGATGCTTTGAACAATGAGTTGCTAAGAATGATTTCACACCTCTTTCTTTGGTTTATTTATTACATGCAATACAGCTGCATACTTCTGAATTAGCCTTTCTATATATACATTGAAACTAAAATATTTATGTTCAAGGTGAGACAAACAGCTGGGTTCTCAGCCCAGAAGAACTCATTTTTGGAGAGGGAACCTACTATTTTATGGTTTCACAAGATATGGAAATGGATTCCACAGTCTATGATGGGCTAACCATAAATGCCACTTGCTTTGCATCCCGCTGTGTGTTTTGGGATGAGCACCAGGGAGGCTGGAACAGCTATGGATGTCATGTAAGTAGAGCAAAACAAAACAATGTCTCTGTTATACACTTCAAAGCCAGCCCTCATAACCACCATCGTGTAGCAAAATGATAGCACTGAACTGACACCATAAAACAAGATCATTTTGGGATGTTTTAACAAACTCAAGAAGTTTAGTCACATTGAACTAAGCTTCAAACAACATTTCCATTTCTATTTCATGGGATGAACTTCTACATAAGAAGAAATGAAACCATTCTGACAAGGCCATAATATATTGTAATGCCTGTTACTGGTTAGGTGTTAGAATTAATATTCCTTATTGGAACTTGAACAATTCTGTGTACAGCAGCTCTCTACAGTAACTTACCAATCTCAGCACTGTCTTTTCCTTTGCTTGGTAAGTCATCTAATGCTTTGAAGCCAGATGTTTTATCAGAAATCTTTTCTGGGTTTCAGGTAGGACCAAAAACAAATCCTAGCAGCACACAGTGCCTCTGCAACCATCTGACATTCTTTGGGAGCTCCTTCTTTGTCGTACCCAATGCCATAGATGTCAGCAAAACAGCACAGCTGTTTGGTACATTTGTGGACAATCCTGTGGTGGTGACCACTGTAGGATGCATCTTTCTGATATATGTGCTAGTAGTTATTTGGGCTCGAAGGAAAGACATCCAGGATGATGCCAAAGTAAGTCTCCAGCTAATTAAGTCAATGTGTTCAGGCCAATTCCCACCAAGCCTAGCCTGTTTTAATAGGAATCTTTAACCAATCCTACTCCTTTCCCTGTAACTCTCTGTTTACTGGTAAGTAAACATTGTTCACAAGATGACAAATTCCTACTCAGAGCTTTCAGGAATCTGTACTTCCAGGACTGCTTACACACTGCTTGTGCTGTGTCACCCTGCAGGTGAAAATCACAGTCCTGGAAGACAACGACCCCTTTGCTCAGTATCGTTACCTTGTGACAGTTTTCACAGGACACCGCCGTGGTGCAGCCACAACCTCCAAGGTATCAGTGGCACTGTTTGGGAAAATAGGTTATTTGTTTAGGGAACTGGATGAATAATGGAGTGCCTGAGGCTATTAACAGGACAGCTCAAATGCACTGTCTGAGGCAGAAAGCCCTTAGGTTTGATGAAAGCTGGAAGAGTATGCTGAAGAAATAAACACACATAGGATCAAGATGTGCAAACCTTCATATTGCCTTCTTATTTTCCAGGTGACTCTCACCCTCTATGGACAGGATGGACAGAGTGAGCCCCACCATCTAAATGATCCTGATACACCAGTCTTTGAACGTGGAGGAGTGGATGTTTTCCTCCTCTGTACCTTCTTCCCTCTTGGGGAACTGCAAAGTATTAGATTGTGGCATGATAATTCAGGGGACAGTCCATCCTGGTAAGTGGAGGTCTGGAGATCCTGGTAAGTAAAGATCTACAAATAATTTTTTATAGTGACAACAGCTTTCCTTTTCTAGCACTTGAAAGTTTTCCTTTCTGCAGTTCTAAAAAGAAGTGTTAGATTCTAGTTTTTGCAGATGAATAGATCAAATCATAGTTTAAACTGCAGGACCAGGAGTGCTTCCCATATCCCAGGTCCATTACAGGATGGGATATGTTCTGTGCCTTACAATTTAGTTGCCCTAAGAAGCCAAAGGCCAGTTTGTCCTCCACAGTCTGGATTTCACACACTCAGTGACATGTGACTGTGTCCTGTGTGTTTTTCCAACAGGTACGTGAATCGAGTATTAGTCCATGATCTGGCATGGGATCAGAAATGGTACTTCCTCTGTAACTCTTGGCTAGCTGTTGATATTGGAGAATGTGTCCTGGATAAAATGTTCCCAGTAGCAACAGAACAGGACCTGAAACAGTTCAGGTACCCCCTATTTTACGAGGTTTTTTTTTACTCTTGATAGCAGTCAGTCTATAAAAGCAAGCATGAAAAAAACAGACCAAAGCCCTAGACAAAAATGAAAACAAGTAAGGATTTTCCACTGCCCTTAAAGGGCCCTGAACAAGGGAGAAAGGAAGGATGGTTAAGTAAATCTAATCATTACCCTAATAGTAGTACCATACTGAAAATATTGGTGCTAAAGAAGGATAGCCTGACAAGACCTAAAGAAACCTAAACATCTTTTCTTATGTGTAATTTTCTTAACAATTTAAATAGGAACTATTCCCTTTCCCTCCATGCTGTGGCCAAAAGGAAAGGACATAAGTAGTTATGACCATTCCATGCAAATCAAGCCATGATATTTGATAATTTCGCCTAGTTATTATTTCTTCTGATAGTACCTAGAAGCATGAACAGGTTAGGACTCTGACCTAGAGCTTTGTTCTTTCCCCTCCTTTTTACACATCCATTTGATTTCCCTCTTCTCCTTCCCAGCAATCTGTTTTTCATGAAGACCTCCAAGGGTTTCCAGGATGGGCACATCTGGTACTCGGTTTTCAGCCGCTCCCCACGAAGCTCCTTCACGCGAGCCCAGCGCGTGTCCTGTTGTTTCTCACTGCTCCTCTGCACCATGCTGACCAGCATCATGTTCTGGGGTGTGCCAAAGGATCCCGCTGAGCAGAAAATGGATTTGGGTAACAGTCCTCATCATTGCTTGGGCAGGCAAATAGAAAGAGAGCAGAATCTGGAAGCAAGAGTTGAATAAATGGGCTTTTTCACAAGAAAGAGACTTGATGGCTTATTTTGCCTGGGGTTATTTTTCCTTCTCTACTCTGCTTAACCTTGACAGGTAAGATCGAGTTCACATGGCAGGAAGTGATGATTGGCTTTGAGAGCTCCCTCCTCATGTTCCCCATCAACCTGCTCATTGTGCAAATCTTCAGGAACATACGACCCCGGCCAGCCCAGCAGGGGAGAGAGAAGAAGCCGGGAAAAAATGGTCGTGTGTCCCCAAGCCTGCCTATCACCCCACGAGCCACTCAGGCTGCCTCTCTCACTCCAGAGGCTGTGACAAAGGCAAGTCCCAATGAGTCCTGCACTGCCCTCTGCTGCCGCGCACTACCGGCTTCCCCAGCTCCACTAACGTTCCCTGTCTGATGTACTTCAGCCTGTCTGAAGAGAAAAGCCAATTACCGCTGGTCCAAAGCACTCATTTGCCCACCTAAATGCAATCTTTCATTAAGGTCTGTTTCTGTACATCCCAGCCCTTGCACAATTACTATGTGTGACCAAATCACCATGTTCAGGAGTTAAAGCAAACAGGACAGTGAGGATAAAAGGTATCATGGACCACATCTTTCTCATCTTAGATCCTCAGGCAGGTGCTCTGCCCTTTTGAACCCTGAAAGCTGCCTTCCTGAACTCACTGAAATCTGCCTGTCACACCCAGCACTGTAGGATGTGCTATTTTTATGCATTCTGGAGATTTTAGCAATTGGTGCAGATCCCAGCCAGTGGTGCTGTCAGATCACATCAGCTTAAGCCACTGCAGCCAGAGTCACTGCTGTGTTGCTTCTCTCTTTCCTAGGACATAAGAAGAATTGCCAGCTCACTCTTTAAAGCCCTGAAGACTCCATCTCTCACCTCAGCACCAGACCTTGAAAAATCAACTAACATCAACACACTTTTGTCATTGGTTGCAGACATCATCTGTCAGCAGAACAGAGGTGGGCATGGGTTTTATCATGAAAGCAAGAAGGATGGTCCTACAATTGTCACATTAGGTGCTGTGGATATCCAAGGTAAATAACACACTGTGAAATGCCTGCTGAAACCTTTGCAGTGAAAATGATTATAGCACTGGATATGATGACCCAAGCTCTTCTTACATTTTCTGACTCAAAGGCAACTACAGAATCACAGAATAGCTGAGGTCCTAGAAGGGATCTCTGGATCCTACCATGCTGCTCAGAGCAGAGTCAGCAGGAGCAGGATTGTCCAAGATCAAATCCAGGTCCAAGATCAAATCCAGTCAGATGCTGAATGTCTCCCCAAGGATGAAAACTCCACAAATTATCTGAGCAACCTACTCCAATGTCCAGTACCTCAGTTTCCAGGCCATTCCAGCACAAGAGCATTATGGTCTAATACTAAAGCTGCTTTTACACATCCCTTCAAAAGTTACTCTTCACTTCATCATGCTCGTTATCTTTAGCTCCATTTCTACCACCTTTGTATTGAACAGTATTTTAATCTAGGAATATCTCTTTTCTCAGTAAATCAATAATTCTTTGTCTGCAGAAAAAACAAGAGATCCAACTCCAGAGAAGAAAATTTGTGAGCAGCAGAAATACAGTGATTACCATCGCTGCTTGTACATGCAAATCCAGCATGTAGAGATGGAGCTGGAATTGATGGGGCCCCATAAATTTCAGATGCCTCAGAGTTACACGCAAGCTGTTTGTCAGGTCCAGCATTTGAAGAACCTCCTGGAGAACCAAATCTGCTCATCAGCATCCATCAGTGAGGGGTAACTCAGATCTCATCTCATTCTCAGTATAAGTAAATTCAGGTCATGAATTCAAAATTGGACAGGATGACAGAGCCCAAATAATTACTGCTTAATGTGTGCTAGATAACTATTATTATGTCTGTAAAAATAAGTCTTACTATTATACCACTGCAGGAGCTACAAAGAAATTTCCATGCACTGTGAACTGCACACAAAGGCAATAATGACAGATCACTGCTGTTTGCCTCCAAAGTGGAAAGTTATAGTACAATGCCATGTGATAGTAAAGGGCTGGGATAATCACCCAGCTCCAAAGTCACAGAAGTCTCTTAAAATGCATGGATAAAGAAATATTAATAAGCAGACAAAAATAGTTCAGTGAAATATGATAATTAAGTTGGAAGTATTGGAAACAATTGCACAAATTATGTCACTTGGCCATTATGGTGATCACAAGAGATGCATTCAGCAGCTTAAATGCACTCATAGCTTTCTCAATAATTCTACTGGAGATTAAATTATGCATGAACTGAGTAGTAAATAAGCCCATCACATTTATTTTGATTTTAGCTGATCTTTGCACAGTTCCTTGTTATTTATTCTCATTGTACTTTTTGCTATCCATATATCCTATATAACTGCATTAATTAAAAAAATTTAGAATATTTTGATTTTCTCTCCTAAGTTGCTGCCTATTACCAGTGAACCTGAGGACTGTGATTTTGTTCCTGTTTCATCTCAGACTGATTTTTTTCCTCTTCTGATTTACTCTCAAGGTGGTCCCATACTCCAAACTTCTCCAGTGATGACAAGAAAGGTTTTTCTCACAGAGGGCTGCCCTGGTGGTTTGTGTTCATCGCTTGGTTCCTTGTGGCAGCCACCAGCAGTGTGTCTGGGTTCTTCACCATGCTCTACGGACTCCATTATGGCAAGGAGAACTCCATCAAGTGGCTGATCTCCATGGCCATCTCCTTCTTGGAAAGTCTTTTCATCACACAGCCCTTAAAGGTGAGAGCCTCAGAAATACAACCACTGGCCAAGATGAACTCATCTGCTGCAACTGCAGAAAGACAGTGTAACGTGTTCTAAAGAGCTAGAGGATTTAAGATATAAAATGAGAAGTCTTTGCCCTTAAAACAAGAGGGAGAAGGTGGTTTACAGAGTTCTGTTGGGTTTTGCTGACATTAACTCCCTTAGTTTCATCTCCCTTGCTTTGTCAGGGTTTAATGAGATTTCTCAGTAGGGAGGATGTGTCACAAAATCAGTTTAGCTGGACAAACCCCAGCACTGTGCACTGTTCTCTTGTTTATGGGCTTCAGCTGCATGGGTTCAACAAGCCCAAAGCACAGTTGTTTTCCTGCAGTGCCTGGATCCAAAGAGATCCAGGTCAAAGCCTGAGCTTCTCTATATGGAATGGGCATATGGTGAGGCTATAGCTGATTCTTTCCAGGTGCTGGGATTTGCTGCTTTTTTTGCTCTGGTTTTGAAGAAGGTGGAACATGAGGATGAAGAAAACACAGCTATTGATGAGCCTTTATCTGCACCAGGTAACTGTAAAGTGAGAAATTATTAAAGAAAGTGCACTGTTCTCCTAGATTTTGGTGTACTTTATGCATGAATACATTACTCAGCTCAACTGCCTTACAACAAAACCTGTAACTATTCCACAACTTAGGGAAAATAAATAAGTCACCCAGTGCAAAACTCACCCTTCATGTAGACTGGTAGCTCTTTATCTAACAAGCATAATTAAAACCTCTCACAAAGAAATCTCCCACATCCTTTAAGCCCTATATAAAGGTTCTCAGGTTACATACATTCCCACAGCCACAATTATCTGTATTGTTCCCCTAAACCGAACAGTGGCTTCTGCACTGTCATAATTGTATCTAAATAAAGCCTTGACTAGCAGACAGGAATCCTAGGGCACAGCAAAGTTATCTGATCTACAGCTTCCTCCCTGCTCAGCCTCAGGCTATGAATACACCACCTTCTGAAATGCTCAGCCTAGAGAGATACCTGGACTATACCTGCTCCTAAACCCAACACACAGTTTTTGGGAGCTCCTTCCCTCCCCACTGTTTGCCTTGCTATAGTAATTGTTTAAATCACATCTTCTGGCTTCCTAAGGGAAAGCATTAAATAGAAATGTTTCTGTAGAATGTCTAAAGAAACAAAAAGCAGGACATGGATAATGTGTTGAATAATTCTAGGGTTCCCTGCTCTCCCTCACAGGTGATTCACACCCTCTCTTTGGAGCCCGAAGGGACAGTAGAAGCAATATTTACCGGCCACCTCCTGCTGCTGATGTGGAGAAAATGAAAATCAGCTGCATGAAGGAGCAGAAAGCTTTTGCCCTCATCAGAGAAATCCTGGGTATTATCCATATGTAGATTATCTTGTTTTATTCAGTAATACTCATCAGTAATTTTACATCAGTGAAAATATTGTTCTCTTGGGTGACAAAGTTTTGGCATATCTTCAGTTTTCTGCCAGACATTATGATGTAGAGACAGCCTGTTCCATGGCAGCTGGAGCTGCAAGGAGGTGGGAATGTTAGCTGGAGATAAAAGTGTCCTAAAGCTTAATTTTATGGTAAAGAAACACATCACAAACACATGAGATGTTAAGGAAAAGTAGAAAGGAAAAAAGGAGGAGGCCAACAGTTAAAAGAAGATGAAATCAAGGAGTAGATGGAGGCTATCTTTCTAAAAGCAGATAGTATCTATAGATAATGATTTATGCCCCTGTTTTATTTCTTCTAAACTCGATGGCAAAAATTACCTCAACCTGACTTGGAACAAAGTTAGACTGCTCATTTTATTTACAGCTGCCATGACTACTTCTATTCAGCCTTCCCACTTATTTTCTTGACTGCTACTCATATTCCAAATGTGAATCACTTGAACTGCAGCACATTGAAGCAGCTTGGGTGCAATCGTTAGCACTGGTCATTCACAGTCTACAAAGCACCCCCATGGCCTAATAGGTGCTGACAGCAGTAATCATTCATGCAATTTATTTTGAACAGCATTGTTAACTCAGAGCTCACATGTTCTCTCCCTTTCTGGCTTTTTTTTCCAGCCTATCTGGGGTTTTTATGGATGCTGTTACTGGTCGCCTATGGGCAGAGAGATCCCAATTCCTACTATTTAAACAAACACATTGAGGACAGCTTTACAGATGGATTCAATGATGTCTACAGTTACCAGGATTTTTTCACGTGGGCAAACACTACCTTACTCAAAAATCTTTATGGATCATATAAAGGTGCAGAGTCACACTGTTTCCCTTCAGCTTGCCAGATTCTGAAAGACTGTTTTTAATACTTATCTCTAACTTGCATTTCAGTGGAGAAAGGGACTGTGAGTATATGAGGCTACCAAGTAATCTTCTAATATGAATACTAGTGGATAACAAAACCCTACAGCTTCACCCCAAGTTAAACATCCCCTGATATTTTCCTTATATATAATATAACCCAGAAGTTCTGCACTGCAATGCTAATTTTTTAACATTTTACATTACTCACTACAGATATTCAGATATATCCTTTGTTTTCCATAATAATAATAAAAAATAAATTAAAAAAAAAAAATGACAGACAGGTGGCACCATAAAGCTTTTCCTCAGGAAAGCCGTTTGCATCAGGACTTGGGTCAATGTGAAGGCAAATTGTGCAATATCAGCATGTTTCTTTCTAGCCATATCCAGTAAAATATGACCCATTTCCCAGCTCATATTTAATGGTAAATATTGAAATATATTAGCAGAGTTGTTCTTTGGGCATGACAGGCCACATGAACACTGTATAATGGTACTGTGCTATGGGACTCGAGGTGAGTCACTTTTCTCCCCCAGGCCTCATTTTTTTTCTGTATAAAATACAGATGGGGAGTGACACAGAACTCTGTTATTGTGAATGGTGTTTAAGAACTCAGTTCAAATCAACATGAGGGTTTCATTTTCATGACTGTTTTGCTTACAGTGTTTCTGAGAAAAGAATATATTGCAAAATATTCAGGCATCACTGAATCATAAATGAAATGATGAAATATTATTAATTTTGTCATATTGCCAGTGCTGCTCTTTTTCATCTCCTGTTTAGGATTCATTACAGATGGCAATTCCAAGCTGGTGGGTAGTGCTCGAATTCGCCAAGTAAGAGTGAAAGGAGACTCCTGCCCTATTTCTCCCAGACTCCAGCACATAGTTGAGGAATGCCATGCCCCATACTCTCTACAAACAGAGGATACATCAGCTTATGGGGAACACTGGAATACCTCAGTCTTTGATAATTCCTCTGACTTGAGCTCAGCATGGCAGTATCAGAGTCAGTCCAAACTGAGAGGACACCCTAGCTGGGGCAAACTTGCCATCTACAGCGGAGGGGGATACGTGATTCACCTGGGAACTGACCCTAAAAATGCCTCCAGGTACCACTTGTATTCTTGTAAATTATCAGTGCATCCTCCATGTGATACATTCCTGTATGAGTTAGATCACTGGCTACAATTCTTTTGGCAGAATTCTCCAGTACCTTTTCAATAATGTCTGGCTTGACACCTTCACAAGAGCAGTGTTCATTGAATTTACAGTCTACAATGCCAACGTGAACCTGTTCTGCATTGTAAGCCTGATGTTTGAAAGCAATGCTTTAGGTGAGAACCTTTCCTAAGTCACACATTTCTGAAGACAGCAAGCAATGCAACTACAGAAGGTAGATTTACATACTATCAGTGTTTTCCTAGTTATTTCTTTAGTAAAGGTAAGTGTCTTAATAAATCTAATCGCAAGAGAATCAAAGCAAATTTTACAAACCATTTAGGAAAAACTCAGTATCACAGTAATACAGACCATAATGGAACATCTTATATTTGCTTATGGTGTGGTCATCTACTGATGAAGAAAACATGCTACTGAAACTTTATCTCCAGAATTTACACATTGGGAACAAGAAAAATTCTGTTTCCTAATCACTTCAGCTAATCGATACAATATTAAGACAAAAAATACAAATAACCGTCTGTCTTTTTTCTTCCAGATGACTTCTAATACACAGCTATGTAATCATGTAATACATAATCTGGATACAACAAAGAGAGCAGTGAAACCAAATTCTGGTTTAAAGGCCATAGGAAAACATTTGGTCTGAGCAGCAGCCTTTCTTGGTGTGTCCAAGTATCAGAAAATGCCCAAACTAACCACAAAACTGAGCTAATTCTGGGTTTAGAATGAGACTCAGCTTTTTAAAAAATTCCAAATCCTCCTGCTGTGTGGCTGCAATTGCAGTCCAATCCAAACTGAGCCCTGCTGGGATTACTATTGTGCTATGACACAGATAGCACTGCCACTCAAAAAGCCCTGACTCTGAAATTCCTGTTTGAGTAAAATTTCAAACACTTATAGGGTTACTCACAGTCAAGTCTAAATCTCAGTCCACAGGTTGGATTCAGCCTCACACTGATGTGAAAGCAAGTACAGAAGTCTTACTGGTGAACTGAGCTGTTTGAATGAAAGCAGAAATGTGTCATTATCAGAGCCCTGACGTGACCTGTGATTGGTTTTTAGGGGCCTTCTTCACAAGCGCGGAGCTGCAAAGTGTCCGGCTCTACCCTTACACCAACAGCCTCCACATCTTTGTGGTTGCAGCAGAAGTCATTTATTTCCTCTTTATTGTGTACTACATGATCGTACAGGTGAGGCCCAATGGAAAGTTTGGCTGAGAGCATTACCTTGTGCCTGCTGTTGATTTCACTCACAAAAGCTTTAGGACTATACTTGATTCCAGCAGTGCTGGTGCTGCTACAGCAATGGAATATTGAATTAGGTACAGTGTCTGTATTAAATAATAGGAAGGCAAAACTGTATTTGGCTGGAATGATTCTTTTGAGAAAGATATTGAGAACCTAGTGCAATATGTAGTTTTTTTAATGCAGAGTAGTCTGCTTTACTGTGAAGGGCATTGCCCTAATCTTCAGAGGTACACTGTATGATATGGAGTGATGAGACTGAAACAGTAAAACTCCTCATAGGGCAAGCTGATGAAGAGTCTGAGATGGAGATACTTCCATAGCAAGTGGAATCTCCTGGAGTTGGCCATTATACTGATTAGCTGGAGTGCTCTGTCAGCGTTTGTGAAACGGACCATCCTTGGGACCCGAGACATCAGCTACTACCAGGAACACAAGGAGGAGTAAGTACTAATGCTATTCAGAGCATCTTTTGTTGTTGCTGCTTATGCAAAAATAAATCTATTTTTCCTCTTCCCAGACAGCTCCTTGTCTGTGCTAGATATAGCTATCCTAGATGGTTATATTTATGAAGCCTGTGAGTGTGTCAGGGCTTAGATCTGTGTCAGCGATAGGATTTTCTTCTGACACTTCTCTAATAAAATCCAGCAGGCTTGAGCATCAAGTTCCCTTTTTTAGCCCCTAATTTCCTCTCTGCATCACCCTCTTGTGAACCAACAAGCCTTTCTGCTATGGGACATCCACCCAGAAAGCACAATCTGCCTTGTTCTTTGTTGTAAAAAGCCATTGGTTAGAGCACAATAATGGATTATTTAGTACAGAATGGAAAATTATAACATCTTATTAAAAATGGTCACACAGGAAAGAAGTGGTAGAATCACAGGATAATGAGCAGAATTTGGGCTACAGCCTAGACCTCCTCTCCTTAAAAAAACCTTAGCCATGCACAACTGAGCTTTTTGTGAGCACACAGTAGGAAGTGCAGGTGGGAACACTCAAGCAGCAACTCATTAGGCCTCCACTGAAACCAAAGACAGAGTAAATGGCTTTTCCAGCATACCCACTTACACACTTCAAAGGATTCTGTATGCATGATGTATTATGTATTTTCTTTTCTTCCAAACAGCTCTGTAAACTTCAGTGAAACAGCAAGAGCTGATGCAGTTCTTGGCTACCTGATTGCATTCCTGGTGCTTCTCTCCACAGTGAAACTGTGGCATCTGCTGAGGCTCAACCCTAAACTGAACATGATCACTTCAGCACTAAGGAGGGCATGGGGTGATATCTCTGGATTCATCACTGTTATTGCAATCATGTTCCTTGCCTATTCCATTGCTGTGAGTACCACAGTGCTTTCTGTTGTCTGCACTCTGCTTCCAGGTACTGTCAGGTTACATCAACTATTTCTAAATGCTAAAAGCAACATAGTTTTGCCGTGTAAAGTGGAATAAAGCTGCCTGTCTAAACCTTAGGTTAGCAGCTTGGAGCCCAAGTCTTCTGTATGAGTGAAAGTGAAGTTAAAACATCCATTTGTCTGTTCTTGGCAAACTGAAATGTAGTGAAAAATCAACCACTGAGCTGAAAAATAAGGATTCTCTACATGTAATAGATGTGACAAAGAACAAAGTACAGAATAAAAGATTTTCTGAATAAAATTTAAAGTGTGGTGAGTTCAGCTACTGCCATTTTCTGTTTGGCTAGTTTATAAGTGGGAAATAAGTACCTTTTTTATATATCTAGTGGCAAGCTGAGCAGATATAAGACATTCTCATACCAATGATAAAAGGTGTTAGAGATAAATACGTTTTGCAGCAAGGACTCTGATCATGACACAAGACATGGCTCCTGTCCTCTGCAGGCAAACCTGATATTTGGATGGAAGCTCTACTCTTACAAAACTCTCTTTGATTCGGCAGAGACCATGGTCAGTCTTCAGCTGGGAATCTTCAACTATGAGGAGGTATCACACCTAATTTTGAGAAGTTTATGACCATACAATTGGCATCTCAGCTATCAAATATGCTTTGACCCAGCAAATAGAAGGACTTTCAATTAGTGTTAAACATTAATCTAATTTTGCAAGCTCCACAGCTTCCTAAAGCAGCCACCTTTTCTGAGCAAGAAAAAGACACCAGGTGAAATCTCTTTTATGTCCTATTTTGACCATGAGGAGGCTCATAATGAACTTTTCATTAAGAAACCTGCTCACATTTCAACTAGATGTTACTAACTGATTGAGAGTTTTGAACAAGTTCCCTAGAAAGCTACAGATAGAAATGTGAGTAAAGCCCTGCATTTGTTCTGAACACCCCCTCTTATCTTCCAAAGAAAGTCAAGGCCTTCCATAAGGGAACTTCATGTTAATTTTTTTGTTTGTTATTATTTATATACCACTTTTTCAGTAGGAGCTTTCAAATATTTCAATATCCTTTGAACGTTTATTTGTGAATTAATTCTCAGACATCTCTGACTGTGAAGTCCTCCTTGGTGGAGGTTTTTAGACCATAGTTCCAATAGGATATAGGTAGCTTTGAAGATCAATAATTTGGCACAAACTTTTTCACCTCTACATGCCACTGATGTTAATCTTGAAAATATATTCCTGTACTGTAGTTTATATGAAGATTAGGGTTTGGATTTTTCACAACCCTTGGTTTATAAGTGTCTCTGATGGTCTGACTGCACTTCTTTGTAAAGCATACAGTAAAATAAAATAAATGCACACAGAGATTTCATCTATTTTGAAAGCTGAGGCAGGAGGAAGCTTCAGATGTTCTATGGATAAACAGACTGCCAAGCTTATCAGCTTTCATGTGAAACTGTCATACTAATACAATCAAATGCAAATACTTTAAAAAAAAAAACCAAACAAAGTTGCCCATATTCACACACACACGCACACACACACACATATATTCTATTGTCT
Source organism: Rhipidura dahli (assembly GCA_013399225.1). Lineage (NCBI taxonomy): Eukaryota > Metazoa > Chordata > Aves > Passeriformes > Rhipiduridae > Rhipidura > Rhipidura dahli. The sequence goes on from VXAC01008451.1 coordinate 2,058,528, forward strand.
TTGTACTACATGGTATCAACATAGGACAGTAACTGAAGGAGAAAATTTAAATATATGTATAATACATATGACATAATTGATTAGATACAGGATTTTCAAAGTGACAAACTTCTTATTGGGTCTTAACTGATTGTATGTAAGTGTGTATGTATGTATGTATGTATGGTTTTTCATTTGTTTGTTGTTATAATCACAATATGATGTCTTACCTTATGCATTATACAGGTCTTGGACTATAATCCAGTTTTAGGCTCCTTCTTAATTGGATCCTGCATAGTTTTTATGACATTTGTGGTACTGAATCTGTTCATTTCGGTGATTCTGGTTGCTTTTAGTGAGGAGCAGAAGCATTACCAGGTTTGTTCATTTAAGCTCGCCTGCTTTTAACATTTTTTGTTCAGTGTTTGCTCAGATATTCAACCATGGATGAAAACCATGTAAATTCAGTCCAACTCCTTGAAAGGCAACATTTGTTCAGAAAGAGCACTTCAGATTTTGCAGATTTACACTGTCCATTGCTGTTCATATGAGTCCCTGTTCAGATCTGAATTGTAGCCTTCTGTTCACATACTAAATCCAGCAATAAACTCTTAGGCTTGTGCTGGGATATACTAAAATCAGTGCCAAAACTGTTACTGAAGTGCCTGAGGCTTTACAGCTCCTTTAAAAGCTCTCACTGTGAGTACCTGAACCATTCAAGCTACTGAGAGTGTGAAATCCAGCTTTGCACTCCAGTACTGACCCGAATTCCTCTACATTTAAAGTAAAGTCAAGAGAGATGAAAACAAAGAATATGGTTGATAGAAGACAAGATATATTGAGTTTTTCTCATTTACTTCGTGTAGAAATGGTGGGTGTCTCATTGTGTATACCACGAGCTGTATAGGAGCTGGCAAGTAGAGAGATTTCCATGGGATTTGACAACCAAAATTTCTATAGTGTCCATACTCATTTGGGGCTTCTGTCTGGATAAAAATATTGGCATGATGTTTTGCTTGGCAGTCACTCGTGCTCTGCTGAAAGCTGGCTTATTTCACCTCGAGATTTTGTCTTGCAACTTGCTCTGGCTTCAGCAGACACTGAATCCACTTTGGATGTGCAGCTCTTAGTAACTTATTCGTTGTTATTTCAGGCTTCAGAAGAAGAGGAGATTGTTGATCTAATGCTAATGAAACTCTTCAGTTTCTTCGGGATTAAATGCAAGAAGGAAGAGAAGCCAGTCACCGATGGACAACCGGAACAACCTGTCAGCGAGTGAATGAAGACCGCATTGAAAAGTCACTTTGCTAGTGGGCAAAGTATTTACTTGTTTGCTATCAGCTGCAGTGGTTAGAGTTAGGTTAGGTTCTAGGCTTACGCTATTACAGCTTGTGACTAACACGGGCTCACCTAAGGGAACGGCTTGAGCTGTGCCAGGGGAGCTTTGTGCTGGGTATTAAGAAAAGGTTCTTCATCCAGAGGGTGGTCGGGCACTGAACAGGCTCCCCAGGGAATGGTCACGGCCCCAAACCTGAGAGAGCTCAGAAAGCACTTGGACAACGCTTTCAGGCACATTGTGGGATTGTTGGGGTGCCTCTGCAGGGCCAGGGGTTGGACTTTGGTCCTTGTGGGTCCCTTCCAACTCAGCCTATTCCGTGATTCTGGGAAAACGATGCCGTGTTCACCCCCAAAGTGCTGCCGGCGTGTTATTCTGGAGTAATGGCTAAGAAATAGCGGTAACCCTAGGGCGAAACGTCCCACGTGCACTTGTTGTAGACTTGGCACCTGTATTTATTTAATAAACACCGAGCGGCTGTTGCATTATTTGGCTAAATCCTCTTCCTCTCCTCCGCGGCGGCGCACGGAACATGGCGGCTCCCTCAGGCGGCCCCGGTTCCCGCTGCCAGCGGGGCGCGCAGCCGAGCCCGGGCCGCTCGCTCCTCAGGGCCCGCGGGTCCCCTCGGCCACCGCCGCCCGCCCGGGCCCCGG
>VXAC01008451.1:2060654-2081541 GCA_013399225.1 Rhipidura dahli
GGGCGGGACAGCGGCCCGGTGCTGCGGAGAGCCGGCGGTGCCTCTGCCTGGGAGGGTGGGCAGGGTGGGCTGCGGGAGCTCGCCCCGGCCCAGCCCGCGGGGGAGCCCCCTCCAGCCGGAGCTGGGTGCGCGGAGCGGCCGGAGCGGGGGTCCCGCCGGCGGCCCCGGGCGGCAGCCGCCCTCTATCCTTTTATCCCTATGTCCTTCTATCCCTCCCTCCTTCCCTGCCTCCTGCCGTGCCGTGTCCCGGCGGCCCCTCGGAGCGCGATGCTGCAGCCGCCCGGAGCCCCCCGGGGCCGGAGAGCCTCGCAAGATGGCTGAAGCCTCGGAGGGCCCCTCAGCTGCCCCCGGTCCCGCTGCCGGCACTCCCGATCCCGCTCCCACAGGAGCAGGTTCACCTCCGTTAGTTGGCCAGAAACTTTTAACCGCATCTCCACACTGCAGCTTTCAGCGAAGCGGCTCAGTCCCCCTCTGGTCCCAGACAAGTTTCGCAGAGTGGGCCGAGCGGGGAGCACACCAGCTTGCCCCAAAAAGCGGATCGCTTTTCCCGGGATCGCCGCTCGTAAACAGCTTGATGTTGGCTCCATGGAGCACCTGCAGCACAAGAAAGGGGCAAGGGTGGGTGTCTGGCGGAGGCAGAGCCCCAGCCGGGCTTGCAGGGCCTTGAGCCGCTGTGGGCTGCAGGAGTTTGGCTCTGGCTCCTGTGCAGCCACAGCTGCACGAGTGGCACGGCAGGGGATGGGCCGTGCATCAGTGCTTGCCGTGATTTTGCATTTGGGGGAGTTAATTCTGAAACCATCTACTGCTGTCAAAGCTCTGTTTGAATGGAAGTTACCTATTAAAGCCTGAAAAACAGGATCAGTGGTACTCTAGCAAACAAATGTTTAAAAAGTAGGCGAGAAGAGGAGGAGAATATGGTTTGAAAGTAAATGACTGCCACTAAGAAGAGCTCATCCATTTCTTTCCAGATGATCTTGAACCTAACCTGTTTAATTGCCTTCTGCTGCAAGTGAAAGAAATAGCATCTATTGTTCATTGCTTGCAAACTCAGTCAAGATCTAAGCTTTTTTTCACTATTCTGGTCAATGTACCCGTTGTTTTTCTATACACACCACTTGAAGGAGTAACAAACAGTGCTTTTGTTTCAGGCAGAGAGGAAAAGTTCTGCATGCCTCTTTGTGGAGGTGTGAGTTCTCTCTTCAGGTATATATGAAATATTTAACAGAGGCAGGTTACACTAAATGAAGGCCTGAGTTCCGTGTGCTACTTAAGCTGAAACCAAAGTCCTGTAGAAATGAATGAAGCTGGAGTAAATTCAGCTGCTCTTGCTCTTCTGATAAAGAATGCAGAGAGAGATTTGGTATGCATTGACATTTCATATTCCTTTAGGTTGATTTATTTAATGGGCTGACCACATAAGCTCAAAGTTCAAATTTTGAGATTACTTATTAACTGTTTTTAATTTGACCTTTACTTTATTTGCAGTGGTTTTTGTTGCATGCTCAGAATTTTAATTTTTCACCTTTTTTTTTTTTTGGCCTGCAAGAAAGTTAGGTGCTCTTCTAAATGTTCAGGATATTTTCCTGCTGTATTCCAAACTGCTGTGAAAATCTTCTGGTTTCTTATTGGCCTTGCTTTATAAATAGATTTTATACAATATTATTATTCTAAATAAAAATGTGCTGGCTGGCTTCTTTTTGACATGTGCAACATCACAAATGTTCAGCTTGAGTTTGAGATTTGTTAACTGTCATTCTCCATTCTTACAGTTCATTACTCATTTCCAATAGAATTCCCATGCATTTAACATCTTGACCTGAAATGGTTTGAGACATTTAAGAGTCTGTTCATTAGAGTGTGTCATGAGATTTTTTGTAGTTAAAAGTAGTGCTAAATGAAATTCTCTATGGATTTTTGACTGATAATTCATGGGAAAATACTTTATAATTACAATTTACTCATATTTGTTTGTTTACTATACCTGCAAAACCATACGTTGCTCTACTGAGCTCTGTAAAACCCTGTTCTAAGACAAACCATTTTATCTGGGACTTGCTACTCTTGAACTTTTCAGAAACAAATAAAGAGGATCACTGCAACTGAAGCAGCTTAAAATATGACTGGAAAAATGACTGGAAATATTTTAGCAGGTCTGCAGTGAGAACTTGTGTTTTCCTTCACATACAATTTTAGAAAATGTACAAGGGTTTGCAGAAGTGTCGTTTCTCTGGTGTTTGCCATAAAGAGTCCAGCCCACAGGATGAGCTTGAGAGGAGAATTTTGAACTCAAAAGTAAGGTGCAGCTGTATTATGGCACTAAAAATGTTAGCAAGAAAAATATTGCCTATTTCTGTTACTTCTTTTGAAGTTTCTCCATATAACTTTATAAAAACAATTGCTGTAATAAAGCTGTCTTGAATCTTATCGATTTGAAATGTAAGGAGAATTGTAACGTTGCTGTGAAAAGACTTAACAAGGTTTTAAACAGGCTTATTTAAAAATGATACAGAATAACTACTGTGTTCTTCTCATAGTAACAACATTAACAGAGAGCCAATTCTGTTAGGTAGCAGTTGTCTGTGTGAGTGGCCTTATTAATTTGTCCTTTATTAATTTGCCTTAATTTTACATAGATCTGTGCCAACTTTGCCCTTTGAATGAGATGCTGTAATGCTGGCAGTGTTTCTAGAGCCACTAACACTGGCCTTCCGAGCCATAATAAAGCAGTTATCAGAAATAAACACTAAATATGTTTGAAAAGTCACTGTGCTATCATAGAAATGTATAACTATGGGTAAAATACACAAAATAAGCTTTAGATTTGCACTTCTGTTTGAAGTAGAGCTGGTCCTTTCAGTCCTGTACTTTATCAGTCTCCAGATGGTTGCATGGGAACTGATGACAATCTGAGCAGGACACCCAGTGAGCCTCTGTCTTGTCACTATGTCCTGAAGAGAACAAGATGCTTCTGTAAATTGCATGGGGTGTTCAAAATATTTTCCAAGAAAAATGAACAAACTCAGTGAAAAGCCCCACAGTTTACGCCTGCAAATGTGTTACTGTATTTAAGTGAGCAAAATGTCACTTTCTGAAATATCAAGTTTGTTTCCTTTCAGCCCGCAAATTCACAGACAAGCACGAATGGATATCTGTGGAAAATGGCATTGGAACAGTAGGAATCAGCAATTTTGCACAGGTATTGATCCCTCCCCCCTTGCCCAAGTCTGCAATATTTATTTATGCCTATCTGCTCTGTCCTTGCTCTTTGGACATTTACAGGTTTTTTTTTTATTGTTTTAATGGCATATGCGACACACTGAGCATGATTCTTTGGACTTGGGTCTATCACGTTATTTGTGATATTTGTGCTACCTCAACATTCTGATAAGGTCCTAATAGCTTCAGATTGAACCTGTGGAGAGCTGAACTTGGTAAGAAACTTCAGTGTTCAGGTCTAAGCCTGAGCAGTTCATGGCCGTGCTGAGGACATCACGTACTTTTTTAGGTCAAATTTCCTTTGAACATAAATATGGTGAAATCCCTCTGGCTAAAGAACAGTTGTGAACACATGTACAGCATGGCATATATTTCTTACTCTAGGACAGGAATTCCTTTGGGATTTTTGTTCTCATGCAGGTACTTGATTTGGAATAGTCACAGGCAAATTCTGGGCAGAGATTTGCTGTATGTGAAACTTAAGAAAAATGAATGGGACAAGCCAGCAATAAATGGAACTAGTGTTTCTTAGGACAAGCACCATTTCCTTTAATCTCATTTACCTGTCAATAACTCTAATACTCTGTGAGATCTCTGGTCTTTTTGAGATAGGATACATGTGTCAGGGAAGAGTTGAGCCAATTCTTATGGTGATACAGGTCCCAGTTAAGTCAGTAAGGACAAACTGTGCTAACAGCACTCTGTAGCTGATGCTAAGAAGATCAGCAGATGTTATTCCTCATTCTGCCACAAGAAATCTGCCTATAAACTGAGCCTGAGGGTTATTAGCACTGTAATAGAGAAACAATAATTTGGTATTTGGGGTATGATAACAAAACAGTTTATTCATATTAAGCATTCACTAAGAAAAAGTGAAAAATACGCAATCCGTAAAGAATGAGAACAACATTTAGAGACAGAGACTACTGATATGCAGATTCTAGAGTTACTGTATCAGTTCTCTTCTATGTATAGTTTTGTTAATATATGCTCTGATGCTTTTGGTTTTCTTTTAAGGAAGCATTAGGAGACGTTGTTTACTGTAGTCTTCCAGAAGTTGGGACAAAATTGAGTAAACACGGTAAGTGTCAGTTCTAGTTGCTCTTGAAGTTATTATTCTACTCATCTCACTCTTCCTTTGCAAAGATGGATTTTCTGAAATAATATTTATGGTCATTAATACCATTATAAAGCTTCTGGATGCAAAACAAATTCAGGTATTTCTATAAGAGACAGCTTTAATTTGAAAATCTTACTGTCAGACTGTGCTAGCAGCAGAAAATACCTGCTTTTTAAACTGTGAAGAAATTTATTCAAAAATACAGTATTTAAAATATTTTTTGTAATGATTTTATCTATACTCTCGTTTTCAAATATTTATGCTTTGATCTGAACTTGCAAGTGTTTATTTGTAATTCTCCAGTTAAACACTTTGTGAATTGCATGATGTGAAACTTCTAATTGCTATCAAGCTCTAACTTTTCTACAAATACAGAGACACAGTAATTTTGGGGTATTAAATGTAATCACAGGGTTTTGCTCATTAGGGATGTACAAGTTGTTACATTCTTCATCATTCAATTATGTAACTTTTCTTGTTAAAAAAGTGAACATAAACAAGTAGAAATGAAAGGCCTTTTCCTGTATTTACATTGAGAGCTGTCTGGGTAGTATATGAAGAAAAGCTTGTCATTATCTTCAGACAATTTTTAGAAAGAAATGTGGGTTTATGAGGTAAAGGAGAAGGCCTTTATTCTGCCATCCTTCCTGTGGAATAGCTCCCTATCAAACTGTTTTGGCCAAATCTGTTATGTTGAATGCTGACTGTTAGACAAAAGGTCTCTCTGTGAAGGATTTTAATTAACAACTTGTAGTTTTGCTTTATTTGAAGGAATTTCATTTCCGTTTAAGTTCTTCTCTTTTCTACCCATTCTGGCTTCAGTCTAATTCCAAGCTTTCCCAGAACAAGTTGTTCTCAGATCCCTTGTGCTGGTGCCTATCTACTCTTCCGACAGCTCCCTGTTCCTTCAGCCTCTGTCTTGTTTGCTTGTGGCTGAGAACTGCTCTGGACTAACATTGCTCCAGGCACCATTTCCATAACTCCCTCCAAAACAAGAAAAAGGGAAGAGCTGCTGGGTGCTTCCAGTGTGGTGCTTCTGAATACTAATGTGTGTTTTCCAGTGAGTGCAAATGTAACACTTGATAGCACTTCTGAAGGGAAAATGGGATTGCTGAAATTCTGGCTGTGTTGATTTTATAACCAAGTTATGAATAAAAAGGTTTAAATTGTAGATAAAAGGTGTATTTAAATCTCTAGCAGCAAGAGCTGGGTGTTGTTCCTTCTAAGTCAATGTCATATCATGTGCTGTGGGGCTTTAGGCAAAGGATTAATGAAATGTAAGGAATTCCTGTTCCTTCTGTAATATCCAGCTAGCACAAGTTCCCCAGAAGTCAAGAGTATAAACATCAAATTTAATAATGCTGATCCTTGTCATAAAAGTGGGTGACTTCACTCTGTTTTCTTGCTCAAGATCTAGACATTTCTTCACTGGTTGGGTCATCACCAGGATGTCTGACTGAAGAAACTTCAGTCCTTTGTGTTTTCCCCTTAGAAACATTCCATCATATTCTCTGTTGCAGATGAGTTTGGGGCTTTGGAAAGTGTCAAAGCTGCTAGTGAACTCTACTCCCCTCTCTCAGGAGAAGTGACTGAGATTAATGCTGCCCTTGCAGATAATCCAGGACTTGTCAATAAATCTTGTTATCAAGATGGTAAGAAGTCATTTTTATCTTTCAATAATGAATACTATGTGCATTCTTGCTACTACAAATGGCTCTGCAATTCCTGTTCTTCCAGTTTAACGTTGTGGAGACTTAAATGGAATATACTGAATATAGTTCAAGCCCAATAAAATTCAACATGAAAGCATTATCACAGTCTTGTCTTTGAACAATGGTTTTACAACATCTTATTTTCTGATATACACTGTGGCTGAATTTAAATCTATTTACCTTGACTCCATTGCTAGTTTTGGATCTTGTAAGAGTTCATAATACTGAGAGCTCAGGCTCCTTTATTCTTTCCAGACAGCATCTCCCTATGCCACTGTCAGAGCCAGCTCTAAATTACACAACTGCTCTGACTTTAAAGGCCATTTCTTATGATGGGTTGGTTGGTTGGTCATTTTTACAAATACTGAAACATTGTTTTGCCTGCACAAAAACCTGACTCATTCTCCAGTGCTCCAAGGCTGGTTGTTCCTGCTGGGAGTGCTTTCCTAAACAGTAACATGAATCCATCTTTCTTGTAGGATATTAGCAACCCTCTTTTTTTTTTTTAATTTCCTAACTACAGGTTGGCTTATCAAGATGACTGTGGCAAACCCTGCTGAACTTGATGAACTGATGACTGAAGATGCCTATGAGAAATACATAAAATCCATTGAGGACTGAGCTGGAATAATGAAATAAATTCATACAAAATTCATACAAAATATTTCAGTGTAGTTTGTCATCAATCAAGGAAATATTGAATATCCAGTTTTGGCAACTTGAAAAATACCACTTAAGATCACATATACAAGACTATAAATAATTACAGTGATAAAAGTGTTTCACATCTGTGTACCCGTGAGGGTTTTTTATTCTGTTGGCTGATTCATGTAACTCCAGATGTTATCTATATTATTTTGGGAAACAAAATTGACTTGCTAAAATATATAGTTCCATAAATTCATTTTACATCAAATTTAGTAACAACAGCCTTAACATGGCAATTTTGTCATAGGCATGTGACTGTTCTCATAACCTGGACTACAGTTTTCCCTGAGATACTTTTCTATTGCTCCCAGACCACTGAAAACCAGTGTCTTCCTAACCTCCTCATGTTTTTCTTCCTTGGTGTTGCAAAGATGATACCAAAAAAAGAAGAAGCCATATCAACTACCTCTCTGTGTGATTTTTATTTCTTTACACAATTTATTAATCCTTTGCTTTCCTTCTTTTTTTTTTTTTTTTTTTTAAACTGTGTAATCAAATTGTCCTGCCTGTGAGGCAGGAGGGATGGGGGCCTTGCCTTCCCCTTCTGTGCTTTCTTAATGTGCAAAGCTCCTGATTGCTTATCAAGGTTCTCCAGTGGATTATTTAGGCTGTATTTTTGTCCAGTAAATGCTACCTAAGTCACAACTCCTTAGGGAATTAATTTTACATCTTGTGCCTGGCAGTTGAGGTGACTCCAGCAGAGCAGATACTTGTGGAAATTGTGTGATCAGGTATAGTTTGACATATCCATGTGTGTCTGTCTGTATTTAAGATCATTTAGGGCAACTGCCCTAATGACATTGCAGGACTGAACCCAAAACTTCCCCTTTGCAAACCAGTGAACTAAAGCAGCTGATTCCATTAGACTTAATATTTAATGAATCCACAACTGTGCTCTCAAAGTTGATGTGACATCTAATGGTGGAGTTGTATACACCTGCACTTCAGGAAACACAATAGTACAGCAGAGTTTTGGTGTAAAGCCATTCCCCACAATTTTAAAATGGTTATTAGCAACAAAGCACAAAATGGGAACAAACCCCAATGATTTAAGTTGATTCAAGGGGAAGCAGGGGAATGCTTAGTTCATATACAATGACTAAAGCTAAATTCATATTCCTTTGAAAGTTCCTTCTTTCTTAAGGGAAATTAATCATAGCCCTTCTGAAGGACAGAAGTACACTGCTGGTAATACAGAAACCTTTCTAATGTATAAAGTGAGGGTTTCTTTTATGATCTGAAGGATGTCAAAGTAAATGATTTAGTGGGTTTTGGGTTTAAATCCAAGGAGCAAACTTTTGCTACACAAGTCACACATCAAAGCCCTGCCAAGAGAGAATTCACTGTGTATTTCAGATGGTTTCATCTTCTCCACAGGAGCTAAACTGAAAAATGAATAAGAGGAAAGAGGGAGTTTGACTGTTCCACAGGAGTTCAAACTTGGCAGTGGTTGATAAACAAAAGGCTCTTGTAAATCTAGAGTCAATGTTTCAAAAACTCTCAGTACTTATCCATTATGCACAATTCCATGTAGTATTTGTTGTGACAACAGTCAGGGCCCAGAGAGCTGGGAGCTTGGTCCTGGCCTCTTACAGACTCCCTGCATCAGTTTGAGTCTTTCACCTCCCCTCTATTTCAGAAGAGAAAGTTTGTTTCAAATACAGTAAGTGCAGGGAAACAGAGGTAGGAAAGCAGGGAAATGTTTCTATTTGATACTGTTTCTTTCACCATCTTTTTCCAACCTGGCTAGAGAGTAGCAGGTCCTTCATTCTTTGCCATGTAATACATGACACTTGAGGATCTCCCTGTGGAGGTTAGTCCTGAGCACTCTTAACACATTTTTATACCATCTCCCCTTTAAAATGTTTGTATTTTTTAATTTTGATCAATAAAATAGTAATTTCTGTAATGCCCTAAGGAACCTGGGGAACAATAAAATTCCATTTGCCCATTTACACTGTAGTAGCAGTGTACATACATCAGTGTGGATAAATGACAGCTGTCTGAGAAAAGCACCTGAAACAGAATTCAACCTCTCTTTCAAGGTGTACAGGTGGAAAAGCCATGTTCTGTTGTTTAAAGAAGACCAAAAACATGCCTATCCCTAATCCTTTTAAAATTTTATACAACTTTAAAGTGACTTATTCCTCTTAAAATGGGAACAACAGTACTTAGGTGCTTTTTTTTAAAATGTGGTTTATGCCAAGAGCTGTGGTATTCTGCTGTTTAGGACAAATGTGTATTGGACCAAATATTTTTATACCTTTCTACAATTCACTCAACTACCTGAATTATGCTGCCAAAAGAATGTATTCTTCCTTGTTTGATGTTTGCAAGCATTCCATAACTTCACAAAATTAATTTCAGCAGCAGGAAGCCTCAGGCAGACCACCAGGCACTGGTTGAAGTCAGACTGGAAGAGTAAGAATGCAGCACTTGCTGACATGAATCCACAATGAATGCCTTTATCAACATAAAAAGATGGAGTGAATGTGCATTACCTTTAGTCTATTAAACAATTTTAAGTGCTTTTGTATAAATCGTTGGGAAAAATGTCAAACTTGTTCACCAGTGTGTGCTCCTACAGAAAATTAATAAAGAAGGTGATTTTTTACAAAAATAATCACTTCATCTGTGACCTCTTAAGTCTTGATCCTGAGCTTAAGAACTTAATTACAATTACAGGATAATTTCTATACATTATGGATTCAATAGAGATATTTGGTTTAGGGAAAGTTATAATCCCATAACCAACAATTACATCTCTGCATCTCCTGGGGGTTAATTATATCATCACCCTTTCTTTGTGCCAACACTTCCTCACTGTTCCACAAGTACCAGCCCCTTTATCTCCCCAGTTATCTGTCTGACTAATAGAAGCTAAACTTGTAAGTAAGTTTGTCAATCCATATTTTATTTGCTAAGATTTTTATCAACATCAGTCCCCAAAAGCTTGCATACCTTACATTTTCTCTGTTTTTAAGCCAATGGAGTGCTGCATCTCTCTGTGAATCTTGGGCTTGCCATTATATAAATACAAATAATGTAATTGTTAATCCTTACTAGAGAGAGAGAGAGAAAAAAAATATTTAAAACTAAAAGAACAAAAATACAAATAGTGTTTTGATGAGCATAAAAGAAGGGCAATGTCAACTTGGCTCTCATTAAATTAGCAGTGAGACAATCTGTTGGCAGCTCTGATTAGAAGTGCAGCAAATCTCAGTATCCAGTGCTTGCCTGAACTGGGGTCTGCAGACAGGTGATGTCCCGTGGCTAAGGATCCTCTTTCCTTTTCCTTCAGACTGACAGATTGGGAAGCTAAAACCTACCCGTAGTAATGGTTCCTATCACAGGGTTTTAATCTGCAAACTGACACACAAAAAGGACACGACATCCATCTTCAGCCCAGCCAAGTGAATAAACGGCACTGCAGAAACCAATCAACCTCTGAGCACACGAGGCTTTTCTGCTGTGATGTGGGGAGATCACACTGCAAAGAGGCAAAGGGAATTGCACCACCTGCACTAAATATTCTGGAGAAGAGAAAGAAAAGCTAAGAATATCGCAGAACTATTTAATAAACACAGGTCACCAGTGGAAAAAATGCTTCAGGTTCCAAACGGTGACCCGACTGCAATTAAAAATACGAATTATCGCACAAATCCACCACACGGTGGCACTCGGAACGTTGAAGCCGGGGCAGGGAGAGCAGTGGCCGGCACCAGCTCCCAGCGCTGCAGGCTCAGCGCAGCTCCGGGGCCACGCACTCGCCCAGAGCAACTGTAAGAGCAGCAAAAAAGATGAAGACATCCTGCTCCATTGAAAATCTTCCAAACACACAGCCACACTTCTCACAGCCCTGCATGTAACAAAGGAATTAACTTAAACCTCGTTCTATTGTACCCAGCATCACGCGACTGAACTGATGGAAAACAGCATCCTTGGGGATGCTATTTCCAGGGAACAGGAGCTCATGGCTGTAAGGCAATATCAAAACACTCTCGAGTGCAATCACTGCAAATTATCACCCAGATATGCTGCAGATGGCACAGACAAATTCTGAGAGCAGCTTAGGAGTGTCCTTAATGTAAGTTTCTCCACCCTCCTCACACTGATTGAGACACAGTCTAAGAACAGTTGTTTAATAGCTTCAATATCCAACAGCTGTTGAATAGCTTGTTCTTGTCTAAGAACAGTCCTGGGCAGGAGAATTGACTCCGTGGTATCTGGATTGCTTAGAGTTTTCCCCACAATATTGATGTCTCTCTCTTCCTGACAAAGCATAATTCAGTCACATCAGACCTGATCTATTTTAATGCAGCACAAGTATCCTACATCCTTTGCTATTAGGCTGTTTTATTTGATGTTTGTTTATAGTGTTTAATTATTCATGCTGTTGAATGTATTTTGCTTAGAGAAGCATTTAAAGGGAGGTATGGCACTTGTACCATTCTCTGACCATGAAAGTCAAACCTCAGGACAGGAGGATGAGTTTGCACTTCTCAGGACCACAAGAGAACTTCTGCTTTCTGCCATCACCTGCCTCCCTTCTTCACTTCATGGGTCTGGATTAAGAGAAAATGACAGAATTAAGCGTTCTTGGCAACTCCTGGCTGTTCTGAGAAGCCCTCACTTGTGGCACCACTGCTAAGGCAAAGCCAATGATAAAACTGGTGTAGTATCACCATTGCACAGCTGGTTTTTCCTGCAGTGCATCACCCTCGTCCACAACTGGAACATTTTGGCAACTTTCTATACGGCTGTGGGGCATAGGCCTGGTAAATTTGTTAAATAAGAAAGAAAATCCTGCTGTTCAAAGCCTTGAGAGGATTTTTTTTTTGGTCTACTTCCCTCATCTCTCATAGGCTTAAGGACAACGTGGTCCTTTAGGCATGTTCCTGCTCCTGTGTGAGCTGCAGGAGTGCTTCTACCAAGGAATCAAACAGAATCTTGCAGAGGGCCCCTCCTTAGAGGCAGCACAACCAACTCCTGTTTCTCCTTCCTCCCTGCCCCTGTGCTCATGGAGCACTGCAAGGAAGAAGAGGGAGTCAAGGAGAGGTTGGGACCATGGCTCAGCACGAGGGGAATGGGGATGATGTTGCAGGAGAACCTGAGCTGATCCCGCAGCTCCCTGACACTGAAGGACCAGGCTCTTGCTCCCTGTCCCTTCTCTTTGCCTCTGTCTCCCCTCTGTACCTGACCCCCCTCGCTCCTGCCAGCTCTGGTGGGGACAAGAGAGCTGTAGGATTTCATTCAATCCCCGAGCCAATTCAACTCTTGACCAAAAATCACTGATAAACTCCAAGAAGCACCCAGACATGGATGTTTAGAGATAGGGATTATTATTATCATCATTAGTAGTAGTACGACTGTCGGAATACTTCACTTATTTTAACTCCTGTTATTAATAAGATTTGTTATCTATAAGACTCAGTTCTGATTAATCATCAGATGAATTATCGTAGTCATATACTGACCTGTGTAAGAGTGAAAATAATGTAAAATTAATCCAAGACTAAAGAACAATGTAAAACTAATCTTCATTATAATTGTCACTCAGAACTGTAATCTCGTTACTTCAGGACCACTCAAGTATAACAGCAGTTTTAAATTCAAAGCATATTCCTTACCAAAAAGAAATCTAAGTTACAGTCTGTGATTCTAATGCAGTCTAATATTTATAAAATGGTACCTTAGGAAAGCAGCTCTAGATTCTGTAATTTATGTGCACTAAGAGTTCATTTTTACTTGAACAGAAAGTTTAGATGGATGCTACATCATGAAACATTCCCTCTAGAGAAAAAAAAAAGAGAGACATCTAGAGCAATATTAATTACTTTGCCCTTCCAAAGAAACACATACACACACACAAAAAAATATTAATAATGAGACAGCTAAGCAGATGTTTCTGAAAGAGGATAGAAAAATAAATTGTACCAATTACAAGAGAACAAACACAGAACATTTTTTCTCCTTGTGGCTATATGGCTTTTATCTGTATTCTAAAAAAGGCTTAAAAAATGTTAGTTAAAGAAAAGCTGGAAACAGTTCTTAGCATTGCAAGAGAAGATGCTGATAGAATCAGCATCAAATTGAATAGCAGCACATTGTAACAATTCAAGAAACAAATATTTTGAAGCTGGGAATGAGCAGAGAAAGAATATTTGGAAGAGTACTTGGCATCATTTAGCTGATACTGGGACAGCCTCAGCTCTGCAGTTCAGGCAGCCCTTCCTCAACCACAGAATGCTAAAATGGGGCTGAAATGGTGCAATTGAAACAAGACAACAAAAACAGCCACATACATTTACATCCACTGATAATCCCATCCCATCCCATCCCCGCAGCAGAACTCCTCCTGCAACAGAGAACACTCAGTGGGGACACCCTCAAGCCAGGCTGGCTGGGAAAAGTGCCCCAAATATCAGGTATTTGTCTCAGATTTGCAGGTACATCACAACATGCCTGGTGGAGGCTTTGAAACATCATTGCTTCAGATCCTCAACAAGAAAAAAGACATCATGGTTTGTCAGTTTAAGAAAAAAAATAGTTTTATAGTCACCACATGCTCGTGATTTGTCTCATTAATCTTTAATGGCAGCTAGAAGCTACAGGTTTATAAATATATCTCCTTCATAATTGTGACAAGCAGTGACTAGATGCAGTTTTGGTGGAAAATTTTCTGAAATACTGTAAGGCTAGGTAAATTACAAGGCATTATTAGAAAATTTTGATTTTGACTTTTGGTGATACTACATTAACTTTTACAAATATTAGAAACAAACATTTGGTGAAATATAAACATTGCAGAAGACACTACAAGCAAAAGTAATTTACTAGTCAAGTACAGAGTTAAGAAACAATATTTTTTTTTCAGAACGAAGTCACAGTAAATCAAAGGAACAGTAATAAAAACCTGCATGTTGAAGAAAACTCTCTTCAACACACAGAACCTCAATTTGTGTAACACTGCAAGGGAGGAGCTGGGTTTGTTCAAACCTCTCCAAGAACAGCAATTCTCTGTCACAGCAATTTTCCTGCAGTGCAACATGGATTTGTGTCCAGATGTTGGCAGGTTTTGCACCGAGGGTGCCCCTCCATGAAGGAGGTACAGGAGGTACACAAACATTTGTTATACCACAGTTCAGACACACGAGTAATCCCAGCCAATTTTAGTTTGTCTACTTTCAATCAGCTTTAAAAAACACACTTATTAGCTCTTTGAGTTTAAAAGTGTAGTATGTTTTGGCTTTTTGTTTCAAGATACAGAAATACAAACATTTTAAAACTCACAACAGTAACACAACTTTTGTCCTAGAAGGTGATAAGTGTAACATGTGAGACTTGATTATGCATTTTTATGAAATATTGTTTTGTTATTTTTATTCAGAGGAGTTTCTTATGATTTAGTGAAGTCGGGTGGAACAAAAAAAGAGCCTAAAGTTATAACAACATTTAAGACACACAGTTTCCTTAATGACACTTTAAACAGAATATTCTATACATAACACAGTGATACATGAACTACACCAATCAAGTTAATCCCTATAAAAACAGGTGCACCATAGAATTGCATAGAAAGAAATCCCTGGCATTAATAGCTTGCACTGGAGACTAGGACTTTCTCCCTGCCATTCTAGATCAAAGCATGTATGTTTTTTAAAAAGCACATCTCACACTTGACATTATTCTTAGCTATATTCTTTGGAATCACTAGTGCATATGTAATTTCAAGCAATTTTTATACTTCATGCTATTGTTTAATATCTAGAACATGAAAACTGTAAGGAAAAAATATCCCTGCTTTCCCCTCCAAAAATCTAATGTAAAACAATCTTCCTATGTAGCATAAAAATAAAATCAAATCTTCCTTCAACAACAGAGGTCTCAAGCAAAAGCCAGAGTGACTGAATGAAGAGGATAATCACACAAAATGGGGAAACCCAGGGTCAAAAATCCTTTCTGTGAAGTAATTTTAAAATAGTACTTGTAAGTTGGATAAAGAAAAATTCCAAGCAATAGCCAATGGTTTTATAGCTCAGTATCCACTTTGCTCATGGAAGACCTACATTCAAGTCCCTGCACAGATGTCAGGAAATACTCTCACCACTTCTTTATTTTGGGGTAATTCTCTCCTATCAGCTGAACCTGAGAAAACTGAAGCAGGTGTGTTTCCCTGAACATGCTGAATTTTGAAATATGCCACCATCTTCTGTTTTAAACAAAATACAGATCAGCTCTACATAAGGTCAGTGGGCTTTATTTTACAGCAATATTGACTATATTTACTTCTTGCCTTGAACTAATTATGTTGGAAAACCCTTAATTTCAGTGCTAAAAATTATTCCCACTCCATTAAGTAATCCTTCCATTTACTCCAAACACGTACACGTGAAGTACCTACAGGAAGCAGAATTAGTGAGGATTTGCCAAAAGCTATGCAGAATAGCTGGAAGGTAAAAGTAATTTACTTCAGATATTCCTTGCAGTGAGCACTTTTATTTCCTGATATAAACTCTGCAGACAGATTAAATCCATCCAAAAGTTTTAATGATGTGCATTATGCAGCATCAGATAAATAACAGTAAAAGTTGAAAAGGCCAGGTCTCCACAAACAGATTTCATAGAAAACTAGAACTTCTGGTTTCAGGTAGAATATATATTTAGAATATTTGTGCAAGAGGTGAATATATACAATAAATATATTCTGTTATATTAACTATAGTCACAATTGGTTTCTTTTTTACTTAACTACATAAATGTAGAGGTGTACCAGGAAGACATATTTCTGACTGACATTTCTTTCACTATGTAATATGGAAAAATATTATCAAGTATTATTTTCCTCTGGCTGCTATAGATATAGGATTTCTGGCACAACTAAAAATGTGTCAGGAATTAATATCATTATATTTTTGCAAAAATTTCATTTTAATTACAAATTAATTATTGGACTTCTGATAGGAGAGCTAAGGAACACGTGAGCTTTATTTCTAAGAAATACTGAAAGGCACATAAAAATTTTAGTATATAAGCTGATCAAAAAAATCAGATTCTGAGTACTTCTGCAGGTTACTTTACATTAAAATTAGCAGCTGCTTGCCTGTTGGCATTATGGAAAAACATTTCATGTATTTCTAAAGGGATGATGCTTATGCATGAACAGACATTTGTTCATTCAAGTGATACATTTGCTCTCACATCTGCTGAAACCACAGAGTGTGCACTTACTCTGTTGTTTACTGAGATACTGAGGCACACACATTCACATCAAAAAGTTACCTGCAAATGGTAAAAGGAGAAAAAAAGTTAATTTACCTGGAATTATTTACATTTGGTGAAAATAAGTAGAACAGCTTCAGTCACTGATTTTATGCTAATGAATAATAAGTTTAGCTAGCTGAAATTCCATTTACAGTCAATGAATAGTTCTGATTCCTTTTAGGATTTTTAATAATTAGGGTAAATTTCCAAAGTATTACCACAGAAGGCATAGAATCACATGCAAACCTCCCTACCAGTTCCAGTGTGAAGCAGCAAACATTCACATCTATCAGACACACAGTACAACTTGACTCGCTGTATAATTCACATTACAGCTCACATAAAATAACATGGCACATTTCATAAAGCTACAACTTTGCACCATAAATGACAGACACATTTTTACATCTGCAGAGACACAAGCAATGAATAATTCACTTACAAGTGAAGTACACGACCTAAGGATTATTGCCTTGCCTAAACCATTCTGGTATCACTTGAAAAGTGAGGTGGCATGGACTCAAATCATGCAAATAAAAACATTTTTTCTGGAAACAGATTGGCTTGAACATTTTCAAATATTTAACTTTCCTTGTGAAACTTCTTTTTCTTGAACAATATTCTTTAGAAATACAATTTTAAAAAGTTGTTTGGTTCATGCTCGCAATAAAATGAGTGGTGTCCTGCCAAATTGAAAATTACCCCCTTCAACACAGGTTTTTCTCCTCAAATTCATTTTTCATGTATTATACAAATATAATTTGATGGGTTTATTTCATTTCCACTTATCACAATGCTTCTGGCAAGTATTAGATGGCATAGATAGCATCAGATTGAAACCTAATGGATTGAAAACTACATGAATGCTGCCAGTGGAAAAATCCAGCCATTGCAACTGAACACGAGTTTGGAAATACGAATAAACCTTTCTTGGAGATAAATTCATGTGACAGAAGTGCAAATGTGTAATCGAAGTAGTGCAGATTTGGCATATGCCACTGATCATTTCTATGAAAACACCTCAATCTCCTTCCACAGACTTCACCAGTAGCACTCTCTGGTCAAAGCTGGCTGGGTGCAGCCTTCCCTTTCCAGCATTACACTGGAGCTGTCTCTAAATCTACAACACCACGTCTTTTACTGGACTTGCATGTGCATCATCAGTAATCGCTGATCAAGCCAATAAAGTTACTCACAAAATTTAGGTTCAAACAGGATTAACTGTTTGAAAGCTCAGGAAACTGTTGTGCAAAACACTCTCCTGGTATGCTATGACTTCAAAAGGTTAAATACTCAGATTTGTGTTTGGCAAAGACGGCCATAAATTTAAGAACAATAATAATAACATTAATCTGAACAGTATTATAAAGCTATAGTCCAATTCTGGCTGCAAAATTCCAGCCAAGAACAATAGTAAGTTCACCTAAGTTATGATAAAAAATAAAATGTAATACAACAAGCTCCTTGTGCACTTGATGCCTGTACATCCATTTAGGTAACCCAAATTGAAAGTGTTTAAGCCACAGGTCTGAGAAGGAGATTTTAAAACTTTTTAGAGACTTTTAGAGACCTGCAGATACTGCACAAATCAAATGATAATGAAAACTGCCAATCACTGGAAAATAATTTTGGAGTTCTAGAATTGTTCAGTATTAAAATGGTTTTTAGCTCTGCCCGTGTTTTTAAAGCCATTGAAACAATGAACAGGAAATCTTGTTAAAATTTCATAAGCAAAGTTGCAGCATCAGTTGCTCTAAAATGCATAGAAACTACTTTTTTCTCCAAGCATTTTCAGTCCACATAACAGCTGTTGGTTCACTCTGTTGGTTAAAAAGGCCAAGCTTTTGGAAAGCTACAACATATAAATAAATGATGGCTTTCTATATTTCTACCAGATTTCAAAGTGCTTTCAAATGGAGACAAGTCTTTTTCCTTCTCTCCAGTATTAAGGCTCTTAGAAAAAGCTAAGTTCAACTAAAAGACACTTGGGCTTTCTTTAACAAATACACCACTTAATATCTTTTAATCACAAACCTTTTAAGACCCTAGTTGTGTAATTCTAGTTTTATAAATGTGTTCTAGCAACTTACAAGATTACAGAAGTACAAGATGGGGACCCTAATACACTAAAATGTGAAATAGTCGATACTGACAGTGTATTTCTGTTAAGTTCTGTTTCATTAAAAGCACAGGGATTAGAACACTTAAAACCAAGCTACCAATAGTACAGAAAGCAGTCTTGCTATTACTTCCATTAAATCAGAACCAGTAATCTACAGAAATGAAATTTATTACTCTTTTCCCGTCGAGTTTCCAGACCTCTTTTTTTTCCCCCCAGAATGGATAGGTTTAATTATTCTGACTCAATCAGACCCTCAGGAGACAAAACTGCTCTCAATTCTCACTGAAGTCAAAAGGTTCTGTGAGAACTCATTACTCCAGACATTACTCAAGCTGCTTGGGACACTTAACCCTTTCAAGAAACATAAAAATGCAGTTAAAAAAAAATCACATTTCATTCCAAAACAACCTACAGAAAATCCAAAACCTTAAAGGCCTGATCTCACAGCCCTTCATAACCAGAAAATCAAACTGACACGGCTTTACCACTCTCAGAAGTCATATTTGCAGAGGCCCCTCTCCAGCAAACACATACATGCCTCAACCCTGGAAAATTAGCACCCAGATTTGGCACCAGCACAACCTGTATTCAGCTGAACTCCTGAAAAAGCAAGTTTAAAAAGGAAAATGCTGTGTTTAGTGCTAATATAATTTAAAACTTACCTTTGAAGGCAGAAGTCACTATGCTGTGTAATTTTGATTGATATACTTTTAGATGGCTAGGTAGAATTTTCTTTGATTTGTCTGATTAAACCTCGCCAGTTTTGTGAAATCCATCACCTACTGAAATTATTATGAAGAATTTGGAGCAGGAAATTCAGAAAGCTGGCTCCTGCACTGATACTGTTTAATTAAACTCAAAACAGGAATAAAAATGAAGGTGTTGCTTGTAATGCAAACTAAAATTACGGATTCAACTCTTGCCGTCTCTCGTTCCTTTGGTGCAATTCCACGACTTTCCTGCTGACCTGAACACAAGCAGCTTTGTGGGACCAATTCTACCGAAACAAACACCAGATCCTGGCAAACTTTTCCATCAATGTACCACGTGAATTCTAAACCAAAACACTTCCTTTTTAAAATCTGTCAGTGAGTTGTGTTTCAAATAGGATGTGATGCTGGTTTTTTGTTTCTAACTATGTTTGAATACCAGAAACAGGGTTCAAAACGAAAAGAAAAACCAACTCTTTGCTTTAAAGCGAACATTTTCACTCCACAATGAAACACAGCTGTGCCTTGGGACATCTGTACTCTTGTCTTTTTGGGTTCAAAACCATAACCTGTCCCTTAGCCTGCGCTATCAGGCCTTGACCCCGTGCGACAATTAACACGAGCGGGTCAGCGAGGCGCTGAGGGCGGATCCAGCCCCTCGCCGGAGCCGGGCTTTGCTTGAGCAGGATTAGGCAAATAGGACGGAGGGATGCCCGGTGGCAGTGCCCTCCGCGTTACCTGCTGAGGTAACAGCAGCTCAGCCTGACCTCCGGGGCCGGGAGGATGTTCACTCACCTGCGGATTCCGGTCCTGACCGGCACATGCCTTGCACATTCCTCGGCCCCTGTCACCGGAGCCCGGCCGGCAGCCGCTGCTTTGGTGGAAGCCACAGTGCCCGGGACACTGAGGGGGAACCCACGCCCGGCCTCCCTGCCCTCACACCGTGAGCGCCTGGGAGGCGAGCCAGGGTTCCCCCGGGCACCGCTAGTGACACGGAAAACACAAATTACCCCTCTGTAAACAGAACTCGGGAAAACTCCTCCGGGCGGCTCGCGGGGAGGCGGCGGGGCGAGGGCGCCGAGCCCCCCCGGGACGGGTCCCCCCGCCCCTGCGCGGGCTCCGCGTTGCCCCCGCCTCAGATGAAGTGGATCCAGGCAGAGCTGTCGGGGTCCTGCGGGGGCCCGTCGGCGGGCGGGACGCGCTGCCGGCCCCGCAGCCGGTAGTTCTTGCCCTCGTTGTTGTCCCAGTACTCGGCGCCGGCGACGCGGTAGCGGACGGCGAACTCCAGCGTGATCTCGGCGGCGGCGGCTCCCAGGGGCAGCAGGAAAGCGAAGCGGTCGGTGATGCCGTCGGTCGGCCCGGGCGGCTGGTACGTGGCGGCAGCCTCGGCGCAGCTGGCCCAGCCATTGAGCGTGTAGCGCACCGACACGACCTTCTCGTAGGCGATGTTGAGGACGCGCACGGCCCCGCGCAGCCCCGCCGGCTCTGCCCGCACCCACTCCAGCCTCACCTTGTGCTGCCGCACCCGCTCCGCGAAGCCGGGGCTGGCGCCGGGCTGCGGCGGGAACAGCGGCTCCAGCAGCGGCGGCGGCGGCCCGAACAGCACCGGCTCCAGGTCGCCCAGCGCCGGTGGCTTCCTGGTCTTGAGGAGGTCGGCGGGGCGCGGCGTCGGCGGCGCGGGCAGCGGCACCCGCGGCAGATCTGCCTCGCAGAAGAGGTGCACGGAGGTGAGCTCCAGCCCCAGCGAGTCGGCGAACCGCACGGTCTTGCGGCGCGACGGGCTCTGCTGCAGCGCGGGGCGCAGGCTGCGGTCGCCGGGCGTTGGCAGCGACTTGGCGCGGCGGCGCTGCGTGGGGCTGGGGGGCACGGCGGGCAGCGTGGGCTCCCGGCCGCGGGTTTGCGGCGGTTTCTCGGCCGCCGCTTCCCGAACCACGGGCGTGGGCGCGGCATCGCCGTCGGGGCTGCAGCCCGCCCTGCACTGCTCGGCCAGGCTGCCATAGAGGCAGGCGCTGCAGCCGACGGTGCGCGGCAGGGG